>BQMI01000168.1:0-37915 GCA_026005395.1 Asobara japonica
CAGCGCATCGAATTACCCCAATACAGTGAATTTGAAGTAGTTACGGGAAGTGTACGATAGTGTTTTGGCAGAAACTTTTTTTTTTCGAAATCGAGCAATTCGGTGATAACTCAAGAACGGTGGAATGTTAGCGTTTGCCGTATGTTGCATCGTGTTCAGTGCATCGAATTACCCCAATACAGTGAATTTGAAGTGGTTACGGGAAGTGTACGGTAGTGTTTTTGAAGGAAAACCCGTTTATGCGATATTCGAGCGTTTCACGCGCTGAAAAGCACGTTTTTCATAGTCCTCACTGTTTTGATGATAACTCGAGAACGGTCGCATGTTAGCGTTTGCCGTATGTTGCATCGTGTTCAGCGCATCGAATTACCCAATACAGTGAATTTGAAGTGGTTACGGGAAGTGTACGGTAGTGTTTTTGAAGGAAAACCCGTTTATGCGATATTCGAGCGTTTCACGCGGTGAAAAGCACGTTTTTCATAGTCCTCACTGTTTTGATGATAACTCGAGAACGGTCGAATGTTAGCGTTTGCCGTATGTTGCATCGTGTTCAGCGCATCGAATTACCCCAATACAGGGAATTTGAAGTAGTTACGGGAAGTGTACGATAGTGTTTTGGCAGAAACTTGTTTTTTTCAAAAATCGAGCAATTCGGTGATAACTCGAGAACCGTCGAATGTTAGCGTTTGCCGTATGTTGCATCGTGTTCAGCGCATCGAATTACCCGAATACAGTGAATTTGAAGTAGTTACGGGAAGTGTACGATAGTGTTTTGGCAGAAACTTTTTTTTTTCGAAAATCGAGCAATTCGGTGATAACTCAAGAACGGTGGAATGTTAGCGTTTGCCGTATGTTGCATCGTGTTCAGTGCATCGAATTACCCCAATACAGTGAATTTGAAGTGGTTACGGGAAGTGTACGGTAGTGTTTTTGAAGGAAAACCCGTTTATGCGATATTCGAGCGTTTCACGCGCTGAAAAGCACGTTTTTCATAGTCCTCACTGTTTTGATGATAACTTGAGAACGGTCGCATGTTAGCGTTTGCCGTATGTTGCATCGTGTTCAGCGCATCGAATTACCCAATACAGAGAATTTGAAGTAGTTACGGGAAGTGTACGATAGTGTTTTGGCAGAAACTTGTTTTTTTCAAAGATCGAGCAATTCGGTGATAACTCGAGAACGGTCGAATGTTAGCGTTTGCCGTATGTTGCATCGTGTTCAGCGCATCGAATTACCCCAATACAGTGAATTTGAAGTAGTTACGGGAAGTGTACGATAGTGTTTTGGCAGAAACTTGTTTTTTTCGAAAATCGAGCAATTCGGTGATAACTCGAGAACGGTCGAATGTTAGCGTTTGCCGTATGTTGCATCGTGTCCAGCGCCTCGAACTACCTCTATAGAGTGAATTTGAAGTGGTTACGGGAAGTGTACGGTAGTGTTTTTGAAGGAAAACCCGTTTATGCGATATTCGAGCGTTTCACGCGCTGAAAAGCACGTTTTTCATAGTCCTCACTGTTTTGATGATAACTCGAGAACGGTCGAATGTTAGCGTTTGCCGTATGTTGCATCGTGTTCAGCGCATCGAATTACCCCAATACAGTGAATTTGAAGTAGTTACGGGAAGTGTACGATAGTGTTTTGGCAGAAACTTGTTTTTTTCGAAAATCGAGCAATTCGGTGATAACTCGAGAACGGTCGAATGTTAGCGTTTGCCGTATGTTGCATCGTGTTCAGCGCATCGAATTACCCCAATACAGTGAATTTGAAGTAGTTACGGGAAGTGTACGATAGTGTTTTGGCAGAAACTTGTTTATTTCGAAAATCGAGCAATTCGGTGATAACTCGAGAACGGTCGAATGTTAGCGTTTGCCGTATGTTGCATCGTGTTCAGTGCATCGAATTACCCCAATACAGTGAATTTGAAGTGGTTACGGGAAGTGTACGGTAGTGTTTTTGAAGGAAAACCCGTTTATGCGATATTCGAGCGTTTCACGCGCTGAAAAGCACGTTTTTCATAGTCCTCACTGATTTGATGATAACTCGAGAACGGTCGAATATTAGCGTCTGCCGTATGTTGCATCGTGTTCAGCTCATCGAATTACCCCAATACAGTGAATTTGAAGTAGTTACGGGAAGTGTACGATAGTGTTTTGGCAGAAACTTGTTTATTTCGAAAATCGAGCAATTCGGTGATAACTCGAGAACGGTCGAATGTTAGCGTTTGCCGTATGTTGCATCGTGTTCAGTGCATCGAATTACCCCAATACAGTGAATTTGAAGTGGTTACGGGAAGTGTACGGTAGTGTTTTTGAAGGAAAACCCGTTTATGCGATATTCGAGCGTTTCACGCGCTGAAAAGCACGTTTTTCATAGTCCTCACTGATTTGATGATAACTCGAGAACGGTCGAATATTAGCGTCTGCCGTATGTTGCATCGTGTTCAGCTCATCGAATTACCCCAATACAGTGAATTTGAAGTAGTTACGGGAAGTGTACGATAGTGTTTTGGCAAAAACTTGTTTTTTTCGAAAATCGAGCAATTCGGTGATAACTCGAGAACGGTCGAATGTTAGCGTTTGCCGTATGTTGCATCGTGTTCAGTGCATCGAATTACCCCAATACAGTGAATTTGAAGTGGTTACGGGAAGTGTACGGTAGTGTTTTTGAAGGAAAACCCGTTTATGCGATATTCGAGCGTTTCACACGCTGAAAAGCACGTTTTTCATAGTCCTCACTGTTTTGATGATAACTCGAGAACGGTCGAATGTTAGCGTTTGCCGTATGTTGCATCGTGTTCAGCGCATCGAATTACCCCAATACAGTGAATTTGAAGTAGTTACGGGAAGTGTACGATAGTGTTTTGGCAGAAACTTGTTTTTTTCAAAAATCGAGCAATTCGGTGATAACTCGAGAACGGTCGAATGTTAGCGTTTGCCGTATGTTGCATCGTGTTCAGCGCATCGAATTACCCCAATACAGTGAATTTGAAGTAGTTACGGGAAGTGTACGATAGTGTTTTGGCAGAAACTTGTTTTTTTCGAAAATCGAGCAATTCGGTGATAACTCGAGAACGGTCGAATGTTAGCGTTCCCCGTATGTTGCATCGTGTTCAGCGCATCGAATTACCCCAATACAGTGAATTTGAAGTCGTTACGGGAAGTGTACGATAGTGTTTTGGCAGAAACTTGTTTTTTTCGAAAATCGAGCAATTCGGTGATAACTCGAGAACGGTCGAATGTTAGCGTTTGCCGTATGTTGCATCGTGTTCAGTGCATCGAATTACCTCAATACAGTGAATTTGAAGTGGTTACGGGAAGTGTACGGTAGTGTTTTTGAAGGAAAACCCGTTTATGCGATATTCGAGCGTTTCACGCGCTGAAAAGCACGTTTTTCATAGTCCTCACTGTTTTGATGATAACTCGAGAACGGTCGAATATTAGCGTCTGCCGTATGTTGCATCGTGTTCAGCGCATCGAATTACCCCAATACAGTGAATTTGAAGTAGTTACAGGAAGTGTACGATAGTGTTTTGGCAAAAACTTGTTTTTTTCGAAAATCGAGCAATTCGGTGATAACTCGAGAACGGTCGAATGTTAGCGTTTGCCGTATGTTGCATCGTGTTCAGTGCATCGAATTACGCCAATACAGTGAATTTGAAGTGGTTACGGGAAGTGTACGGTAGTGTTTTTGAAGGAAAACCCGTTTATGCGATATTCGAGCGTTTCACGCGCTGAAAAGCACGTTTTTCATAGTCCTCACTGTTTTGATGATAACTCGAGAACGGTCGAATGTTAGCGTTCGCCGTATGTTGCATCGTGTTCAGTGCATCGAATTACCCCAATACAGTGAATTTGAAGTGGTTACGGGAAGTGTACGGTAGTGTTTTTGAAGGAAAACCCGTTTATGCGATATTCGAGCGTTTCACACGCTGAAAAGCACGTTTTTCATAGTCCTCACTGTTTTGATGATAACTCGAGAACGGTCGAATGTTAGCGTTTGCCGTATGTTGCATCGTGTTCAGCGCATCGAATTCCCCAATACAGTGAATTTGAAGTAGTTACGGGAAGTGTACGGATAGTGTTTTGGCAGAAACTTGTTTTTTTCAAAAATCGAGCAATTCGGTGATAACTCGAGAACGGTCGAATGTTAGCGTTTGCCGTATGTTGCATCGTGTTCAGCGCATCGAATTACCCCAATACAGTGAATTTGAAGTAGTTACGGGAAGTGTACGATAGTGTTTTGGCAGAAACTTGTTTTTTCGAAAATCGAGCAATTCGGTGATAACTCGAGAACGGTCGAATGTTCGCGTTCGCCGTATGTTGCATCGTGTTCAGCGCATCGAATTACCCAATACAGTGAATTTGAAGTCGTTACGGGAAGTGTACGATAGTGTTTTGGCAGAAACTTGTTTTTTTCGAAAATCGAGCAATTCGGTGATAACTCGAGAACGGTCGAATGTTAGCGTTTGCCGTATGTTGCATCGTGTTCAGTGCATCGAATTACCCCAATACAGTGAATTTGAAGTGGTTACGGGAAGTGTACGGTAGTGTTTTTGAAGGAAAACCCGTTTATGCGATATTCGAGCGTTTCACGCGCTGAAAAGCACGTTTTTCATAGTCCTCACTGTTTTGATGATAACTCGAGAACGGTCGAATATTAGCGTCTGCCGTATGTTGCATCGTGTTCAGCGCATCGAATTACCCCAATACAGTGAATTTGAAGTAGTTACAGGAAGTGTACGATAGTGTTTTGGCAAAAACTTGTTTTTTTCGAAAATCGAGCAATTCGGTGATAACTCGAGAACGGTCGAATGTTAGCGTTTGCCATATGTTGCATCGTGTTCAGTGCATCGAATTACGCCAATACAGTGAATTTGAAGTGGTTACGGGAAGTGTACGGTAGTGTTTTTGAAGGAAAACCCGTTTATGCGATATTCGAGCGTTTCACGCGCTGAAAAGCACGTTTTTCATAGTCCTCACTGTTTTGATGATAACTCGAGAACGGTCGAATGTTAGCGTTCGCCGTATGTTGCATCGTGTTCAGTGCATCGAATTACCCCAATACAGTGAATTTGAAGTGGTTACGGGAAGTGTACGGTAGTGTTTTTGAAGGAAAACCCGTTTATGCGATATTCGAGCGTTTCACACGCTGAAAAGCACGTTTTTCATAGTCCTCACTGTTTTGATGATAACTCGAGAACGGTCGAATGTTAGCGTTTGCCGTATGTTGCATCGTGTTCAGCGCATCGAATTCCCCCAATACAGTGAATTTGAAGTAGTTACGGGAAGTGTACGGATAGTGTTTTGGCAGAAACTTTTTTTTTCAAAAATCGAGCAATTCGGTGATAACTCGAGAACGGTCGAATGTTAGCGTTTGCCGTATGTTGCATCGTGTTCAGCGCATCGAATTACCCCAATACAGTGAATTTGAAGTAGTTACGGGGAGTGTACGATAGTGTTTTGGCAGAAACTTGTTTTTTTCGAAAATCGAGCAATTCGGTGATAACTCGAGAACGGTCGAATGTTCGCGTTCGCCGTATGTTGCATCGTGTTCAGCGCATCGAATTACCCCAATACAGTGAATTTGAAGTAGTTACGGGAAGTGTACGATAGTGTTTTGGCAGAAACTTGTTTTTTTTCGAAAATCGAGCAATTGGGTGATAACTCGAGAACGGTCGAAGGTTAGCGTTTGCCGTATGTTGCATCGTGTTCAGCCCATCGAATTACCCCAATACAGTGAATTTGAAGTAGTTACGGGAAGTGTACGGGAGTGTTTTGGCAGAAACTTTTTTTTTGAAAATCGAGCAATTCGGTGATAACTCGAGAACGGTCGAATGTTAGCGTTTGCCGTATGTTGCATCGTGTTCAGCGCATCGAATTACGTCAATACAGTGAATTTGAAGTAGTTACGGGAAGTGTACGATAGTGTTTTGGCAGAAACTTGTTTTTTTCAAAAATCGAGCAATTCGGTGATAACTCAAGAACGGTCGAATGTTAGCGTTTGCCGTATGTTGCATCGTGTTCAGCGCATCGAATTACCCCAATACAGTGAATTTGAAGTGGTTGCGGGAAGTGTACGGTAGTGTTTTTGAAGGAAAACCCGTTTATGCGATATTCGAGCGTTTCACGCGCTGAAAAGCACGTTTTTCATAGTCCTCACTATTTTGATGATAACTCGAGAACGGTCGAATGTTAGCGTTCGCCGTATGTTGCATCGTGTTCAGTGCATCGAATTACCCCAATACACTGAATTTGAAGTGGTTACGGGAAGTGTACGGTAGTGTTTTTGAAGGAAAACCCGTTTATGCGATATTCGAGCGTTTCACACGCTGAAACGCACGTTTTTCATAGTCCTCACTGTTTTGATGATAACTCGAGAACGGTCGAATGTTAGCGTTTGCCGTATGTTGCATCGTGTTCAGCGCATCGAATTACCCCAATACAGTGAATTTGAAGTAGTTACGGGAAGTGTACGATAGTGTTTTGGCAGAAACTTGTTTTTTTCAAAAATCGAGCAATTCGGTGATAACTCGAGAACGGTCGAATGTTAGCGTTTGCCGTATGTTGCATCGTGTTCAGCGCATCGAAGTACCCCAATACAGTGAATTTGAAGTAGTTACGGGAAGTGTACGATAGTGTTTTGGCAGAAACTTGTTTTTTTCAAAAAATCGAGCAATTCGGTGATAACTCGAGAACGGTCGAATGTTAGGCGTTTGCCGTATGTTGCATCGTGTTCAGCGCATCGAATTACCCCAATACAGTGAATTTGAAGTAGTTACGGGAAGTGTACGATAGTGTTTTGGCAGAAACTTGTTTTTTTTCGAAAATCGAGCAATCGGTGATAACTCGAGAACGGTCGAATGTTAGCAGTTCGCCGTATGTTGCATCGGTGTTCAGCGCATCGAATTACCCCAATACAGTGAATTTGAAGTAGTTACGGGAAGTGTACGGTAGTGTTTTTGAAGGAAAACCCGTTTATGCGATATTCGAAGCGGTTCACGCGCTGAAAAGCACGTTTTGCATAGTCCTCACTGTTTTGATGATAACTCGAGAACGGTCGAATAGTTAGCGTCTGCCGTATGTTGCATCGTGTTCAGCGCATCGAATTACCCCAATACAGTGAATTTGAAGTAGTTACGGGGAAGTGTACGATAGTGTTTTGGCAAAACTTGTTGTTTTTCGAAAATCGAGCAATTCGGTGATAACTCGAGAACGGTCGAATGTTAGCGTTTGCCGTATGTTGCATCGTGTTCAGTGCATCGAATTACCCCCAATACAGTGAAATTTGAAGTGGTTACGGGAAGTGTACGATAGTGTTTTGGCAGAACTTGTTTTTTTCGAAAATCGAGCAATTCGGTGATAACTCGAGAACGGTCGAATGTTAGCGTTCGCCGTATGTTGCATCGTGTGTTCAGTGCATCGAATTACCCCAATACAGTGAATTTGAAGTGGTTACGGAAGTGTACGGTAGTGTTTTTTGAAAGGAAAACCCGTTTATGCGATATTCGAGCGTTTCACACGCTGAAAAGCACGTTTTTCATAGTCCTCACTGTTTTGATGATAACTCGAGAACGGTCGAATGTTAGCGTTTGCCGTATGTTGCATCGTGTTCAGCGCATCGAATTACCCCAATACAGTGAATGTGAAGTAGTTACGGGAAGTGTACGATAGTGTTTTGGCATAAAATTGTTTTTTCAAAAATCGAGCAATTCGGTGATAACTCGAGAACGGTCGAATGTTAGCGTTTGCCGTATGTTGCATCGTGTTCAGCGCATCGAATTACCCATACAGTGAATTTGAAGTAGTTACGGGAAGTGTACGATTAGTGTTTTGGCAGAAACTTGTTTTTTTCGAAAATCGAGCAATTCGGTGATAACTCGAGAACGGTCGAATGTTAGCGTTCGCCGTATGTTGCATCGTGTTCAGCGCATCGAATTACCCCAATACAGTGAATTTGAAGTAGTTACGGGAAGTGTACGATAGTGTTTTGGCAGAAACTTGTTTTTTTCGAAAATCGAGCAATTCGGTGATAACTCGAGAACGGTCGAATGTTAGCGTTTGCCGTATGTTGCATCGTGTTCAGTGCATCGAATTACCCCAATACAGTGAATTTGAAGTGGTTACGGGAAGTGTACGGTAGTGTTTTTGAAGGAAAACCCGTTTATGCGATATTCGAGCGTTTCACGCGCTGAAAAGCACGGTTTTTCATAGTCCTCACTGTTTTGATGATAACTCGAGAACGGTCGAATATTAGCGTCTGCCGTATGTTGCATCGTGTTCAGCGCATCGAATTACCCCAATACAGTGAATTTGAAGTAGTTACGGGAAGTGTACGATAGTGTTTTGGCAAAAAACTTGTTTTTTTTCGAAAAATCGAGCAATTCGGTGATAACTCGAGAACGGTCAGAATGTTAGCGTTTGCCGTATGTTGCATCGTGTTCAGTGCATCGAATTACCCCAATACAGTGAATTTGAAGTGGTTACGGAAGTGTACGGTAGTGTTTTTGAAGGAAAACCCGTTTATATGCGATATTCGAGCGTTTCACGCGCTGAAAAGCACGTTTTTCATAGTCCTCACTGTTTTGATGATAACTCGAGAACGGTCGAATGTTAGCGTTTGCCGTATGTTGCATCGTGTTCAGCGTATCGAATTACCCCAATACAGTGAATTTGAAGTAGTTACGGGAAGTGTACGATAGTGTTTTGGCAGAAACTTGTTTTTTTCAAAAATCGAGCAATTCGGTGATAACTCGAGAACGGTCAAATGTTAGCGTTTGCCGTATGTTGCATCGTGTTCAGCGCATCGAATTACCCCAATACAGTGAATTTGAAGTAGTTACGGGAAGTGTACGATAGTGTTTTGGCAGAAACTTGTTTTTTTCGAAAATCGAGCAATTCGGTGATAACTCGAGAACGGTCGAATGTTAGCGTTCGCCGTATGTTGCATCGTGTTCAGCGCATCCAATTACCCCAATACAGTGAATTTGAAGTAGTTACGGGAAGTGTACGGTAGTGTTTTTGAAGGAAAACCCGTTTATTGCGATATTCGAGCGTTTCACGCGCTGAAAAGCACGTTTTTCATAGCCCTCACTCTTTTGATGATAACTCGAGAACGGGTCGAATATTAGCGTCTGCCGTATGTTGCATCGTGTCAGCGCATCGAATTACCCAATACAGTGAATTTGAAGTAGTTACGGGAAGTGTACGATAGTGTTTTGGCAAAAACTTGTTTTTTTCGAAAATCGAGCAATTCGGTGATAACTCGAGAACTGTCGAATGTTAGCGTTTGCCGTATGTTGCATCGTGTTCAGTGCATCGAATTACCCCAATACAGTGAATTTGAAGTGGTTACGGGAAGTGTACGGTAGTGTTTTTGAAGGAAAACCCGTTTATTCGATATTCGAGCGTTTCACGCGCTGAAAAGCACGTTTTTCATAGTCCTCACTGTTTTGATGATAACTCGAGAACGGTCGAATGTCAGCGTTTGCCGTATGTTGCATCGTGTTCAGCGCATCGAATTACCCCAATACAGTGAATTTGAAGTAGTTACGGGAAGTGTACGATAGTGTTTTGCAGAAACTTGTTTTTTTTCGAAAATCGAGCAATTCGGTGATAACTCGAGAACGGTCGAATGTTAGCGTTCGCCGTATGTTGCATCGTGTCCAGCGCCTCGAACTACCTCTATAGAGTGAATTTGAAGTGGTTACGGGAAGTGTACGGTAGTGTTTTTGAAGGAAAACCCGTTTATGCGATATTCGAGCGTTTCACGCGCTGAAAAGCACGTTTTTCATAGTCCTCACTGTTTTGATGATAACTCGAGAACGGTCGAATGTTAGCGTTTGCCGTATGTTGCATCGTGTTCAGCGCATCGAATTACCCCAATACAGTGAATTTGAAGTAGTTACGGGAAGTGTACCATAGTGTTTTGGCAGAAACTTGTTTTTTTTCGAAAATCGAGCAATTCGGTGATAACTCGAGAACGGTCGAATGTTAGCGTTTGCCGTATGTTGCATCGTGTTCAGTGCATCGAATTACCCCAATACAGTGAATTTGAAGTGGTTACGGGAAGTGTACGGTAGTGTTTTTGAAGGAAAACCCGTTTATTGCGATATTCGAGCGTTTCACGCGCTGAAAAGCACGTTTTTCATAGTCCTCACTGTTTTGATGATAACTCGAGAACGGTCGAATGTTAGCGTTCGCCGTATGTTGCATCGTGTTCAGCGCATCGAATTACCCCAATACAGTGAATTTGAAGTAGTTACGGGAAGTGTACGATAGTGTTTTGGCAGAAACTTGTTTTTTTCGAAAATCGAGCCATTCGGTGATAACTCGAGAACGGTCGAATGTTAGCGTTCGCCGTATGTTGCATCGTGTTCAGCGCATCGAATTACCCCAATACAGTGAATTTGAAGTAGTTACGGGAAGTGTACGATAGTGTTTTTGAAGGAAAACCCGTTTATTGCGATATTCGAGCGTTTCACGCGCTGAAAAGCACGTTTTTCATAGTCCTCACTGTTTTGATGATAACTCGAGAACGGTCGAATGTTAGCGTTTGCCGTATGTTGCATCGTGTTCAGCGTATCGAATTACCCCAATACAGTGAATTTGACGTAGTTACGGGAAGTGTACGATAGTGTTTTGGCAGAAACTTGTTTTTTTCAAAAATCGAGCAATTCGGTGATAACTCGAGAACGGTCAAATGTTAGCGTTTGCCGTATGTTGCATCGTGTTCAGCGCATCGAATTACCCCAATACAGTGAATTTGAAGTAGTTACGGGAAGTGTACGATAGTGTTTTGGCAGAAACTTGTTTTTTTCGAAAATCGAGCAATTCGGTGATAACTCGAGAACGGTCGAATGTTAGCGTTCGCCGTATGTTGCATCGTGTTCAGCGCATCGAATTACCCCAATACAGTGAATTTGAAGTAGTTACGGGAAGTGTACGATAGTGTTTTGGCAGAAACTTGTTTTTTTTCGAAAATCGAGCAATTGGGTGATAACTCGAGAACGGTCGAAGGTTAGCGTTTGCCGTATGTTGCATCGTGTTCAGCGCATCGAATTACCCCAATACAGTGAATTTGAAGTAGTTACGGGAAGTGTACGGGAGTGTTTTGGCAGAAACTTGTTTTTTTTGAAAATCGAGCAATTCGGTGATAACTCGAGAACGGTCGAATGTTAGCGTTTGCCGTATGTTGCATCGTGTTCAGCGCATCGAATTACGTCAATACAGTGAATTTGAAGTAGTTACGGGAAGTGTACGATAGTGTTTTGGCAGAAACTTGTTTTTTTCAAAAATCGAGCAATTCGGTGATAACTCAAGAACGGTCGAATGTTAGCGTTTGCCGTATGTTGCATCGTGTTCAGCGCATCGAATTACCCCAATACAGTGAATTTGAAGTGGTTGCGGGAAGTGTACGGTAGTGTTTTTGAAGGAAAACCCGTTTATGCGATATTCGAGCGTTTCACGCGCTGAAAAGCACGTTTTTCATAGTCCTCACTATTTTGATGATAACTCGAGAACGGTCGAATGTTAGCGTTCGCCGTATGTTGCATCGTGTTCAGTGCATCGAATTACCCCAATACACTGAATTTGAAGTGGTTACGGGAAGTGTACGGTAGTGTTTTTGAAGGAAAACCCGTTTATGCGATATTCGAGCGTTTCACACGCTGAAACGCACGTTTTTCATAGTCCTCACTGTTTTGATGATAACTCGAGAACGGTCGAATGTTAGCGTTTGCCGTATGTTGCATCGTGTTCAGCGCATCGAATTACCCCAATACAGTGAATTTGAAGTAGTTACGGGAAGTGTACGATAGTGTTTTGGCAGAAACTTGTTTTTTTCAAAAATCGAGCAATTCGGTGATAACTCGAGAACGGTCGAATGTTAGCGTTTGCCGTATGTTGCATCGTGTTCAGCGCATCGAAGTACCCCAATACAGTGAATTTGAAGTAGTTACGGGAAGTGTACGATAGTGTTTTGGCAGAAACTTGTTTTTTTCAAAAATCGAGCAATTCGGTGATAACTCGAGAACGGTCGAATGTTAGCGTTTGCCGTATGTTGCATCGTGTTCAGCGCATCGAATTACCCCAATACAGTGAATTTGAAGTAGTTACGGGAAGTGTACGATAGTGTTTTGGCAGAAACTTGGTTTTTTTCGAAAATCGAGCAATTCGGTGATAACTCGAGAACGGTCGAATGTTAGCGTTCGCCGTATGTTGCATCGTGTTCAGCGCATCGAATTACCCCAATACAGTGAATTTGAAGTAGTTACGGGAAGTGTACGGTAGTGTTTTTGAAGGAAAACCCGTTTATGCGATATTCGAGCGTTTCACGCGCTGAAAAGCACGTTTTTCATAGTCCTCACTGTTTTGATGATAACTCGAGAACGGTCGAATATTAGCGTCTGCCGTATGTTGCATCGTGTTCAGCGCATCGAATTACCCCAATACAGTGAATTTGAAGTAGTTACGGGAAGTGTACGATAGTGTTTTGGCAAAAACTTGTTGTTTTCGAAAATCGAGCAATTCGGTGATAACTCGAGAACGGTCGAATGTTAGCGTTTGCCGTATGTTGCATCGTGTTCAGTGCATCGAATTACCCCAATACAGTGAATTTGAAGTGGTTACGGGAAGTGTACGATAGTGTTTTGGCAGAAACTTGTTTTTTTCGAAATCGAGCAATTCGGTGATAACTCGAGAACGGTCGGAATGTTGCGTTCGCCGTATGTTGCATCGTGTTCAGTGCATCGAATTACCCCAATACAGTGAATTTGAAGTGGTTACGGGAAGTGTACGGTAGTGTTTTTGAAGGAAAACCCGTTTATGCGATATTCGAGCGTTTCACACGCTGAAAAGCACGTTTTTCATAGTCCTCACTGTTTTGATGATAACTCGAGAACGGTCGAAGGTTAGCGTTTGCCGTATGTTGCATCGTGTTCAGCGCATCGAATTACCCCAATACAGTGAATTTGAAGTAGTTACGGGAAGTGTACGATAGTGTTTTTGAAGGAAAACCCGTTTATGCGATATTCGAGCGTTTCACGCGCTGAAAAGCACGTTTTTCATAGTCCTCACTGTTTTGATGATAACTCGAGAACGGTCGAATGTTAGCGTTTGCCGTATGTTGCATCGTGTTCAGCGTATCGAATTACCCCAATACAGTGAATTTGACGTAGTTACGGGAAGTGTACGATAGTGTTTTGGCAGAAACTTGTTTTTTTCAAAAATCGAGCAATTCGGTGATAACTCGAGAACGGTCAAATGTTAGCGTTTGCCGTATGTTGCATCGTGTTCAGCGCATCGAATTACCCCAATACAGTGAATTTGAAGTAGTTACGGGAAGTGTACGATAGTGTTTTGGCAGAAACTTGTTTTTTTTCGAAAATCGAGCAATTCGGTGATAACTCGAGAACGGTCGAATGTTAGCGTTCGCCGTATGTTGCATCGTGTTCAGCGCATCGAATTACCCCAATACAGTGAATTTGAAGTAGTTACGGGAAGTGTACGATAGTGTTTTGGCAGAAACTTGTTTTTTTTCGAAAATCGAGCAATTGGGTGATAACTCGAGAACGGTCGAAGGTTAGCGTTTGCCGTATGTTGCATCGTGTTCAGCGCATCGAATTACCCCAATACAGTGAATTTGAAGTAGTTACGGGAAGTGTACGGGAGTGTTTTGGCAGAAACTTGTTTTTTTTGAAAATCGAGCAATTCGGTGATAACTCGAGAACGGTCGAATGTTAGCGTTTGCCGTATGTTGCATCGTGTTCAGCGCATCGAATTACGTCAATACAGTGAATTTGAAGTAGTTACGGGAAGTGTACGATAGTGTTTTGGCAGAAACTTGTTTTTTTCAAAAATCGAGCAATTCGGTGATAACTCAAGAACGGTCGAATGTTAGCGTTTGCCGTATGTTGCATCGTGTTCAGCGCATCGAATTACCCCAATACAGTGAATTTGAAGTGGTTGCGGGAAGTGTACGGTAGTGTTTTTGAAGGAAAACCCGTTTATGCGATATTCGAGCGTTTCACGCGCTGAAAAGCACGTTTTTCATAGTCCTCACTATTTTGATGATAACTCGAGAACGGTCGAATGTTAGCGTTCGCCGTATGTTGCATCGTGTTCAGTGCATCGAATTACCCCAATACACTGAATTTGAAGTGGTTACGGGAAGTGTACGGTAGTGTTTTTGAAGGAAAACCCGTTTATGCGATATTCGAGCGTTTCACACGCTGAAACGCACGTTTTTCATAGTCCTCACTGTTTTGATGATAACTCGAGAACGGTCGAATGTTAGCGTTTGCCGTATGTTGCATCGTGTTCAGCGCATCGAATTACCCCAATACAGTGAATTTGAAGTAGTTACGGGAAGTGTACGATAGTGTTTTGGCAGAAACTTGTTTTTTTCAAAAATCGAGCAATTCGGTGATAACTCGAGAACGGTCGAATGTTAGCGTTTGCCGTATGTTGCATCGTGTTCAGCGCATCGAAGTACCCCAATACAGTGAATTTGAAGTAGTTACGGGAAGTGTACGATAGTGTTTTGGCAGAAACTTGTTTTTTCAAAAATCGAGCAATTCGGTGATAACTCGAGAACGGTCGAATGTTAGCGTTTGCCGTATGTTGCATCGTGTTCAGCGCATCGAATTACCCCAATACAGTGAATTTGAAGTAGTTACGGGAAGTGTACGATAGTGTTTTGGCAGAAACTTGTTTTTTTCGAAAATCGAGCAATTCGGTGATAACTCGAGAACGGTCGAATGTTAGCGTTCGCCGTATGTTGCATCGTGTTCAGCGCATCGAATTACCCCAATACAGTGAATTTGAAGTAGTTACGGGAAGTGTACGGTAGTGTTTTTGAAGGAAAACCCGTTTATGCGATATTCGAGCGTTTCACGCGCTGAAAAGCACGTTTTTCATAGTCCTCACTGTTTTGATGATAACTCGAGAACGGTCGAATATTAGCGTCTGCCGTATGTTGCATCGTGTTCAGCGCATCGAATTACCCCAATACAGTGAATTTGAAGTAGTTACGGGAAGTGTACGATAGTGTTTTGGCAAAAACTTGTTGTTTTCGAAAATCGAGCAATTCGGTGATAACTCGAGAACGGTCGAATGTTAGCGTTTGCCGTATGTTGCATCGTGTTCAGTGCATCGAATTACCCCAATACAGTGAATTTGAAGTGGTTACGGGAAGTGTACGATAGTGTTTTGGCAGAAACTTGTTTTTTTCGAAAATCGAGCAATTCGGTGATAACTCGAGAACGGTCGAATGTTAGCGTTCGCCGTATGTTGCATCGTGTTCAGTGCATCGAATTACCCCAATACAGTGAATTTGAAGTGGTTACGGGAAGTGTACGGTAGTGTTTTTGAAGGAAAACCCGTTTATGCGATATTCGAGCGTTTCACACGCTGAAAAGCACGTTTTTCATAGTCCTCACTGTTTTGATGATAACTCGAGAACGGTCGAATGTTAGCGTTTGCCGTATGTTGCATCGTGTTCAGCGCATCGAATTACCCCAATACAGTGAATGTGAAGTAGTTACGGGAAGTGTACGATAGTGTTTTGGCATAAAATTGTTTTTTTTCAAAAATCGAGCAATTCGGTGATAACTCGAGAACGGTCGAATGTTAGCGTTTGCCGTATGTTGCATCGTGTTCAGCGCATCGAATTACCCCAATACAGTGAATTTGAAGTAGTTACGGGAAGTGTACGATAGTGTTTTGGCAGAAACTTGTTTTTTTCGAAAATCGAGCAATTCGGTGATAACTCGAGAACGGTCGAATGTTAGCGTTCGCCGTATGTTGCATCGTGTTCAGCGCATCGAATTACCCCAATACAGTGAATTTGAAGTAGTTACGGGAAGTGTACGATAGTGTTTTGGCAGAAACTTGTTTTTTTCGAAAATCGAGCAATTCGGTGATAACTCGAGAACGGTCGAATGTTAGCGTTTGCCGTATGTTGCATCGTGTTCAGTGCATCGAATTACCCCAATAGAGTGAATTTGAAGTGGTTACGGGAAGTGTACGGTAGTGTTTTTTGAAGGAAAACCCGTTTATGCGATATTCGAGCGTTTCACGCGCTGAAAAGCACGTTTTTCATAGTCCTCACTGTTTTGATGATAACTCGAGAACGGTCGAATATTAGCGTCTGCCGTATGTTGCATCGTGTTCAGCGCATCGAATTACCCCAATACAGTGAATTTGAAGTAGTTACGGGAAGTGTACGATAGTGTTTTGGCAAAAACTTGTTTTTTTCGAAAATCGAGCAATTCGGTGATAACTCGAGAACGGTCGAATGTTAGCGTTTGCCGTATGTTGCATCGTGTTCAGTGCATCGAATTACCCCAATACAGTGAATTTGAAGTGGTTACGGGAAGTGTACGGTAGTGTTTTTGAAGGAAAACCCGTTTATGCGATATTCGAGCGTTTCACGCGCTGAAAAGCACGTTTTTCATAGTCCTCACTGTTTTGATGATAACTCGAGAACGGTCGAATGTTAGCGTTTGCCGTATGTTGCATCGTGTTCAGCGTATCGAATTACCCCAATACAGTGAATTTGAAGTAGTTACGGGAAGTGTACGATAGTGTTTTGGCAGAAACTTGTTTTTTTCAAAAATCGAGCAATTCGGTGATAACTCGAGAACGGTCAAATGTTAGCGTTTGCCGTATGTTGCATCGTGTTCAGCGCATCGAATTACCCCAATACAGTGAATTTGAAGTAGTTACGGGAAGTGTACGATAGTGTTTTGGCAGAAACTTGTTTTTTTCGAAAATCGAGCAATTCGGTGATAACTCGAGAACGGTCGAATGTTAGCGTTCGCCGTATGTTGCATCGTGTTCAGCGCATCCAATTACCCCAATACAGTGAATTTGAAGTAGTTACGGGAAGTGTACGGTAGTGTTTTTGAAGGAAAACCCGTTTATGCGATATTCGAGCGTTTCACGCGCTGAAAAGCACGTTTTTCATAGCCCTCACTGTTTTGATGATAACTCGAGAACGGTCGAATATTAGCGTCTGCCGTATGTTGCATCGTGTTCAGCGCATCGAATTACCCCAATACAGTGAATTTGAAGTAGTTACGGGAAGTGTACGATAGTGTTTTGGCAAAAACTTGTTTTTTTCGAAAATCGAGCAATTCGGTGATAACTCGAGAACGGTCGAATGTTAGCGTTTGCCGTATGTTGCATCGTGTTCAGTGCATCGAATTACCCCAATACAGTGAATTTGAAGTGGTTACGGGAAGTGTACGGTAGTGTTTTTGAAGGAAAACCCGTTTATTCGATATTCGAGCGTTTCACGCGCTGAAAAGCACGTTTTTCATAGTCCTCACTGTTTTGATGATAACTCGAGAACGGTCGAATGTCAGCGTTTGCCGTATGTTGCATCGTGTTCAGCGCATCGAATTACCCCAATACAGTGAATTTGAAGTAGTTACGGGAAGTGTACGATAGTGTTTTGGCAGAAACTTGTTTTTTTCGAAAATCGAGCAATTCGGTGATAACTCGAGAACGGTCGAATGTTAGCGTTCGCCGTATGTTGCATCGTGTTCAGCGCATCCAATTACCCCAATACAGTGAATTTGAAGTAGTTACGGGAAGTGTACGGTAGTGTTTTTGAAGGAAAACCCGTTTATGCGATATTCGAGCGTTTCACGCGCTGAAAAGCACGTTTTTCATAGCCCTCACTGTTTTGATGATAACTCGAGAACGGTCGAATATTAGCGTCTGCCGTATGTTGCATCGTGTTCAGCGCATCGAATTACCCCAATACAGTGAATTTGAAGTAGTTACGGGAAGTGTACGATAGTGTTTTGGCAAAAACTTGTTTTTTTCGAAAATCGAGCAATTCGGTGATAACTCGAGAACGGTCGAATGTTAGCGTTTGCCGTATGTTGCGTCGTGTTCAGTGCATCGAATTACCCCAATACAGTGAATTTGAAGTGGTTACGGGAAGTGTACGGTAGTGTTTTTGAAGGAAAACCCGTTTATTCGATATTCGAGCGTTTCACGCGCTGAAAAGCACGTTTTTCATAGTCCTCACTGTTTTGATGATAACTCGAGAACGGTCGAATGTCAGCGTTTGCCGTATGTTGCATCGTGTTCAGCGCATCGAATTACCCCAATACAGTGAATTTGAAGTAGTTACGGGAAGTGTACGATAGTGTTTTGGCAGAAACTTGTTTTTTTCGAAAATCGAGCAATTCGGTGATAACTCGAGAACGGTCGAATGTTAGCGTTCGCCGTATGTTGCATCGTGTCCAGCGCCTCGAACTACCTCTATAGAGTGAATTTGAAGTGGTTACGGGAAGTGTACGGTAGTGTTTTTGAAGGAAAACCCGTTTATGCGATATTCGAGCGTTTCACGCGCTGAAAAGCACGTTTTTCATAGTCCTCACTGTTTTGATGATAACTCGAGAACGGTCGAATGTTAGCGTTTGCCGTATGTTGCATCGTGTTCAGCGCATCGAATTACCCCAATACAGTGAATTTGAAGTAGTTACGGGAAGTGTACCATAGTGTTTTGGCAGAAACTTGTTTTTTTCGAAAATCGAGCAATTCGGTGATAACTCGAGAACGGTCGAATGTTAGCGTTTGCCGTATGTTGCATCGTGTTCAGTGCATCGAATTACCCCAATACAGTGAATTTGAAGTGGTTACGGGAAGTGTACGGTAGTGTTTTTGAAGGAAAACCCGTTTATGCGATATTCGAGCGTTTCACGCGCTGAAAAGCACGTTTTTCATAGTCCTCACTGTTTTGATGATAACTCGAGAACGGTCGAATGTTAGCGTTCGCCGTATGTTGCATCGTGTTCAGCGCATCGAATTACCCCAATACAGTGAATTTGAAGTAGTTACGGGAAGTGTACGATAGTGTTTTGGCAGAAACTTGTTTTTTTCGAAATCGAGCAATTCGGTGATAACTCGAGAACGGTCGAATGTTAGCGTTCGCCGTATGTTGCATCGTGTTCAGCGCATCGAATTACCCCGATACAGTGAATTTGAAGTAGTTACGGGAAGTGTACGGTAGTGTTTTTGAAGGAAAAACCCGTTTATGCGATATTCGAGCGTTTCACGCGCTGAAAAGCACGTTTTTCATAGTCCTCACTGTTTTGATGATAACTCGAGAACGGTCGAATATTAGCGTCTGCCGTATGTTGCATCGTGTTCAGCGCATCGAATTACCCCAATACAGTGAATTTGAAGTAGTTACGGGAAGTGTACGATAGTGTTTTGGCAAAAACTTGTTTTTTTCGAAAATCGAGCAATTCGGTGATAACTCGAGAACGGTCGAATGTTAGCGTTTGCCGTATGTTGCATCGTGTTCAGTGCATCGAATTACCCCAATACAGTGAATTTGAAGTGGTTACGGGAAGTGTACGATAGTGTTTTGGCAGAAACTTGTTTTTTTCGAAAATCGAGCAATTCGGTGATAACTCGAGAACGGTCGAATGTTAGCGTTCGCCGTATGTTGCATCGTGTTCAGTGCATCGAATTACCCCAATACAGTGAATTTGAAGTGGTTACGGGAAGTGTACGGTAGTGTTTTTGAAGGAAAACCCGTTTATGCGATATTCGAGCGTTTCACACGCTGAAAAGCACGTTTTTCATAGTCCTCACTGTTTTTGATGATAACTCGAGAACGGTCGAATGTTAGCGTTTGCCGTATGTTGCATCGTGTCCAGCGCCTCGAACTACCTCTATAGAGTGAATTTGAAGTGGTTACGGGAAGTGTACGGTAGTGTTTTTGAAGGAAAACCCGTTTATGCGATATTCGAGCGTTTCACGCGCTGAAAAGCACGTTTTTCATAGTCCTCACTGTTTTGATGATAACTCGAGAACGGTCGAATGTTAGCGTTTGCCGTATGTTGCATCGTGTTCAGCGCATCGAATTACCCCAATACAGTGAATTTGAAGTAGTTACGGGAAGTGTACCATAGTGTTTTGGCAGAAACTTGTTTTTTTTCGAAAATCGAGCAATTCGGTGATAACTCGAGAACGGTCGAATGTTAGCGTTTGCCGTATGTTGCATCGTGTTCAGTGCATCGAATTACCCCCAATACAGTGAATTTGAAGTGGTTACGGAAGTGTACGGTAGTGTTTTTGAAGGAAAACCCGTTTATGCGATATTCGAGCGTTTCACGCGCTGAAAAGCACGTTTTTCATAGTCCTCACTGTTTTGATGATAACTCGAGAACGGTCGAATGTTAGCGTTCGCCGTATGTTGCATCGTGTTCAGCGCATCGAATTACCCCAATACAGTGAATTTGAAGTAGTTACGGGAAGTGTACGATAGTGTTTTGGCAGAAACTTGTTTTTTTCGAAAATCGAGCAATTCGGTGATAACTCGAGAACGGTCGAATGTTAGCGTTCGCCGTATGTTGCATCGTGTTCAGCGCATCGAATTACCCCGATACAGTGAATTTGAAGTAGTTACGGGAAGTGTACGGTAGTGTTTTTGAAGGAAAACCCGTTTATGCGATATTCGAGCGTTTCACGCGCTGAAAAGCACGTTTTCATAGTCCTCACTGTTTTGATGATAACTCGAGAACGGTCGAATATTAGCGTCTGCCGTATGTTGCATCGTGTTCAGCGCATCGAATTACCCCAATACAGTGAATTTGAAGTAGTTACGGGAAGTGTACGATAGTGTTTTGGCAAAAACTTGTTTTTTTCGAAAATCGAGCAATTCGGTGATAACTCGAGAACGGTCGAATGTTAGCGTTTGCCGTATGTTGCATCGTGTTCAGTGCATCGAATTACCCCAATACAGTGAATTTGAAGTGGTTACGGGAAGTGTACGATAGTGTTTTGGCAGAAACTTGTTTTTTTCGAAAATCGAGCAATTCGGTGATAACTCGAGAACGGTCGAATGTTAGCGTTCGCCGTATGTTGCATCGTGTTCAGTGCATCGAATTACCCCAATACAGTGAATTTGAAGTGGTTACGGGAAGTGTACGGTAGTGTTTTTGAAGGAAAACCCGTTTATGCGATATTCGAGCGTTTCACACGCTGAAAAGCACGTTTTTCATAGTCCTCACTGTTTTGATGATAACTCGAGAACGGTCGAATGTTAGCGTTTGCCGTATGTTGCATCGTGTTCAGCGCATCGAATTACCCCAATACAGTGAATGTGAAGTAGTTACGGGAAGTGTACGATAGTGTTTTGGCATAAAATTGTTTTTTTCAAAAATCGAGCAATTCGGTGATAAC
The DNA here is from genome assembly GCA_026005395.1 of Asobara japonica. NCBI lineage: Eukaryota > Metazoa > Arthropoda > Insecta > Hymenoptera > Braconidae > Asobara > Asobara japonica. The sequence goes on from BQMI01000168.1 coordinate 21,210, forward strand.
TCGAGAACGGTCGAATGTTAGCGTTTGCCGTATGTTGCATCGTGTTCAGCGCATCGAATTACCCCAATACAGTGAATTTGAAGTAGTTACGGGAAGTGTACGATAGTGTTTTGGCAGAAACTTGTTTTTTTCGAAAATCGAGCAATTCGGTGATAACTCGAGAACGGTCGAATGTTAGCGTTCGCCGTATGTTGCATCGTGTTCAGCGCATCGAATTACCCCAATACAGTGAATTTGAAGTAGTTACGGGAAGTGTACGATAGTGTTTTGGCAGAAACTTGTTTTTTTCGAAAATCGAGCAATTCGGTGATAACTCGAGAACGGTCGAATGTTAGCGTTTGCCGTATGTTGCATCGTGTTCAGTGCATCGAATTACCCCAATACAGTGAATTTGAAGTGGTTACGGGAAGTGTACGGTAGTGTTTTTGAAGGAAAACCCGTTTATGCGATATTCGAGCGTTTCACGCGCTGAAAAGCACGTTTTCATAGTCCTCACTGTTTTGATGATAACTCGAGAACGGTCGAATATTAGCGTCTGCCGTATGTTGCATCGTGTTCAGCGCATCGAATTACCCCAATACAGTGAATTTGAAGTAGTTACGGGAAGTGTACGATAGTGTTTTGGCAAAAACTTGTTTTTTTCGAAAATCGAGCAATTCGGTGATAACTCGAGAACGGTCGAATGTTAGCGTTTGCCGTATGTTGCATCGTGTTCAGTGCATCGAATTACCCCAATACAGTGAATTTGAAGTGGTTACGGGAAGTGTACGGTAGTGTTTTTGAAGGAAAACCCGTTTATTCGATATTCGAGCGTTTCACGCGCTGAAAAGCACGTTTTTCATAGTCCTCACTGTTTTGATGATAACTCGAGAACGGTCGAATGTCAGCGTTTGCCGTATGTTGCATCGTGTTCAGCGCATCGAATTACCCCAATACAGTGAATTTGAAGTAGTTATGGGAAGTGTACGATAGTGTTTTGGCAGAAACTTGTTTTTTTCGAAATCGAGCAATTCGGTGATAACTCGAGAACGGTCGAATGTTAGCGTTCGCCGTATGTTGCATCGTGTCCAGCGCCTCGAACTACCTCTATAGAGTGAATTTGAAGTGGTTACGGGAAGTGTACGGTAGTGTTTTTGAAGGAAAAACCCGTTATATGCGATATTCGAGCGTTTCACGCGCTGAAAAGCACGTTTTTCATAGTCCTCACTGTTTTGATGATAACTCGAGAACGGTCGAATGTTAGCGTTTGCCGTATGTTGCATCGTGTTCAGCGCATCGAATTACCCCAATACAGTGAATTTGAAGTAGTTACGGGAAGTGTACCATAGTGTTTTGGCAGAAACTTGTTTTTTTCGAAAATCGAGCAATTCGGTGATAACTCGAGAACGGTCGAATGTTAGCGTTTGCCGTATGTTGCATCGTGTTCAGTGCATCGAATTACCCTAATACAGTGAATTTGAAGTGGTTACGGGAAGTGTACGGTAGTGTTTTTGAAGGAAAACCCGTTTATTGCGATATTCGAGCGTTTCACGCGCTGAAAAGCACGTTTTTTCATAGTCCTCACTGTTTTGATGATAACTCGAGAACGGTCGAATGTTAGCGTTCGCCGTATGTTGCATCGTGTTCAGCGCATCGAATTACCCCAATACAGTGAATTTGAAGTAGTTACGGGAAGTGTACGATAGTGTTTTGGCAGAAACTTGTTTTTTTTCGAAAATCGAGCAATTCGGTGATAACTCGAGAACGGTCGAATGTTAGCGTTCGCCGTATGTTGCATCGTGTTCAGCGCATCGAATTACCCCAATACAGTGAATTTGAAGTAGTTACGGGAAGTGTAACGGTAGTGTTTTTGAAGGAAAACCCGTTTTATGCGATATTCGAGCGTTTCACGCGCTGAAAAGCACGTTTTCATAGTCCTCACTGTTTTGATGATAACTCGAGAACGGTCGAATGTTAGCGGTTTGCCGTATGTTGCATCGTGTTCAGCGTATCGAATTACCCCAAATACAGTGAATTTGAAGTAGTTACGGGAAGTGTACGATAGGTGTTTTGGCAGAAACTTGTTTTTTCAAAAATCGAGCAATTCGGTGATAACTCGAGAACGGTCAAATGTTAGCGTTTGCCGTATGTTGCATCGTGTTCAGCGCATCGAATTACCCCAATACAGTGAATTTGAAGTAGTTACGGGAAGTGTAACGATAGTGTTTTGGCAGAAACTTGTTTTTTTCGAAAATCGAGCAATTCGGTGATAACTCGAGAACGGTCGAATGTTAGCGTTCGCCGTATGTTGCATCGTGTTCAGCGCATCCAATTACCCCAATACAGTGAATTTGAAGTAGTTACGGGAAGTGTACGGTAGTGTTTTTGAAGGAAAACCCGTTTATATGCGATATTCGAGCGTTTCACGCGCTGAAAAGCAACGTTTTCATAGCCCTCACTGTTTTGATGATAACTCGAGAACGGTCGAATATTAGCGTCTGCCGTATGTTGCATCGTGTTCAGCGCATCGAATTACCCCAATACAGTGAATTTGAAAGTAGTTACGGGAAGTGTACGATAGTGTTTTGGCAAAAACTTGTTTTTTTTCGAAAATCGAGCAATTCGGTGATAACTCGAGAACGGTCGAATGTTAGCGTTTGCCGTATGTTGCATCGTGTTCAGTGCATCGAATTACCCCAATACAGTGAATTTGAAGTGGTTACGGGAAGTGTACGTAGTGTTTTTGAAGGAAAACCCGTTATTATTCGATATTCGAGCGTTTCACGCGCTGAAAAGCACGTTTTTCATAGTCCTCACTGTTTTGATGATAACTCGAGAACGGTCGAATGTCAGCGTTTGCCGTATGTTGCATCGTGTTCAGCGCATCGAATTACCCCCAATACAGTGAATTTGAAGTAGTTACGGAAGGGTACGATAGTGTTTTGGCAGAAACTTGTTTTTTTTCGAAAATCGAGCAATTCGGTGATAACTCGAGAACGGTCGAATGTTAGCGTTCGCCGTATGTTGCATCGTGTCCAGCGCCTCGAACTACCTCTATAGAGTGAATTTGAAGTGGTTACGGAAGTGTACGGTAGTGTTTTGAAGGAAAACCCGTTTATGCGATATTCGAGCGTTTCACGCGCTGAAAAGCACGTTTTTCATAGTCCTCACTGTTTTGATGATAACTCGAGAACGGTCGAATGTTAGCGTTTGCCGTATGTTGCATCGTGTTCAGCGCATCGAATTACCCCAATACAGTGAATTTGAAGTAGTTACGGGAAGTGTACCATAGTGTTTTGGCAGAAACTTGTTTTTTTCGAAAATCGAGCAATTCGGTGATAACTCGAGAACGGTCGAATGTTAGCGTTTGCCGTATGTTGCATCGTGTTCAGTGCATCGAATTACCCCAATACAGTGAATTTGAAGTGGTTACGGGAAGTGTACGGTAGTGTTTTTGAAGGAAAACCCGTTTATGCGATATTCGAGCGTTTCACGCGCTGAAAAGCACGTTTTTCATAGTCTTCACTGTTTTGATGATAACTCGAGAACGGTCGAATGTTAGCGTTCGCCGTATGTTGCATCGTGTTCAGCGCATCGAATTACCCCAATACAGTGAATTTGAAGTAGTTACGGGAAGTGTACGATAGTGTTTTGGCAGAAACTTGTTTTTTTCGAAAATCGAGCAATTCGGTGATAACTCGAGAACGGTCGAATGTTAGCGTTCGCCGTATGTTGCATCGTGTTCAGCGCATCGAATTACCCCATACAGTGAATTTGAAGTAGTTACGGGAAGTGTACGGTAGTGTTTTTGAAGGAAAACCCGTTTATGCGATATTCGAGCGTTTCACGCGCTGAAAAGCACGTTTTTCATAGTCCTCACTGTTTTGATGATAACTCGAGAACGGTCGAATATTAGCGTCTGCCGTATGTTGCATCGTGTTCAGCGCATCGAATTACCCCAATACAGTGAATTTGAAGTAGTTACGGGAAGTGTACGATAGTGTTTTGGCAAAACTTGTTTTTTTCGAAAATCGAGCAATTCGGTGATAACTCGAGAACGGTCGAATGTTAGCGTTTGCCGTATGTTGCATCGTGTTCAGTGCATCGAATTACCCCAATACAGTGAATTTGAAGTGGTTACGGGAAGTGTACGATAGTGTTTTGGCAGAAACTTGTTTTTTTCGAAAATCGAGCAATTCGGTGATAACTCGAGAACGGTCGAATGTTAGCGTTCGCCGTATGTTGCATCGTGTTCAGTGCATCGAATTACCCCAATACAGTGAATTTGAAGTGGTTACGGGAAGTGTACGGTAGTGTTTTGAAGGAAACCCGTTTATTGCGATATTCGAGCGTTTCATCACGCTGAAAAGCACGTTTTTCATAGTCCTCACTGTTTTGATGATAACTCGAGAACGGTCGAATGTTAGCGTTTGCCGTATGTTGCATCGTGTTCAGCGCATCGAATTACCCCAATACAGTGAATGTGAAGTAGTTACGGGAAGTGTACGATAGTGTTTTGGCATAAAATTGTTTTTTTCAAAAATCGAGCAATTCGGTGATAACTCGAGAACGGTCGAATGTTAGCGTTTGCCGTATGTTGCATCGTGTTCAGCGCATCGAATTACCCCAATACAGTGAATGTGAAGTAGTTACGGGAAGTGTACGATAGTGTTTTGGCAGAAACTTGTTTTTTCGAAAATCGAGCAATTCGGTGATAACTCGAGAACGGTCGAATGTTAGCGTTCGCCGTATGTTGCATCGTGTTCAGCGCATCGAATTACCCCAATACAGTGAATTTGAAGTAGTTACGGGAAGTGTACGATAGTGTTTTGGCAGAAACTTGTTTTTTTCGAAAATCGAGCAATTCGGTGATAACTCGAGAACGGTCGAATGTTAGCGTTTGCCGTATGTTGCATCGTGTTCAGTGCATCGAATTACCCCAATACAGTGAATTTGAAGTGGTTACGGGAAGTGTACGTAGTGTTTTTGAAGGAAACCCGTTTTGCGATATTCGAGCGTTTCACGCGCTGAAAAGCACGTTTTTCATAGTCCTCACTGTTTTGATGATAACTCGAGAACGGTCGAATATTAGCGTCTGCCGTATGTTGCATCGTGTTCAGCGCATCGAATTACCCCAATACAGTGAATTTGAAGTAGTTACGGGAAGTGTACGATAGTGTTTTGGCAAAACTTGTTTTTTTTCGAAAATCGAGCAATTCGGTGATAACTCGAGAACGGTCGAATGTTAGCGTTTGCCGTATGTTGCATCGTGTTCAGTGCATCGAATTACCCCAATACAGTGAATTTGAAGTGGTTACGGGAAGTGTACGGTAGTGTTTTTGAAGGAAAACCCGTTTATGCGATATTCGAGCGTTTCACGCGCTGAAAAGCACGTTTTTCATAGTCCTCACTGTTTTGATGATAACTCGAGAACGGTCGAATGTTAGCGTTTGCCGTATGTTGCATCGTGTTCAGCGTATCGAATTACCCCAATACAGTGAATTTGAAGTAGTTACGGGAAGTGTACGATAGTGTTTTGGCAGAAACTTGTTTTTTTTCAAAAATCGAGCAATTCGGTGATAACTCGAGAACGGTCAATGTTAGCGTTTGCCGTATGTTGCATCGTGTTCAGCGCATCGAATTACCCCAATACAGTGAATTTGAAGTAGTTACGGGAAGTGTACGATAGTGTTTTGGGCAAAACTTGTTTTTTTTTCGAAAATCGAGCAATTCGGTGATAACTCGAGAACGGTCGAATGTTAGCGTTCGCCGTATGTTGCATCGTGTTCAGCGCATCCAATTACCCCAATACAGTGAATTTGAAGTAGTTACGGGAAGTGTACGGTAGTGTTTTGAAGGAAAACCCGTTTATGCGATATTCGAGCGTTTCACGCGCTGAAACACGTTTTTCATAGTCCTCACTGTTTTGATGATAACTCGAGAACGGTCGAATATTAGCGTCTGCCGTATGTTGCATCGTGTTCAGCGCATCGAATTACCCCAATACAGTGAATTTGAAGTAGTTACGGGAAGTGTACGATAGTGTTTTGGCAAAACTTGTTTTTTTTCGAAAATCGAGCAATTCGGTGATAACTCGAGAACGGTCGAATGTTAGCGTTTGCCGTATGTTGCATCGTGTTCAGTGCATCGAATTACCCCAATACAGTGAATTTGAAGTGGTTACGGGAAGTGTACGGTAGTGTTTTTGAAGGAAAACCCGTTTATGCGATATTCGAGCGTTTCACGCGCTGAAAAGCACGTTTTTCATAGTCCTCACTGTTTTGATGATAACTCGAGAACGGTCGAATGTCAGCGTTTGCCGTATGTTGCATCGTGTTCAGCGCATCGAATTACCCCAATACAGTGAATTTGAAGTAGTTACGGGAAGTGTACGATAGTGTTTTGGCAGAAACTTGTTTTTTTCGAAAATCGAGCAATTCGGTGATAACTCGAGAACGGTCGAATGTTAGCGTTCGCCGTATGTTGCATCGTGTTCAGCGCCTCGAATTACCCCAATACAGTGAATTTGAAGTGGTTACGGGAAGTGTACGGTAGTGTTTTTGAAGGAAACCCGTTTATGCGATATTCGAGCGTTTCACGCGCTGAAACACGTTTTTCATAGTCCTCACTGTTTGATGATAACTCGAGAACGGTCGAATGTTAGCGTTTGCCGTATGTTGCATCGTGTTCAGCGCATCGAATTACCCCAATACAGTGAATTTGAAGTAGTTACGGGAAGTGTACCATAGTGTTTTGGCAGAAACTTGTTTTTTTCGAAAATCGAGCAATTCGGTGATAACTCGAGAACGGTCGAATGTTAGCGTTTGCCGTATGTTGCATCGTGTTCAGTGCATCGAATTACCCCAATACAGTGAATTTGAAGTGGTTACGGGAAGTGTACGGTAGTGTTTTTGAAGGAAAACCCGTTTATGCGATATTCGAGCGTTTCACGCGCTGAAAAGCACGTTTTTCATAGTCCTCACTGTTTTGATGATAACTCGAGAACGGTCGAATGTTAGCGTTCGCCGTATGTTGCATCGTGTTCAGCGCATCGAATTACCCCAATACAGTGAATTTGAAGTAGTTACGGGAAGTGTACGATAGTGTTTTGGCAGAAACTTGTTTTTTTCGAAAATCGAGCAATTCGGTGATAACTCGAGAACGGTCGAATGTTAGCGTTCGCCGTATGTTGCATCGTGTTCAGCGCATCGAATTACCCCAATACAGTGAATTTGAAGTAGTTACGGGAAGTGTACGGTAGTGTTTTTGAAGGAAAACCCGTTTATGCGATATTCGAGCGTTTCACGCGCTGAAAAGCACGTTTTTCATAGTCCTCACTGTTTTGATGATAACTCGAGAACGGTCGAATATTAGCGTCTGCCGTATGTTGCATCGTGTTCAGCGCATCGAATTACCCCAATACAGTGAATTTGAAGTAGTTACGGGAAGTGTACGATAGTGTTTTGGCAAAAACTTGTTTTTTTCGAAAATCGAGCAATTCGTGATAACTCGAGAACGGTCGAATGTTAGCGTTTGCCGTATGTTGCATCGTGTTCAGTGCATCGAATTACCCCAATACAGTGAATTTGAAGTGGTTACGGGAAGTGTACGATAGTGTTTTGGCAGAAACTTGTTTTTTTCGAAAATCGAGCAATTCGGTGATAACTCGAGAACGGTCGAATGTTAGCGTTCGCCGTATGTTGCATCGTGTTCAGTGCATCGAATTACCCCAATACAGTGAATTTGAAGTGGTTACGGGAAGTGTACGGTAGTGTTTTTGAAGGAAAACCCGTTTATGCGATATTCGAGCGTTTCACACGCTGAAAAGCACGTTTTTCATAGTCCTCACTGTTTTGATGATAACTCGAGAACGGTCGAATGTTAGCGTTTGCCGTATGTTGCATCGTGTTCAGCGCATCGAATTACCCCAATACAGTGAATTGAAGTAGTTACGGGAAGTGTACGATAGTGTTTTGGCATAAAATTGTTTTTTTCAAAATCGAGCAATTCGGTGATAACTCGAGAACGGTCGAATGTTAGCGTTTGCCGTATGTTGCATCGTGTTCAGCGCATCGAATTACACCAATACAGTGAATTTGAAGTAGTTACGGGAAGTGTACGATAGTGTTTTGGCAGAAACTTGTTTTTTTTCGAAAATCGAGCAATTCGGTGATAACTCGAGAACGGTCGAATGTTAGCGTTCGCCGTATGTTGCATCGTGTTCAGCGCATCGAATTACCCCAATACAGTGAATTTGAAGTAGTTACGGGAAGTGTACGATAGTGTTTTGGCAGAAACTTGTTTTTTTTCGAAAATCGAGCAATTCGGTGATAACTCGAGAACGGTCGAATGTTAGCGTTTGCCGTATGTTGCATCGTGTTCAGTGCATCGAATTACCCCAATACAGTGAATTTGAAGTGGTTACGGGAAGTGTACGGTAGTGTTTTTGAAGGAAACCCGTTTATTGCGATATTCGAGCGTTTCACGCGCTGAAAAGCACGTTTTTCATAAGTCCTCACTGTTTTGATGATAACTCGAGAACGGTCGAATATTAGCGTCTGCCGTATGTTGCATCGTGTTCAGCGCATCGAATTACCCCAATACAGTGAATTTGAAGTAGTTACGGGAAGTGTACGATAGTGTTTTGGCAAAAACTTGTTTTTTTCGAAAATCGAGCAATTCGGTGATAACTCGAGAACGGTCGAATGTTAGCGTTTGCCGTATGTTGCATGGTGTTCAGTGCATCGAATTACCCCAATACAGTGAATTTGAAGTGGTTACGGGAAGTGTACGGTAGTGTTTTTGAAGGAAAACGCGTTTATGCGATATTCGAGCGTTTCACGCGCTGAAAAGCACGTTTTTCATAGTCCTCACTGTTTTGATGATAACTCGAGAACGGTCGAATGTTAGCGTTTGCCGTATGTTGCATCGTGTTCAGCGTATCGAATTACCCCAATACAGTGAATTTGAAGTAGTTACGGGAAGTGTACGATAGTGTTTTGGCAGAAACTTGTTTTTTTCAAAATCGAGCAATTCGGTGATAACTCGAGAACGGTCAAATGTTAGCGTTTGCCGTATGTTGCATCGTGTTCAGCGCATCGAATTACCCCAATACAGTGAATTTGAAGTAGTTACGGGAAGTGTACGATAGTGTTTTGGCAGAAACTTGTTTTTTCGAAAATCGAGCAATTCGGTGATAACTCGAGAACGGTCGAATGTTAGCGTTCGCCGTATGTTGCATCGTGTTCAGCGCATCGAATTACCCCAATACAGTGAATTTGAAGTGGTTACGGGAAGTGTACGGTAGTGTTTTTGAAGGAAAACCCGTTTTGCGATATTCGAGCGTTTCACGCGCTGAAAAGCACGTTTTTCATAGTCCTCACTGTTTTGATGATAACTCGAGAACGGTCGAATGTTAGCGTTCGCCGTATGTTGCATCGTGTTCAGCGCATCGAATTACCCAATACAGTGAATTTGAAGTAGTTACGGGAAGTGTACGATAGTGTTTTGGCAGAAACTTGTTTTTTTCGAAAATCGAGCAGTTCGGTGATAACTCGAGAACGGTCGAATGTTAGCGTTTGCCGTATGTTGCATCGTGTTCAGCGCATCGAATTACCCCAATACAGTGAATTTGAAGTAGTTACGGGAAGTGTACGATAGTGTTTTGGCAAAACTTGTTTTTTTCGAAAATCGAGCAATTCGGTGATAACTCGAGAACGGTCGAATGTTAGCGTTTGCCGTATGTTGCATCGTGTTCAGTGCATCGAATTACCCCAATACAGTGAATTTGAAGTGGTTACGGGAAGTGTACGGTAGTGTTTTTGAAGGAAAACCCGTTTATATGCGATATTCGAGCGTTTCACGCGCTGAAAAGCACGTTTTTCATAGTCCTCACTGTTTTGATGATAACTCGAGAACGGTCGAATGTTAGCGTTTGCCGTATGTTGTATCGTGTTCAGCGTATCGAATTACCCCAATACAGTGAATTTGAAGTAGTTACGGGAAGTGTACGATAGTGTTTTGGCAGAAACTTGTTTTTTTTCAAAAATCGAGCAATTCGGTGATAACTCGAGAACGGTCAAATGTTAGCGTTTGCCGTATGTTGCATCGTGTTCAGCGCATCGAATTACCCCAATACAGTGAATTTGAAGTAGTTACGGGAAGTGTACGATAGTGTTTTGGCAGAAACTTGTTTTTTTCGAAAATCGAGCAATTCGGTGATAACTCGAGAACGGTCGAATGTTAGCGTTTGCCGTATGTTGCATCGTGTTCAGTGCATCGAATTACCCCAATACAGTGAATTTGAAGTGGTTACGGGAAGTGTACGGTAGTGTTTTTGAAGGAAACCCGTTTATGCGATATTCGAGCGTTTCACGCGCTGAAAGCACGTTTTTCATAGTCCTCACTGTTTTGATGATAACTCGAGAACGGTCGAATGTTAGCGTTTGCCGTATGTTGTATCGTGTTCAGCGTATCGAATTACCCCAATACAGTGAATTTGAAGTAGTTACGGAAGTGTACGATAGTGTTTTGGCAGAAACTTGTTTTTTTCAAAAATCGAGCAATTCGGTGATAACTCGAGAACGGTCAAATGTTAGCGTTTGCCGTATGTTGCATCGTGTTCAGCGCATCGAATTACCCCAATACAGTGAATTTGAAGTAGTTACGGGAAGTGTACGATAGTGTTTTGGCAGAAACTTGTTTTTTTCGAAATCGAGCAATTCGGTGATAACTCGAGAACGGTCGAATGTTAGCGTTCGCCGTATGTTGCATCGTGTTCAGCGCATCCAATTACCCAATACAGTGAATTTGAAGTAGTTACGGGAAGTGTACGGTAGTGTTTTTGAAGGAAAACCCGTTTATGCGATATTCGAGCGTTTCACGCGCTGAAAAGCACGTTTTTTCATAGTCCTCACTGTTTTGATGATAACTCGAGAACGGTCGAATATTAGCGTCTGCCGTATGTTGCATCGTGTTCAGCGCATCGAATTACCCCAATACAGTGAATTTGAAGTAGTTACGGGAAGTGTACGATAGTGTTTTGGCAAAACTTGTTTTTTTCGAAAATCGAGCAATTCGGTGATAACTCGAGAACGGTCGAATGTTAGCGTTTGCCGTATGTTGCATCGTGTTCAGTGCATCGAATTACCCCAATACAGTGAATTTGAAGTGGTTACGGGAAGTGTACGGTAGTGTTTTTGAGGAAAACCCGTTTTATGCGATATTCGAGCGTTTCACGCGCTGAAAAGCACGTTTTTCATAGTCCTCACTGTTTTGATGATAATCAGAACGGTCGAATGTCAGCGTTTGCCGTATGTTGCATCGTGTTCAGCGCATCGAATTACCCCAATACAGTGAATTTGAAGTAGTTACGGGAAGTGTACGATAGTGTTTTGGCAGAAACTTGTTTTTTTTTCGAAAATCGAGCAATTCGGTGATAACTCGAGAACGGTCGAATGTTAGCGTTCGCCGTATGTTGCATCGTGTCCAGCGCCTCGAACTACCTCTATAGAGTGAATTTGAAGTGGTTACGGGAAGTGTACGGTAGTGTTTTTGAAGGAAAACCGTTTATGCGATATTCGAGCGTTTCACGCGCTGAAAGCACGTTTTTCATAGTCCTCACTGTTTTGATGATAACTCGAGAACGGTCGAATGTTAGCGTTTGCCGTATGTTGCATCGTGTTCAGCGCATCGAATTACCCAATACAGTGAATTTGAAGTAGTTACGGGAAGTGTACCATAGTGTTTTTGGCAGAAACTTGTTTTTTTTCGAAAATCGAGCAATTCGGTGATAACTCGAGAACGGTCGAATGTTAGCGTTTGCCGTATGTTGCATCGTGTTCAGTGCATCGAATTACCCCAATACAGTGAATTTGAAGTGGTTACGGGAAGTGTACGGTAGTGTTTTTGAAGGAAAACCCGTTTATGCGATATTCGAGCGTTTCACGCGCTGAAAAGCACGTTTTTCATAGTCCTCACTGTTTTGATGATAACTCGAGAACGGTCGAATGTTAGCGTTCGCCGTATGTTGCATCGTGTTCAGCGCATCGAATTACCCCAATACAGTGAATTTGAAGTAGTTACGGGAAGTGTACGATAGTGTTTTGGCAGAAACTTGTTTTTTTCGAAAATCGAGCAATTCGGTGATAACTCGAGAACGGTCGAATGTTAGCGTTCGCCGTATGTTGCATCGTGTTCAGCGCATCGAATTACCCCAATACAGTGAATTTGAAGTAGTTACGGGAAGTGTACGGTAGTGTTTTTGAAGGAAAACCCGTTTATGCGATATTCGAGCGTTTCACGCGCTGAAAAGCACGTTTTTCATAGTCCTCACTGTTTTGATGATAACTCGAGAACGGTCGAATATTAGCGTCTGCCGTATGTTGCATCGTGTTCAGCGCATCGAATTACCCCAATACAGTGAATTTGAAGTAGTTACGGGAAGTGTACGATAGTGTTTTGGCAAAAACTTGTTTTTTTCGAAAATCGAGCAATTCGGTGATAACTCGAGAACGGTCGAATGTTAGCGTTTGCCGTATGTTGCATCGTGTTCAGTGCATCGAATTACCCCAATACAGTGAATTTGAAGTGGTTACGGGAAGTGTACGATAGTGTTTTGGCAGAAACTTGTTTTTTTTCGAAAATCGAGCAATTCGGTGATAACTCGAGAACGGTCGAATGTTAGCGTTCGCCGTATGTTGCATCGTGTTCAGTGCATCGAATTACCCAATACAGTGAATTTGAAGTGGTTACGGGAAGTGTACGGTAGTGTTTTTGAAGAAAACCCGTTTATATGCGATATTCGAGCGTTTCACACGCTGAAAAGCACGTTTTTCATAGTCCTCACTGTTTTGATGATAACTCGAGAACGGTCGAATGTTAGCGTTTGCCGTATGTTGCATCGTGTTCAGCGCATCGAATTACCCCAATACAGTGATGTGAAGTAGTTACGGAAGTGTACGATAGTGTTTTGGCATAAAATTGTTTTTTCAAAATCGAGCAATTCGGTGATAACTCGAGAACGGTCGAATGTTAGCGTTTGCCGTATGTTGCATCGTGTTCAGCGCATCGAATTACACCAATACAGTGAATTTGAAGTAGTTACGGGAAGTGTACGATAGTGTTTTGGCAGAAACTTGTTTTTTTTCGAAAATCGAGCAATTCGGTGATAACTCGAGAACGGTCGAATGTTAGCGTTCGCCGTATGTTGCATCGTGTTCAGCGCATCGAATTACCCCAATACAGTGAATTTGAAGTAGTTACGGGAAGTGTACGATAGTGTTTTGGCAGAAACTTGTTTTTTTCGCAAAATCGAGCAATTCGGTGATAACTCGAGAACGGTCGAATGTTAGCGTTTGCCGTATGTTGCATGGTGTTCAGTGCATCGAATTACCCCAATACAGTGAATTTGAAGTGGTTACGGGAAGTGTACGGTATGTTTTTGAAGGAAAACCCGTTTATGCGATATTCGAGCGTTTCACGCGCTGAAAAGCACGTTTTTCATAGTCCTCACTGTTTTGATGATAACTCGAGAACGGTCGAATGTTAGCGTTTGCCGTATGTTGCATCGTGTTCAGCGTATCGAATTACCCAATACAGTGAATTTGAAGTAGTTACGGGAAGTGTACGATAGTGTTTTGGCAGAAACTTGTTTTTTTTCAAAATCGAGCAATTCGGTGATAACTCGAGAACGGTCAAATGTTAGCGTTTGCCGTATGTTGCATCGTGTTCAGCGCATCGATTACCCCAATACAGTGAATTTGAAGTAGTTACGGGAAGTGTACGATAGTGTTTTGGCAGAAACTTGTTTTTTTCGAAAATCGAGCAATTCGGTGATAACTCGAGAACGGTCGAATGTTAGCGTTCGCCGTATGTTGCATCGTGTTCAGCGCATCGAATTACCCCAATACAGTGAATTTGAAGTGGTTACGGAAGTGTACGGTAGTGTTTTTGAAGAAAACCCGTTTATATGCGATATTCGAGCGTTTCACGCGCTGAAAGCACGTTTTTCATAGTCCTCACTGTTTTGATGATAACTCGAGAACGGTCGAATGTTAGCGTTCGCCGTATGTTGCATCGTGTTCAGCGCATCGAATTACCCCAATACAGTGAATTTGAAGTAGTTACGGAAGTGTACGATAGTGTTTTGGCAGAAACTTGTTTTTTTCGAAAATCGAGCAGTTCGGTGATAACTCGAGAACGGTCGAATGTTAGCGTTTGCGTATGTTGCATCGTGTTCAGCGCATCGAATTACCCCAATACAGTGAATGTGAAGTAGTTACGGGAAGTGTACGATAGTGTTTTGGCATAAAATTGTTTTTTCAAAAATCGAGCAATTCGGTGATAACTCGAGAACGGTCGAATGTTAGCGTTTGCCGTATGTTGCATCGTGTTCAGCGCATCGAATTACCCCAATACAGTGAATTTGAAGTAGTTACGGGAAGTGTACGATAGTGTTTTTGGCAGAAACTTGTTTTTTTCGAAAATCGAGCAATTCGGTGATAACTCGAGAACGGTCGAATGTTAGCGTTCGCCGTATGTTGCATCGTGTTCAGCGCATCGAATTACCCCAATACAGTGAATTTGAAGTAGTTACGGGAAGTGTACGATAGTGTTTTGGCAGAAACTTGTTTTTTTTCGAAAATCGAGCAATTCGGTGATAACTCGAGAACGGTCGAATGTTAGCGTTTGCCGTATGTTGCATCGTGTTCACTGCATCGAATTACCCCAATACAGTGAATTTGAAGTGTTTACGGGAAGTGTACGGTAGTGTTTTTGAAGGAAAACCCGTTTTATGCGATATTCGAGCGTTTCACGCGCTGAAAGCACGTTTTTCATAGTCCTCACTGTTTTGATGATAACTCGAGAACGGTCGAATATTCGCGTCTGCCGTATGTTGCATCGTGTTCAGCGCATCGAATTACCCCAATACAGTGAATTTGAAGTAGTTACGGAAGTGTACGATAGTGTTTTGGCAAAACTTGTTTTTTTTCGAAAATCGAGCAATTCGGTGATAACTCGAGAACGGTCGAATGTTAGCGTTTGCCGTATGTTGCATCGTGTTCAGTGCATCGAATTACCCCAATACAGTGAATTTGAAGTGGTTACGGAAGTGTACGTAGTGTTTTTGAAGGAAAACCCGTTTATGCGATATTCGAGCGTTTCACGCGCTGAAAAGCACGTTTTTCATAGTCCTCACTGTTTTGATGATAACTCGAGAACGGTCGAATGTTAGCGTTTGCCGTATGTTGCATCGTGTTCAGCGTATCGAATTACCCCAATACAGTGAATTTGAAGTAGTTACGGGAAGTGTACGATAGTGTTTTGGCAGAAACTTGTTTTTTTCAAAAATCGAGCAATTCGGTGATAACTCGAGAACGGTCAAATGTTAGCGTTTGCCGTATGTTGCATCGTGTTCAGCGCATCGAATTACCCCAATACAGTGAATTTGAAGTAGTTACGGGAAGTGTACGATAGTGTTTTGGCAGAAACTTGTTTTTTTTCGAAAATCGAGCAATTCGGTGATAACTCGAGAACGGTCGAATGTTAGCGTTCGCCGTATGTTGCATCGTGTTCAGCGCATCGAATTACCCCAATACAGTGAATTTGAAGTGGTTACGGGAAGTGTACGGTAGTGTTTTTGAAGGAAAACCCGTTTATGCGATATTCGAGCGTTTCACGCGCTGAAAAGCACGTTTTTCATAGTCCTCACTGTTTTGATGATAACTCGAGAACGGTCGAATGTTAGCGTTCGCCGTATGTTGCATCGTGTTCAGCGCATCGAATTACCCCAATACAGTGAATTTGAAGTAGTTACGGGAAGTGTACGATAGTGTTTTGGCAGAAACTTGTTTTTTTTCGAAAATCGAGCAATTCGGTGATAACTCGAGAACGGTCGAATGTTAGCGTTTGCCGTATGTTGCATCGTGTTCAGTGCATCGAATTACCCCAATACAGTGAATTTGAAGTGGTTACGGGAAGTGTACGGTAGTGTTTTTGAAGGAAAACCCGTTTATGCGATATTCGAGCGTTTCACGCGCTGAAAAGCACGTTTTTTCATAGTCCTCACTGTTTTGATGATAACTCGAGAACGGTCGAATATTAGCGTCTGCCGTATGTTGCATCGTGTTCAGCGCATCGAATTACCCCAATACAGTGAATTTGAAGTAGTTACGGGAAGTGTACGATAGTGTTTTGGGCAAAAACTTGTTTTTTTTCGAAAATCGAGCAATTCGGTGATAACTCGAGAACGGTCGAATGTTAGCGTTTGCCGTATGTTGCATCGTGTTCAGTGCATCGAATTACCCCAATACAGTGAATTTGAAGTGGTAACGGGATGTACGGTAGTGTTTTTGAAGGAAAACCCGTTTATGCGATATTCGAGCGTTTCACACGCGCTGAAAGCACGTTTTTCATAGTCCTCACTGTTTTGATGATAACTCGAGAACGGTCGAATGTTAGCGTTTGCCGTATGTTGCATCGTGTTCAGCGTATCGAATTACCCCAATACAGTGAATTTGAAGTAGTTACGGGAAGTGTACGATAGTGTTTTGGCAAAAACTTTTTTTTTTCGAAAATCGAGCAATTCGGTGATAACTCGAGAACGGTCGAATGTTAGCGTTTGCCGTATGTTGCATCGTGTTCAGTGCATCGAATTACCCCAATACAGTGAATTTGAAGTGGTTACGGAAGTGTACGATAGTGTTTTTGGCAGAAACTTGTTTTTT
>BQMI01000169.1:0-43700 GCA_026005395.1 Asobara japonica
GCCAAAACACTACTGTACACTTCCCTTAAACGCTTCAAATTCACTGTATAGGGGTAATTCGATGTGCTGAACACGATGCAACATACGGCAAACGCTAACATTCGACCGTTCTCGAGTTATCAGCGAATTGCTCGATTTTCGAAACAAGCAATTTTCTGCCAAAACACTACCGTACACTTCCCTTAAACGCTTCAAATTCACCGTATAGGGGTAATTCGATGTGCTTAAGACGATGCAACATACGGCAAACGCTAACATTCGACCGTTCTTGAGTTATCATCAAAACAGTGAGGACTGTGTAAAACGTGCTTTTCTGCCCGTGAAACGCACGAATATCGCATAAACGGGTTTTCCTTCCAAAACACTACCGTACACTTCCGTAACCACTCCAAATTCACTGTATAGGGGTAATTCGATGCGCTGAACACGATGCAACATACGGCAAACGCTAACATTCGACCGTTCTCGAGTTATCAGCGAATTGCTCGATTTTCGAAAAAAGCAATTTTCTGCCAAAACACTACCGTACACTTCCCTTAAACGCTTCAAATTCACTGTATAGGGGTAATTCGATGTGCTGAACAGGATGCAACATACGGCAAACGCTGACATTCGACCGTTCTCGAGTTATCATCAAAACAGTGAGGACTGTGAAAAACGTGCTTTTCTGCCCGTGAAACGCACGAATATCGCATAAATGGGTTTTCCTTCCAAAACACTACCGTACACTTCCCGTAACCACTCCAAATTCACTGTATAGGGGTAATTCGATGCGCTGAACACGATGCAACATACGGCAAACGCTAAGATTCGACCGTTCTCGAGTTATCAGCGAATTGCTCGATTTTCGAAAAAAGGAATTTTCTGCCAAAACACTACCGTACACTTCCCTTAAACGCTTCAATTTCACTGTATAGGGGTAATTCGATGTGCTGAACACGATGCAACATACGGCAAACGCTGACATTCGACCGTTCTCGAGTTACCATCAAAACAGTGAGGACTGTGAAAAACGTGCTTTTCTGCCCGTGAAACGCACGAATATCGCATAAACGGGTTTTCCTTCCAAAACACTACCGTACACTTCCCGTAACCACTCCAAATTCACTGTATAGGGGTAATTCGATGTGCTGAACACGATGCAACATACGGCAAACGCTAACATTCGAGCGTTCTCCAGTTATCAGCGAATTGCTCGATTTTCGAAAAAAGCAATTTTCTGCCAAAACACAACCGTACACTTCCCTTAAACGCTTCAAATTCACTGTATAGGGGTAATTCAATGTGCTGAACACGATGCAACATACGGCAATCGCTAACATTCGACCGTTCTCGAGTTATCATCAAAACAGTGAGGACTGTGAACAACGTGCTTTTCTGCCCGTGAAACGCACGAATATCGCATAAATGGGTTTTCCTTCCAAAACACTACCGTACACTTCCCGTAACCACTCCAAATTCACTATATAGGGGTAATTCGATGCGCTGAACACGATGCAACATACGACAAACGCTAACATTCGACCGTTCTCCAGTTATCAGCGAATTGCTCGATTTCGAAAAAAGCAATTTTCTGCCAAAACACTACCGTACACTTCCCTTAAACGCTTCAAATTCACTGTATAGGGGTAATTCGATGTGCTGAACACGATGCAACATACGGCGAACGCTAACATTCCACCGTTCTCCAGTTATCAGCGAATTGCTCGATTTTCGAAAAAAGCAATTT
Source organism: Asobara japonica (assembly GCA_026005395.1). Lineage (NCBI taxonomy): Eukaryota > Metazoa > Arthropoda > Insecta > Hymenoptera > Braconidae > Asobara > Asobara japonica. Next base: position 1,730 of record BQMI01000169.1, read on the forward strand.
TCTGCCAAAACACTACCGTACACTTCCCTCAAACGCTTCAAATTCACTGTATAGGGGTAATTCGATGTGCTGAACACGATGCAACATACGGCAAACGCTAACATTCGACCGTTCTTGAGTTATCATCAAAACAGTGAGGACTGTGTAAAACGTGCTTTTCCCCGTGAAACGCACGAATATCGCATAAACGGGTTTTCCTTCAAAAAACACTACCGTACACTTCCCGTAACCACTCCAAATTCACTGTAAAGGGGTAATTCGATGCGCTGAACACGATCCAACATACGGCAAGCGCTAACATTCGACCGTTCTCGAGTTATCAGCGAATTGCTCGATTTTCGAAAAAAGCAATTTTCTGCCAAAACACTACCGTACACTTCCCTTAAACGCTTCAAATTCACTGTATAGGGGTAATTCGATGTGCTGAACACGATGCAACATCCGGCAAACGCTAACATTCGACCGTTCTCCAGTTATCAGCGAATTGCTCGATTTTCGAAAAAAGCAATTTTCTGCCAAAACACTACCGTACACTTCCCTTAAACGCTTCAAATTCACTGTATAGGGGTAATTCGATGTGCTGAACACGATGCAACATACGGCAAACGCTAACATTCGACCGTTCTCGAGTTATCAGCGAATTGCTCGATTTTCGAAACAAGCAATTTTCTGCCAAAACACTACCGTACACTTCCTTAAACGCTTCAAATTCACTGTATAGGGGTAATTCGATGTGCTTAACACGATGCAACATACGGCAAACGCTAACATTCGACCGTTCTTGAGTTATCATCAAAACAGTGAGGACTGTGTAAAACGTGCTTTTCTGCCCGTGAAACGCACGAATATCGCATAAACGGGTTTTCCTTCCAAAACACTACCGTACACTTCCCGTAACCACTCCAAATTCACTGTATGGGGGTAATTCGATGCGCTGAACACGATGCAACATACGGCAAACGCTAACATTCGACCGTTCTCGAGTTATCAGCGAATTGCTCGATTTTCGAAAAAAACAATTTTCTGCCAAAACACTACCGTACACTTCCCTTAAACGCTTCAAATTCACTGTATACGGGTAATTCGATGTGCTGAACACGATGCAACATACGGCAAACGCTGACATTCGACCGTTCTCGAGTTATCATCAAAGCAGTGAGGACTGTGAAAAACGTGCTTTTCTGCCCGTGAAACGCACGAAAATCGCATTAACGGGTTTTCCTTCCAAAACACCCACCGTACACTTCCCGTAACCACTCCAAATTCACTGTATAGGGGTAATTCGATGCGCTGAACACGATGCAACATACGGCAAACGCTAACATTCGACCGTTCTCCAGTTATCAGCGAATTGCTCGATTTTCGAAAAAAGCAATTTTCTGCCAAAACACTACCGTACACTTCCCTTAAGCGCTTCAAATTCACTGTATAGGGGTAATTCGATGCGCTGAACACGATCCAACATACGGCAAACGCTAACATTCGACCGTTCTCGAGTTATCAGCGAATTGCTCGATTTTCGAAAAAAACAATTTTCTGCCAAAACACTACCGTACACTTCCCTTAAACGCTTCAAATTCACTGTATAGGGGTAATTCGATGTGCTGAACACGATGCAACATACGGCAAACGCTGACATTCGACCGTTCTCGAGTTATCATCAAAGCAGTGAGGACTGTGAAAAACGTGCTTTTCTGCCCGTGAAACGCACGAAAATCGCATTAACGGGTTTTCCTTCCAAAACACCCACCGTACACTTCCCGTAACCACTCCAAATTCACTGTATAGGGGTAATTCGATGCGCTGAACACGATGCAACATACGGCAAACGCTAACATTCGACCGTTCTCCAGTTATCAGCGAATTGCTCGATTTTCGAAAAAAGCAATTTTCTGCCAAAACACTACCGTACACTTCCCTTAAACGCTTCAAATTCACTGTATAGGGGTAATTCGATGCGCTGAACACGATCCAACATACGGCAAACGCTAACATTCGACCGTTCTCCAGTTATCAGCTAATTGCTCGATTTTCGAAAAAAGCAATTTTCTGCCAAAACACTACCGTACACTTCCCTTAAACGCTTCAAATTCCCTGTATAGAGGTAATTCGATGCGCTGAACACGATGCAACATACGGCAAACGCTAACATTCGACCGTTCTCGAGTTATCAGCGAATTGCTCGATTTTCGAAAAAAGCAATTTTCTGCCAAAACACTACCGTACACTTCCCTTAAACGCTTCAAATTCACTGTATAGGGGTAATTCGATGTGCTGAACACGATGCAACATACGGCAAACGCTAACATTCGACCGTTCTCGAGTTATCATCAAAACAGTGAGGACTGTGAAAAACGTGCTTTTCTGCCCGTGAAACGCACGAATATCGCATAAACGGGTTTTCCTTCCAAAACACTACCGTACACTTCCCGTAACCACTCCAAATTCACTATATAGGGGTAATTCGATGCGCTGAACACGATGCAACATACGGCAAACGCTAACATTCGACCGTTCTCCAGTTATCAGCGAATTGCTCGATTTTCGAAAAAAGCAATTTTCTGCCAAAACACTACCGTACACTTCCCTTAAACGCTTCAAATTCACTGTATAGGGGTAATTCGATGTGCTGAACACGATGCAACATACGGCGAACGCTAACATTCCACCGTTCTCCAGTTATCAGCGAATTGCTCGATTTTCGAAAAAAGCAATTTTCTGCCAAAACACTACCGTACACTTCCCTTAAACGCTTCAAATTCACTGTATAGGGGTAATTCGATGTGCTGAACACGATGCAACATACGGCAAACGCTAACATTCGACCGTTCTCGAGTTATCATCAAAACAGTGAGGACTGTGTAAAACGTGCTTTTCTCCCGTGAAACGCACGAATATCGCATAAACGGGTTTTCCTTCAAAAAACACTACCGTACACTTCCCGTAACCACTCCAAATTCACTGTATAGGGGTAATTCGATGCGCTGAACACGATCCAACATACGGCAAACGCTAACATTCGACCGTTCTCGAGTTATCAGCGAATTGCTCGATTTTCGAAAAAAGCAATTTTCTGCCAAAACACTACCGTACACTTCCCTTAAACGCTTCAAATTCACTGTATAGGGGTAATTCGATGCGCTGAACACGATCCAACATACGGCAAACGCTAACATTCGACCGTTCTCGAGTTATCAGCGAATTGCTCGATTTCGAAAAAAAGCAATTTTCTGCCAAAACACTACCGTACACTTCCCTTAAATGCTTGAAATTCACTGTATAGGGGTAATTCGATGTGCCGAACACGATGCAACATCCGGCAAACGCTAACATTCGACCGTTCTCGAGTTATCAGCGAATTGCTCGATTTTCGAAAAAAGCAATTTTCTGCCAAAACACTACCGTACACTTCCCTTAAACGCTTCAAATTCACTGTATAGGGGTAATTCGATGTGCTGAACACGATGCAACATACGGCAAACGCTAACATTCGACCGTTCTCGAGTTATCAGCGAATTGCTCGATTTTCGAAAAAAGCAATTTTCTGCCAAAACACTACCGTACACTTCCCTTAAACGCTTCAAATTCACTGTATAGGGGTAATTCGATGTGCTGAACACGATGCAACATACGGCAAACGCTGACATTCGACCGTTCTCGAGTTATCATCAAAACAGTGAGGACTGTGAAAAACGTGCTTTTCGCCCGTGAAACGCACGAATATCGCATTAACGGGTTTTCCTTCCAAAACACCCACCGTACACTTCCCGTAACCACTCCAAATTCACTGTATAGGGGTAATTCGATGCGCTGAACACGATGCAACATACGGCAAACGCTAACATTCGACCGTTCTCCAGTTATCAGCGAATTGCTCGATTTTCGAAAAAAGCAATTTTCTGCCAAAACACTACCGTACACTTCCCTTAAACGCTTCAAATTCACTGTATAGGGGTAATTCGATGCGCTGAACACGATCCAACATACGGCAAACGCTAACATTCGACCGTTCTCCAGTTATCAGCTAATTGCTCGATTTTCGAAAAAAGCAATTTTCTGCCAAAACACTACTGTACACTTCCCTTAAACGCTTCAAATTCACTGTATAGGAGTAATTCGATGCGCTGAACACGATGCAACATACGGCAAACGCTAACATTCGACCGTTCTCGAGTTATCAGCGAATTGCTCGATTTTCGAAAAAAGCAATTTTCTGCCAAAACACTACCGTACACTTCCCTTAAACGCTTCAAATTCACTGTATAGGGGTAATTCGATGTGCTGAACACGATGCAACATACGGCAAACGCTAACATTCGACCGTTCTCGAGTTATCATCAAAACAGTGAGGACTGTGAAAAACGTGCTTTTCTGCCCGTGAAACGCACGAATATCGCATAAATGGGTTTTCCTTCCAAAACACTACCGTACACTTCCCGTAACCACTCCAAATTCACTGTATAGGGGTAATTCGATGCGCTGAACACGATGCAGCATACGGCAAACGCTAACATTCGACCGTTCTCCAGTTATCAGCGAATTGCTCGATTTTCGAAAAAAGCAATTTTCTGCCAAAACACTACCGTACACTTCCCTTAAACGCTTCAAATTCACTGTATAGGGGTAATTCGATGTGCTGAACACGATGCAACATACGGCGAACGCTAACATTCGACCGTTCTCCAGTTATCAGCGAATTGCTCGATTTTCGAAAAAAGCAATTTTCTGCCAAAACACTACCGTACACTTCCCTTAAACGCTTCAAATTCACTGTATAGGGGTAATTCGATGTGCTGAACACGATGCAACATACGGCAAACGCTAACATTCGACCGTTCTCGAGTTATCAGCGAATTGCTCGATTTTCGAAAAAAGCAATTTTCTGCCAAAACACTACCGTACACTTCCCTTAAACGCTTCAAATTCACTGTATAGGGGTAATTCGATGTGCTGAACACGATGCAACATACGGCAAACGCTAACATTCGACCGTTCTCGAGTTATCATCAAAACAGTGAGGACTGTGAAAAACGTGCTTTTCTGCCCGTGAAACGCACGAATATCGCATAAACGGGTTTTCCTTCCAAAACACTACCGTACACTTCCCGTAACCACTCCAAATTCACTATATAGGGGTAATTCGATGCGCTGAACACGATGCAACATACGGCAAACGCTAACATTCGACCGTTCTCCAGTTATCAGCGAATTGCTCGATTTTCGAAAAAAGCAATTTTCTGCCAAAACACTACCGTACACTTCCCTTAAACGCTTCAAATTCACTGTATAGGGGTAATTCGATGTGCTGAACACGATGCAACATACGGCGAACGCTAACATTCCACCGTTCTCCAGTTATCAGCGAATTGCTCGATTTTCGAAAAAAGCAATTTTCTGCCAAAACACTACCGTACACTTCCCTTAAACGCTTCAAATTCACTGTATAGGGGTAATTCGATGTGCTGAACACGATGCAACATACGGCAAACGCTAACATTCGACCGTTCTCGAGTTATCATCAAATCAGTGAGGACTGTCTAACACCTGCCTAGATCTACGTGCTTTTCTCCCCTGAAACGCACGAATATCGCATAAACTGGGTTTTCCTCCCAAAACACTACCGTACACTTCCCGTAACCACTCCAAATTCACTGTATAGGGGTAATTCGATGCGCTGAACACGATCCAACATACGGCAAACGCTAACATTCGACCGTTCTCGAGTTATCAGCGAATTGCTCGATTTCGAAAAAAGCAATTTTCTGCCAAAACACTACCGTACACTTCCCTTAAACGCTTCAAATTCAATAGGGGTAATTCGATGCGCTGAACACGATCCAACATACGGCAAACGCTAACATTCGACCGTTCTCGAGTTATCAGCGAATTGCTCGATTTTCGAAAAAAGCAATTTTCTGCCAAAACACTACCGTACACTTCCCTTAAATGCTTGAAATTCACTGTATAGGGGTAATTCGATGTGCCGAACACGATGCAACATCCGGCAAACGCTAACATTCGACCGTTCTCGAGTTATCAGCGAATTGCTCGATTTTCGAAAAAAGCAATTTTCTGCCAAAACACTACCGTACACTTCCCTTAAACGCTTCAAATTCACTGTATAGGGGTAATTCGATGTGCTGAACACGATGCAACATACGGCAAAACGCTAACATTCGACCGTTCTCGAGTTATCAGCGAATTGCTCGATTTCGAAAAAAGCAATTTTCTGCCAAAACACTACCGTACACTTCCCTTAAACGCTTCAATTCACTGTATAGGGGTAATTCGATGTGCTGAACACGATGCATACATACGGCAAACGCTAACATTCGACCGTTCTCGAGTTATCATCAAAACAGTGAGGACTGTGAAAAACGTGCTTTTCTGCCCGTGAAACGCACGAATATCGCATAAATGGGTTTTCCTTCCAAAACACTACCGTACACTTCCCGTAACCACTCCAAATTCACTGTAATAGGGGTAATTCGATGCGCTGAACACGATGCAGCATACGGCAAACGCTAACATTCGACCGTTCTCCAGTTATCAGCGAATTGCTCGATTTTCGAAAAAAGCAATTTTCTGCCAAAAACACTACCGTACACTTCCCTTAAAACGCTTCAAATTCACTGTATAGGGGTAATTCGATGTGCTGAACACGATGCAACATACGGCGAACGCTAACATTCGACCGTTCTCCAGTTATCAGCGAATTGCTCGATTTTCGAAAAAAGCAATTTTCTGCCAAACACTACCGTACACTTCCCTTAAACGCTTCAAATTCACTGTATAGGGGTAATTCGATGTGCTGAACACGATGCAACATACGGCAAACGCTAACATTCGACCCGTTCTCGAGTTATCAGCGAATTGCTCGATTTTCGAAACAAGCAATTTTCTGCCAAAACACTACCGTACACTTCCCTTAAACGCTTCAAATTCACTGTATAGGGGTAATTCGATGTGCTTAACACGATGCAACATACGGCAAACGCTAACATTCGACCGTTCTTGAGTTATCATCAAAACAGTGAGGACTGTGTAAAACGTGCTTTTCTGCCCGTGAAACGCACGAATATCGCATAAAAACGGGTTTTCCTTCCAAAACACTACCGTACACTTCCCGTAACCACTCCAAATTCACTGTATAGGGGTAATTCGATGCGCTGAACACGATCCAACATACGGCAAACGCTAACATTCGACCGTTCTCGAGTTATCAGCGAATTGCTCGATTTTCGAAAAAAAAAGCAATTTTCTGCCAAAACACTACCGTACACTTTCCTTAAACGCTTCAAATTCACTGTATAGGGGTAATTCGATGTGCTGAACACGATGCAACATCCGGCAAACGCTAACATTCGGACCGTTCTCGAGTTATCAGCGAATTGCTCGATTTTCGAAAAAAGCAATTTTTTGCCAAAACACTACCGTACACTTCCCTTAAACGCTTCAAATTCACTGTATAGGGGTAATTCGATGTGCTTAACACGATGCAACATACGGCAAACGCTAACATTCGACCGTTCTTGAGTTATCATCAAAACAGTGAGGACTGTGTAAAACGTGCTGTTCTGCCCGTGAAACGCACGAATATCGCAATAAACGGGTTTTCCTTCCAAAACACTACCGTACACTTCCCGTAACCACTCCAAATTCACTGTATAGGGGTAATTCGATGCGCTGAACACGATGCAACATACGGCAAACGCTAACATTCGACCGTTCTCCAGTTATCAGCGAATTGCTTCGCTTTTCGAAAAAAGCAATTTTCTTGCCAAAACACTACCGTACACTTCCCTTAAAACGCTTCAAATTCACTGTATAGGGGTAATTCGATGCGCTGAACACGATCCAACATACGGCAAACGCTAACATTCGAGCCGTTCTCCAGTTATCAGCTAATTGCTCGATTTTCGAAAAAGCAATTTTCTGCCAAAACACTACCGTACACTTCCCTTAAACGCTTCAAATTCACTGTATAGAGGTAATTCGATGCGCTGAACACGATGCAACATACGGCAAACGCTAACACTCGACCGTTCTCGAGTATCAGCGAATTGCTCGATTTTCGAAAAAAGGAATTTTCTGCCAAAACACTACCGTACAACTTCCCTTAACGCTTCAAATTCACTGTATAGGGTAATTCGATGTGCTGAACACGATGCAACATACGGCAAACGCTAACATTCGACCGTTCTCGAGTTATCATCAAAACAGTGAGGACTGTGAAAAACGTGCCTTTTCTGCCCGTGAAACGCACGAATATCGCATAACGGGTTTTCCTTCCAAAACACTACCGTACACTTCCCGTAACACTCCAAATTCACTATATAGGGGTAATTCGATGCGCTGAACACGATGCACCATACGGCAAACGCTAACATTCGACCGTTCTCCAGTTATCAGCGAATTGCTCGATTTTCGAAAAAAGCAATTTTCTGCCAAAACACTACCGTACACTTCCCTTAAACGCTTCAAATTCACTGTATAGGGTAATTCGATGTGCTGAACACGATGCAACATACGGCGAACGCTAACATTCCACCGTTCTCCAGTTATCAGCGAATTGCTCGATTTCGAAAAAAGCAATTTTCTGCCAAAACACTACCGTACACTTCCCTTAGACGCTTCAAATTCACTGTATAGGGGTAATTCGATGTGCTGAACACGATGCAACATACGGCAAACGCTAACATTCGACCGTTCTCGAGTTATCATCAAAACAGTGAGGACTGTGTAAAACGTGCTTTTCTCCCGTGAAACGCACGAATATCGCATAAACGGGTTTTCCTTCAAAAAACACTACCGTACACTTCCGTAACCACTCCAAATTCACTGTATAGGGGTAATTCGATGCGCTGAACACGATCCAACATACGGCAAACGCTAACATTCGACCGTTCTCGAGTTATCAGCGAATTGCTCGATTTTCGAAAAAAAGCAATTTTCTGCCAAAACACTACCGTACACTTCCCTTAAACGCTTCAAATTCACTGTATAGGGGTAATTCGATGTGCCGAACACGATGCAACATCCGGCAAACGCTAACATTCGACCGTTCTCGAGTTATCAGCGAATTGCTCGATTTTCGAAAAAAGCAATTTTCTGCCAAAACACTACCGTACACTTCCCTTAAACGCTTCAAATTCACTGTATAGGGGTAATTCGATGTGCTGAACACGATGCAACCTACGGCAAACGCTAACATTCGACCGTTCTCGAGTTATCAGCGAATTGCTCGATTTTCGAAAAAAGCAATTTTCTGCCAAAACACTACCGTTACACTTCCCTTAAACGCTTCAATTCACTGTATAGGGGTAATTCGATGTGCTGAACACGATGCAACATACGGCAAACGCTGACATTCGACCGTTCTCGAGTTATCATCAAAACAGTGAGGACTGTGAAAAACGTGCTTTTCTGCCCGTGAAACGCACGAATATCGCAATTAACGGGTTTTCCTTCCAAAACACCCACCGTACACTTCCCGTACCACTCCCAAATTCACTGTATAGGGGTAATTCGATGCGCTGAACACGATGCAACATACGGCAAACGCTAACATTCGACCGTTCTCCAGTTATCAGCGAATTGCTCGATTTTCGAAAAAAGCAATTTTCTGCCAAAACACTACCGTACACTTCCCTTAAACGCTTCAATTCACTGTATAGGGGTAATTCGATGCGCTGAACACGATCCAACATACGGCAAACGCTAACATTCGACCGTTCTCCAGTTATCAGCTAATTGCTCGATTTCGAAAAAGCAATTTTCTGCCAAAACACTACTGTACACTTCCCTTAAACGCTTCAAATTCACTGTATAGGGGTAATTCGATGCGCTGAACACGATGCAACATACGGCAAACGCTAACATTCGACCGTTCTCGAGTTATCAGCGAATTGCTCGATTTTCGAAAAAAAGCAATTTTCTGCCAAAACACTACCGTACACTTCCCTTAAAACGCTCAAATTCACTGTATAGGGGTAATTCGATGTGCTGAACACGATGCAACATACGGCAAAACGCTAACATTCGACCGTTCTCGAGTTATCATCAAAACAGTGAGGACTGTGAAAAACGTGCTTTTCTGCCCGTGAAACGCACGAATATCGCATAAATGGGTTTTCCTTCCAAAACACTACCGTACACTTCCCGTAACCACTCCAAATTCACTGTATAGGGGTAATTCGATGCGCTGAACACGATGCAGCATACGGCAAACGCTAACATTCGACCGTTCTCGAGTTATCAGCGAATTGCTCGATTTTCGAAACAAGCAATTTTCTGCCAAAACACTACCGTACACTTCCCTTAAACGCTTCAAATTCACTGTATAGGGGTAATTCGATGTGCTTAACACGATGCAACATACGGCAAACGCTAACATTCGACCGTTCTTGAGTTATCATCAAAACAGTGAGGACTGTGTAAAACGTGCTTTTCTGCCGTGAAACGCACGAATATCGCATAAACGGGTTTTCCTTCCAAAACACTACCGTACACTTCCCGTAACCACTCCAAATTCACTGTATAGGGGTAATTCGATGCGCTGAACACGATCCAACATACGGCAAACGCTAACATTCGACCGTTCTCGAGTTATCAGCGAATTGCTCGATTTTCGAAAAAAAGCAATTTTCTGCCAAAACACTACCGTACACTTTCCTTAAACGCTTCAAATTCACTGTATAGGGGTAATTCGATGTGCTGAACACGATGCAACATCCGGCAAACGCTAACATTCGACCGTTCTCGAGTTATCAGCGAATTGCTCGATTTTCGAAAAAAGCAATTTTTTGCCAAAAACACTACCGTAACACTTCCCTTAAACGCTTCAAATTCACTGTATAGGGGTAATTCGATGTGCTTAACACGATGCAACATACGGCAAACGCTAACATTCGACCGTTCTTGAGTTATCATCAAAACAGTGAGGACTGTGTAAAACGTGCTGTTCTGCCCGTGAAACGCACGAATATCGCATAAACGGGTTTTCCTTCCAAAACACTACCGTACACTTCCCGTAACCACTCCAAATTCACTGTATAGGGGTAATTCGATGCGCTGAACACGATGCAACATACGGCAAACGCTAACATTCGACCGTTCTCCAGTTATCAGCGAATTGCTCGATTTTCGAAAAAAGCAATTTTCCTGCCAAAACACTACCGTACACTTCCCTTAAACGCTTCAAATTCACTGTATAGGGGTAATTCGATGCGCTGAACACGATCCAACATACGGCAAACGCTAACATTCGACCGTTCTCCAGTTATCAGCTAATTGCTCGATTTTCGAAAAAAGCAATTTTCTGCCAAAACACTACCGTACACTTCCCTTAAACGCTTCAAATTCACTGTATAGAGGTAATTCGATGCGCTGAACACGATGCAACATACGGCAAACGCTAACATTCGACCGTTCTCGAGTTATCAGCGAATTGCTCGATTTTCGAAAAAAGCAATTTTTCTGCCAAAACACTACCGTACACTTCCCTTAAACGCTTCAAATTCACTGTATAGGGGTAATTCGATGTGCTGAAACACGATGCAACATACGGCAAACGCTAACATTCGACCGTTCTCGAGTTATCATCAAAACAGTGAGGACTGTGAAAAACGTGCTTTGCTGCCCGTGAAACGCACGAATATCGCATAAACGGGTTTTCCTTCCAAAACACTACCGTACACTTCCCGTAACCACTCCAAATTCACTATATAGGGGTAATTCGATGCGCTGAACACGATGCACCATACGGCAAACGCTAACATTCGACCGTTCTCCAGTTATCAGCGAAATGCTCGATTTCGAAAAAGCAATTTTCCGCCAAAACACTACCGTACACTTCCCTTAAACGCTTCAAATTCACTGTATAGGGGTAATTCGATGTGCTGAACACGATGCAACATACGGCAAACGCTAACATTCCACCGTTCTCCAGTTATCAGCGAATTGCTCGATTTTCGAAAAAAGCAATTTTCTGCCAAAACACTACCGTACACTTCCCTTAGACGCTTCAAATTCACTGTATAGGGGTAATTCGATGTGCTGAACACGATGCAACATACGGCAAACGCTAACATTCGACCGTTCTCGAGTTATCATCAAAACAGTGAGGACTGTGTAAAACGTGCTTTTCTCCCCGTGAAACGCACGAATATCGCATAAACGGGTTTTCCTTCAAAAAACACTACCGTACACTTCCCGTAACCACTCCAAATTCACTGTATAGGGGTAATTCGATGCGCTGAACACGATCCAACATACGGCAAACGCTAACATTCGACCGTTCTCGAGTTATCAGCGAATTGCTCGATTTTCGAAAAAAGCAATTTTCTGCCAAAACACTACCGTACACTTCCCTTAAACGCTTCAAATTCACTGTATAGGGGTAATTCGATGTGCCGAACACGATGCAACATCCGGCAAACGCTAACATTCGACCGTTCTCGAGTTATCAGCGAATTGCTCGATTTTCGAAAAAAGCAATTTTCTGCCAAAACACTACCGTACACTTCCCTTAAACGCTTCAAATTCACTGTATAGGGGTAATTCGATGTGCTGAACACGATGCAACCTACGGCAAACGCTAACATTCGACCGTTCTCGAGTTATCAGCGAATTGCTCGATTTTCGAAAAAAGCAATTTTCTGCCAAACACTACCGTACACTTCCCTTAAACGCTTCAAATTCACTGTATAGGGTAATTCGATGTGCTGAACACGATGCAACATACGGCAAACGCTGACATTCGACCGTTCTCGAGTTATCATCAAAACAGTGAGGACTGTGAAAAACGTGCTTTTCTGCCCGTGAAACGCACGAATATCGCATTAACGGGTTTTCCTTCCAAAACACCCACCGTACACTTCCGTAACCACTCCAAATTCACTGTATAGGGGTAATTCGATGCGCTGAACACGATGCAACATACGGCAAACGCTAACATTCGACCGTTCTCCAGTTATCAGCGAATTGCTCGATTTTCGAAAAAAGCAATTTTCTGCCAAAACACTACCGTACACTTCCCTTAAACGCTTCAAATTCACTGTATAGGGGTAATTCGATGCGCTGAACACGATCCAACATACGGCAAACGCTAACATTCGACCGTTCTCCAGTTATCAGCTAATTGCTCGATTTTCGAAAAAAGCAATTTTCTGCCAAAACACTACTGTACACTTCCCTTAAACGCTTCAAATTCACTGTATAGGGGTAATTCGATGCGCTGAACACGATGCAACATACGGCAAACGCTAACATTCGACCGTTCTCGAGTTATCAGCGAATTGCTCGATTTTCGAAAAAAAGCAATTTCTGCCAAAACACTACCGTACACTTCCCTTAAACGCTTCAAATTCACTGTATAGGGGTAATTCGATGTGCTGAACACGATGCAACATACGGCAAACGCTAACATTCGACCGTTCTCGAGTTATCATCAAAACAGTGAGGACTGTGAAAAACGTGCTTTTCTGCCCGTGAAACGCACGAATATCGCATAAATGGGTTTTCCTTCCAAAACACTACCGTACACTTCCCGTAACCACTCCAAATTCACTGTATAGGGGTAATTCGATGCGCTGAACACGATGCAGCATACGGCAAACGCTAACATTCGACCGTTCTCCAGTTATCAGCGAATTGCTCGATTTTCGAAAAAAGCAATTTTCTGCCAAAACACTACCGTACACTTCCCTTAAACGCTTCAAATTCACTGTATAGGGGTAATTCGATGTGCTGAACACGATGCAACATACGGCGAACGCTAACATTCGACCGTTCTCCAGTTATCAGCGAATTGCTCGATTTTCGAAAAAAGCAATTTTCTGCCAAAACACTACCGTACACTTCCCTTAAACGCTTCAAATTCACTGTATAGGGGTAATTCGATGTGCTGAACACGATGCAACATACGGCAAACGCTAACATTCGACCGTTCTCGAGTTATCAGCGAATTGCTCGATTTTCGAAACAAGCAATTTTCTGCCAAAACACTACCGTACACTTCCCTTAAACGCTTCAAATTCACTGTATAGGGGTAATTCGATGTGCTTAACACGATGCAACATACGGCAAACGCTAACATTTGACCGTTCTTGAGTTATCATCAAAACAGTGAGGACTGTGTAAAACGTGCTGTTCTGCCCGTGAAACGCACGAATATCGCATAAACGGGTTTTCCTTCCAAAACACTACCGTACACTTCCCGTAACCACTCCAAATTCACTGTATAGGGGTAATTCGATGCGCTGAACACGATCCAACATACGGCAAACGCTAACATTAGACCGTTCTCGAGTTATCAGCGAATTGCTCGATTTTCGAAAAAAGCAATTTTCTGCCAAACACTACCGTACACTTTCCTTAAACGCTTCAAATTCACTGTATAGGGGTAATTCGATGTGCTGAACACGATGCAACATCCGGCAAACGCTAACATTCGACCGTTCTCGAGTTATCAGCGAATTGCTCGATTTTCGAAAAAAGCAATTTTCTGCCAAAACACTACCGTACACTTCCCTTAAACACTTCAAATTCACTGTAGGGGTAATTCGATGTGCTGAACACGATGCAACATACGGTAAACGCTAACATTCGACCGTTCTCGAGTTATCAGCGAATTGCTCGATTTTCGAAAAAAGCAATTTTCTGCCAAAACACTACCGTACACTTCCCTTAAACGCTTCAAATTCACTGTATAGGGGTAATTCGATGTGCTGAACACGATGCAACATACGGCAAACGCTGACATTCGACCGTTCTCGAGTTATCATCAAAACAGTGAGGACTGTGAAAAACGTGCTTTTCTGCCCGTGAAACGCACGAATATCGCATTAACGGGTTTTCCTTCCAAACACCCACCGTACACTTCCCGTAACCACTCCAAATTCACTGTATAGGGGTAATTCGATGCGCTGAACACGATGCAATATACGGCAAACGCTAACATTCGACCGTTCTCCAGTTATCAGCGAATTGCTCGATTTTCGAAAAAAGCAATTTTCTGCCAAAACACTACCGTACACTTCCCTTAAACACTTCAAATTCACTGTATAGGGGTAATTCGATGCGCTGAACACGATGCAACATACGGCAAACGCTAACATTCGACCGTTCTCGAGTTATCAGCGAATTGCTCGATTTTCGAAAAAAGCAATTTTCTGCCAAAACACTACCGTACACTTCCCTTAAACGCTTCAAATTCACTGTATAGGGGTAATTCGATGTGCTGAACACGATGCAACATACGGCAAACGCTAACATTCGACCGTTCTCGAGTTATCATCAAAACAGTGAGGACTGTGAAAAACGAGCTTTTCTGCCCGTGAAACGCACGAATATCGCATAAATGGGTTTTCCTTCCAAAACACTACCGTACACTTCCCGTAACCACTCCAAATTCACTGTATAGGGGTAATTCGATGCGCTGAACACGATGCAGCATACGGCAAACGCTAACATTCGACCGTTCTCCAGTTATCAGCGAATTGCTCGATTTTCGAAAAAAGCAATTTTCTGCCAAAACACTGCCGTACACTTCCCTTAAACGCTTCAAATTCACTGTATAGGGGTAATTCGATGTGCTGAACACGATGCAACATACGGCGAACGCTAACATTCGACCGTTCTCCAGTTATCAGCGAATTGCTCGATTTTCGAAAAAAGCAATTTTCTGCCAAAACACTACCGTACACTTCCCTTAAACGCTTCAAATTCACTGTATAGGGGTAATTCGATGTGCTGAACACGATGCAACATACGGCAAACGCTAACATTCGACCGTTCTCGAGTTATCAGCGAATTGCTCGATTTTCGAAACAAGCAATTTTCTGCCAAAACACTACCGTACACTTCCCTTAAACGCTTCAAATTCACTGTATAGGGGTAATTCGATGTGCTGAACACGATGCAACATACGGCAAACGCTAACATTCGACCGTTCTCGAGTTATCATCAAAACAGTGAGGACTGTGAAAAACGTGCTTTTCTGCCCGTGAAACGCACGAATATCGCATAAACGGGTTTTCCTTCCAAAACACTACCGTACACTTCCCGTAACCACTCCAAATTCACTGTATAGGGGTAATTCGATGCGCTGAACACGATGCAACATACGGCAAACGCTAACATTCGACCGTTCTCCAGTTATCAGCGAATTGCTCGATTTTCGAAAAAAGCAATTTTCTGCCAAAACACTACCGTACACTTCCCGTAACCACTCCAAATTCACTGTATAGGGGTAATTCGATGCGCTGAACACGATGCAACATACGGCAAACGCTAAGATTCGACCGTTCTCGAGTTATCAGCGAATTGCTCGATTTTCGAAAAAAGCAATTTTCTGCCAAAACACTACCGTACACTTCCCTTAAACGCTTCAATTTCACTGTATAGGGTAATTCGATGTGCTGAACACGATGCAACATACGGCAAACGCTGACATTCGACCGTTCTCGAGTTACCATCAAAACAGTGAGGACTGTGAAAAACGTGCTTTTCTGCCCGTGAAACGTACGAATATCGCATAAACGGGTTTTCCTTCCATAACACTACCGTACACTTCCCGTAACCACTCCAAATTCACTGTATAGGGGTAATTCGATGCGCTGAACACGATGCAACATACGGCAAACGCTAACATTCGACCGTTCTCCAGTTATCAGCGAATTGCTCGATTTTCGAAAAAAGCAATTTTCTGCCAAAACACTACCGTACACTTCCCTTAAACGCTTCAAATTCACTGTATAGGGGTAATTGGATGTGCTGAACACGATGCAACATACGGCGAACGCTAACATTCCACCGTTCTCCAGTTATCAGCGAATTGCTCGATTTTCGAAAAAAGCAATTTTCTGCCAAAACACTACCGTACACTTCCCTTAAACGCTTCAAATTCACTGTATAGGGGTAATTCGATGTGCTGAACACGATGCAACATACGGCAAACGCTAACATTCGACCGTTCTTGAGTTATCATCAAACAGTGAGGACTGTGTAAAACGTGCTTTTCTCCCCGTGAAACGCACGAATATCGCAATAAACGGGTTTTCCTTCAAAAAACACTACCGTACACTTCCCGTAACCACTCCAAATTCACTGTATAGGGGTAATTCGATGCGCTGAACACGATCCAACATACGGCAAACGCTAACATTCGACCGTTCTCGAGTTATCAGCAAATTGCTCGATTTTCGAAAAAAGTAATTTTCTGCCAAAACACTACCGTACACTTCCCTTAAACGCTTCAAATTCACTGTATAGGGGTAATTCGATGTGCTGAACACGATGCAACATCCGGCAAACGCTAACATTCGACGTTCTCGAGTTATCAGCGAATTGCTCGATTTTCGAAAAAAGCAATTTTTTGCCAAACACTACCGTACACTTCCCTTAAACGCTTCAAATTCACTGTATAGGGGTAATTCGATGTGCTGAACACGATGCAACATACGGCAAACGCTAACATTCGACCGTTCTCGAGTTATCAGCGAATTGCTCGATTTTCGAAAAAAGCAATTTTCTGCCAAAACACTACCGTACACTTCCCTTAAACGCTTCAAATTCACTGTATAGGGTAATTCGATGTGCTGAACACGATGCAACATACGGCAAACGCTGACATTCGACCGTTCTCGAGTTATCATCAAAACAGTGAGGACTGTGAAAAACGTGCTTTTCTGCCCGTGAAACGCACGAATATCGCATTAACGGGTTTTCCTTCCAAAACACCCACCGTACACTTCCCGTAACCACTCCAAATTCACTGTATAGGGGTAATTCGATGCGCTGAACACGATGCAACATACGGCAAACGCTAACATTCGACCGTTCTCCAGTTATCAGCGAATTGCTCGATTTTCGAAAAAAGCAATTTTCTGCCAAAACACTACCGTACACTTCCCTTAAACGCTTCAAATTCACTGTATAGGGGTAATTCGATGCGCTGAACACGATCCAACATACGGCAAACGCTAACATTCGAGCGTTCTCCAGTTATCAGCTAATTGCTCGATTTTCGAAAAAAGCAATTTTCTGCCAAAACACTACCGTACACTTCCCTTAAACGCTTCAAATTCACTGTATAGGGGTAATTCGATGTGCTGAACAGGATGCAAACATACGGCAAACGCTGACATTCGACCGTTCTCGAGTTATCATCAAAACAGTGAGGACTGTGAAAAACGTGCTTTTCTGCCCGTGAAACGCACGAATATCGCATAAATGGGTTTTCCTTCCAAAACACTACCGTACACTTCCCGTAACCACTCCAAATTCACTGTATAGGGGTAATTCGATGCTCTGAACACGATGCAACATACGGCAAACGCTAAGATTCGACCGTTCTCGAGTTATCAGCGAATTGCTCGATTTCGAAAAAAGCAATTTTCTGCCAAAACACTACCGTACACTTCCCTTAAACGCTTCAATTTCACTGTATAGGGTAATTCGATGTGCTGAACACGATGCAACATACGGCAAACGCTGACATTCGACCGTTCTCGAGTTACCATCAAAACAGTGAGGACTGTGAAAAACGTGCTTTTCTGCCCGTGAAACGCACGAATATCGCATAAACGGGTTTTCCTTCCAAAAACACTACCGTACACTTCCCGTAACCACTCCAAATTCACTGTATAGGGGTAATTCGATGTGCTGAACACGATGCAACATACGGCAAACGCTAACATTCGAGCGTTCTCCAGTTATCAGCGAATTGCTCGATTTTCGAAAAAAGCAATTTTCTGCCAAAACACAACCGTACACTTCCCTTAAACGCTTCAAATTCACTGTATAGGGGTAATTCAATGTGCTGAACACGATGCAACATACGGCAATCGCTAACATTCGACCGTTCTCGAGTTATCATCAAACAGTGAGGACTGTGAACAACGTGCTTTTCTCCCCGTGAAACGCACGAATATCGCATAAACGGGTTTTCCTTCAAAAAACACTACCGTACACTTCCCGTAACCACTCCAAATTCACTGTATAGGGGTAATTCGATGCGCTGAACACGATCCAACATACGGCAAACGCTAACATTCGACCGTTCTCGAGTTATCAGCGAATTGCTCGATTTTCGAAAAAAGCAATTTTCTGCCAAAACACTACCGTACACTTCCCTTAAACGCTTCAAATTCACTGTATAGGGGTAATTCGATGTGCTGAACACGATGCAATATACGGCGAACGCTAACATTCCACCGTTCTCCAGTTATCAGCGAATTGCTCGATTTCGAAAAAAGCAATTTTCTGCCAAAACACTACCGTACACTTCCCTCAAACGCTTCAAATTCACTGTATAGGGGTAATTCGATGTGCTGAACACGATGCAACATACGGCAAACGCTAACATTCGACCGTTCTTGAGTTATCATCAAAACAGTGAGGACTGTGTAAAACGTGCTTTTCTCCCCGTGAAACGCACGAATATCGCATAAACGGGTTTTCCTTCAAAAAACACTACCGTACACTTCCCGTAACCACTCCAAATTCACGGTATAGGGTAATTCGATGCGCTGAACACGATCCAACATACGGCAAACGCTAACATTCGACCGTTCTCGAGTTATCAGCGAATTGCTCGATTTTCGAAAAAAGCAATTTTCTGCCAAAACACTACCGTACACTTCCTTAAACGCTTCAAATTCACTGTATAGGGGTAATTCGATGTGCTGAACACGATGCAACATCCGGCAAACGCTAACATTCGACCGTTCTCGAGTTATCAGCGAATTGCTCGATTTTCGAAAAAAGCAATTTTCTGCCAAAACACTACCGTACACTTCCCTTAAACGCTTCAAATTCACTGTATAGGGTAATTCGATGTGCTGAACACGATGCAACATACGGCAAACGCTAACATTCGACCGTTCTCGAGTTATCATCAAAACAGTGAGGACTGTGAAAAACGTGCTTTTCTGCCCGTGAAACGCACGAATATCGCATAAATGGGTTTTCCTTCCAAAACACTACCGTACACTTCCCGTAACCACTCCAAATTCACTGTATAGGGGTTATTCGATGCGCTGAACACGATGCAGCATACGGCAAACGCTAACATTCGACCGTTCTCCAGTTATCAGCGAATTGCTCGAATTTCGAAAAAAGCAATTTTCTGCCAAAACACTACCGTACACTTCCCTTAAACGCTTCAAATTCACTGTATAGGGGTAATTCGATGTGCTGAACACGATGCAACATACGGCGAACGCTAACATTCGACCGTTCTCCAGTTATCAGCGAATTGCTCGATTTTCGAAAAAAGCAATTTTCTGCCAAAACACTACCGTACACTTCCCTTAAACGCTTCAAATTCACTGTATAGGGGTAATTCGATGTGCTGAACACGATGCAACATACGGCAAACGCTAACATTCGACCGTTCTCGAGTTATCAGCGAATTGCTCGATTTTCGAAACAAGCAATTTTCTGCCAAAACACTACCGTACACTTCCTTAAACGCTTCAAATTCACTGTATAGGGGTAATTCGATGTGCTTAACACGATGCAACATACGGCAAACGCTAACATTCGACCGTTCTTGAGTTATCATCAAAACAGTGAGGACTGTGTAAAACGTGCTTTTCTGCCCGTGAAACGCACGAATATCGCATAAACGGGTTTTCCTTCCAAAACACTACCGTACACTTCCCGTAACCACTCCAAATTCACTGTATGGGGGTAATTCGATGCGCTGACACGATGCAACATACGGCAAACGCTAACATTCGACCGTTCTCGAGTTATCAGCGAATTGCTCGATTTTCGAAAAAAGCAATTTTCTGCCAAAACACTACCGTACACTTCCCTTAAACGCTTCAAATTCACTGTATAGGGGTAATTCGATGTGCTGAACACGATGCAACATACGGCGAACGCTAACATTCCACGTTCTCCAGTTATCAGCGAATTGCTCGATTTTCGAAAAAAGCAATTTTCTGCCAAAACACTACCGTACACTTCCCTCAAACGCTTCAAATTCACTGTATAGGGGTAATTCGATGTGCTGAACACGATGCAACATACGGCAAACGCTAACATTCGACCGTTCTTGAGTTATCATCAAAACAGTGAGGACTGTGTAAAACGTGCTTTTCTCCCCGTGAAACGCACGAATATCGCATATAAACGGGTTTTCCTTCAAAAAACACTACCGTACACTTCCCGTAACCACTCCAAATTCACGGTATAGGGGTAATTCGATGCGCTGAACACGATCCAACATACGGCAAACGCTAACATTCGACCGTTCTCGAGTTATCAGCGAATTGCTCGATTTTCGAAAAAAGCAATTTTCTGCCAAAACACTACCGTACACTTCCCTTAAACGCTTCAAATTCACTGTATAGGGGTAATTCGATGTGCTGAACACGATGCAACATCCGGCAAACGCTAACATTCGACCGTTCTCGAGTTATCAGCGAATTGCTCGATTTTCGAAAAAAGCAATTTTCTGCCAAAACACTACCGTACACTTCCCTTAAACGCTTCAAATTCACTGTATAGGGGTAATTCGATGTGCTGAACACGATGCAACATACGGCAAACGCTAACATTCGACCGTTCTCGAGTTATCATCAAAACAGTGAGGACTGTGAAAAACGTGCTTTTCTGCCCGTGAAACGCACGAATATCGCATAAATGGGTTTTCCTTCCAAAACACTACCGTACACTTCCCGTAACCACTCCAAATTCACTGTATAGGGGTTATTCGATGCGCTGAACACGATGCAGCATACGGCAAACGCTAACATTCGACCGTTCTCCAGTTATCAGCGAATTGCTCGAATTTCGAAAAAAGCAATTTTCTGCCAAAACACTACCGTACACTTCCCTTAAACGCTTCAAATTCACTGTATAGGGGTAATTCGATGTGCTGAACACGATGCAACATACGGCGAACGCTAACATTCGACCGTTCTCCAGTTATCAGCGAATTGCTCTATTTCGAAAAAAAGCAATTTTCTGCCAAAACACTACCGTACACTTCCCTTAAACGCTTCAAATTCACTGTATAGGGGTAATTCGATGTGCTGAACACGATGCAACATACGGCAAACGCTAACATTCGACCGTTCTCCAGTTATCAGCGAATTGCTCGATTTTCGAAACAAGCAATTTTCTGCCAAAACACTACCGTACACTTCCCTTAAACGCTTCAAATTCACTGTATAGGGGTAATTCGATGTGCTTAACACGATGCAACATACGGCAAACGCTAACATTCGACCGTTCTTGAGTTATCATCAAAACAGTGAGGACTGTGTAAAACGTGCTTTTCTGCCCGTGAAACGCACGAATATCGCATAAACGGGTTTTCCTTCCAAAACACTACCGTACACTTCCCGTAACCACTCCAAATTCACTGTATGGGGGTAATTCGATGCGCTGAACACGATGCAACATACGGCAAACGCTAACATTCGACCGTTCTCGAGTTATCAGCGAATTGCTCGATTTTCGAAAAAAAACAATTTTCTGCCAAAACACTACCGTACACTTCCCTTAAACGCTTCAAATTCACTGTATAGGGGTAATTCGATGTGCTGAACACGATGCAACATACGGCAAACGCTGACATTCGACCGTTCTCGAGTTATCATCAAAGCAGTGAGGACTGTGAAAAACGTGCTTTTCTGCCCGTGAAACGCACGAAAATCGCATTAACGGGTTTTCCTTCCAAAACACCCACCGTACACTTCCCGTAACCACTCCAAATTCACTGTATAGGGGTAATTCGATGCGCTGAACACGATGCAACATACGGCAAACGCTAACATTCGACCGTTCTCCAGTTATCAGCGAATTGCTCGATTTTCGAAAAAAGCAATTTTCTGCCAAAACACTACCGTACACTTCCCTTAAGCGCTTCAAATTCACTGTATAGGGGTAATTCGATGCGCTGAACACGATCCAACATACGGCAAACGCTAACATTCGACCGTTCTCGAGTTATCAGCGAATTGTTCGATTTTCGAAAAAAACAATTTTCTGCCAAAACACTACCGTACACTTCCCTGAAACGCTTCAAATTCACTGTATAGGGGTAATTCGATGTGCTGAACACGATGCAACATACGGCAAACGCTGACATTCGACCGTTCTCGAGTTATCATCAAAGCAGTGAGGACTGTGAAAAACGTGCTTTTCTGCCCGTGAAACGCACGAAAATCGCATTAACGGGTTTTCCTTCCAAAACACCCACCGTACACTTCCCGTAACCACTCCAAATTCACTGTATAGGGGTAATTCGATGCGCTGAACACGATGCAACATACGGCAAACGCTAACATTCGACCGTTCTCCAGTTATCAGCGAATTGCTCGATTCTCGAAAAAAAGCAATTTTCTGCCAAAACACTACCGTACACTTCCCTTAAACGCTTCAAATTCACTGTATAGGGGTAATTCGATGCGCTGAACACGATCCAACATACGGCAAACGCTAACATTCGACCGTTCTCCAGTTATCAGCTAATTGCTCGATTTTCGAAAAAAGCAATTTTCTGGCAAAACACTACCGTACACTTCCCTTAAACGCTTCAAATTCCCTGTATAGAGGTAATTCGATGCGCTGAACACGATGCAACATACGGCAAACGCTAACATTCGACCGTTCTCGAGTTATCAGCGAATTGCTCGATTTTCGAAAAAAGCAATTTTCTGCCAAAACACTACCGTACACTTCCCTTAAACGCTTCAAATTCACTGTATAGGGGTAATTCGATGTGCTGAACACGATGCAACATACGGCAAACGCTAACATTCGACCGTTCTCGAGTTATCATCAAACAGTGAGGACTGTGAAAAACGTGCTTTTCTGCCCGTGAAACGCACGAATATCGCATAAACGGGTTTTCCTTCCAAAACACTACCGTACACTTCCGTAACCACTCCAAATTCACTATATAGGGGTAATTCGATGCGCTGAACACGATGCAACATACGGCAAACGCTAACATTCGACCGTTCTCCAGTTATCAGCGAATTGCTCGATTTTCGAAAAAAGCAATTTTCTGCCAAAACACTACCGTACACTTCCCTTAAACGCTTCAAATTCACTGTATAGGGGTAATTCGATGTGCTGAACACGATGGAACGTACGGCGAACGCTAACATTCCACCGTTCTGCAGTTATCAGCGAATTGCTCGATTTTCGAAAAAAGCAATTTTCTGCCAAAACACTACCGTACACTTCCCTTAAACGCTTCAAATTCACTGTATATAGGTAATTCGATGTGCTGAACACGATGCAACATACGGCAAACGCTAACATTCGACCGTTCTCGAGTTATCATCAAAACAGTGAGGACTGTGTAAAACGTGCTTTTCTCCCCGTGAAACGCAACGAATATCGCATAAACGGGTTTTCCTTCAAAAAACACTACCGTACACTTCCCGTAACCACTCCAAATTCACTGTATAGGGGTAATTCGATGCGCTGAACACGATCCAACATACGGCAAACGCTAACATTCGACCGTTCTCGAGTTATCAGCGAATTGCTCGATTTTCGAAAAAAAGCAATTTTCTGCCAAAACACTACCGTACACTTCCCTTAAACGCTTCAAATTCACTGTATAGGGGTAATTCGATGCGCTGAACACGATCCAACATACGGCAAACGCTAACATTCGACCGTTCTCGAGTTATCAGCGAATTGCTCGATTTTCGAAAAAAAGCAATTTTCTGCCAAAACACTACCGTACACTTCCCTTAAATGCTTGAAATTCACTGTATAGGGGTAATTCGATGTGCCGAACACGATGCAACATCCGGCAAACGCTAACATTCGACCGTTCTCGAGTTATCAGCGAATTGCTCGATTTTCGAAAAAAAGCAATTTTCTGCCAAAACACTACCGTACACTTCCCTTAAACGCTTCAAATTCACTGTATAGGGTAATTCGATGTGCTGAACACGATGCAACATACGGCAAACGCTAACATTCGACCGTTCTCGAGTTATCAGCGAATGCTCGATTTTCGAAAAAAGCAATTTTCTGCCAAAACACTACCGTACACTTCCCTTAAACGCTTCAAATTCACTGTATAGGGGTAATTCGATGTGCTGAACACGATGCAACATACGGCAAACGCTGACATTCGACCGTTCTCGAGTTATCATCAAAACAGTGAGGACTGTGAAAAACGTGCTTTTCTGCCCGTGAAACGCACGAATATCGCATTAACGGGTTTTCCTTCCAAAACACCCACCGTACACTTCCCGTAACCACTCCAAATTCACTGTATAGGGGTAATTCGATGCGCTGAACACGATGCAACATACGGCAAACGCTAACATTCGACCGTTCTCCAGTTATCAGCGAATTGCTCGATTTTCGAAAAAAGCAATTTTCTGCCAAAACACTACCGTACACTTCCCTTAAACGCTTCAAATTCACTGTATAGGGGTAATTCGATGCGCTGAACATGATCCAACATACGGCAAACGCTAACATTCGACCGTTCTCCAGTTATCAGCTAATTGCTCGATTTCGAAAAAAGCAATTTTCTGCCAAAACACTACTGTACACTTCCCTTAAACGCTTCAAATTCACTGTATAGGAGTAATTCGATGCGCTGAACACGATGCAACATACGGCAAACGCTAACATTCGACCGTTCTCGAGTTATCAGCGAATTGCTCGATTTTCGAAAAAAGCAATTTTCTGCCAAAACACTACCGTACACTTCCCTTAACGCTTCAAATTCACTGTATAGGGGTAATTCGATGTGCTGAACACGATGCAACATACGGCAAACGCTAACATTCGACCGTTCTCGAGTTATCATCAAAACAGTGAGGACTGTGAAAAACGTGCTTTCTGCCCGTGAAACGCACGAATATCGCATAAATGGGTTTTCCTTCCAAAACACTACCGTACACTTCCCGTAACCACTCCAAATTCACTGTATAGGGGTAATTCGATGCGCTGAACACGATGCAGCATACGGCAAACGCTAACATTCGACCGTTCTCCAGTTATCAGCGAATTGCTCGATTTTCGAAAAAAGCAATTTTCTGCCAAAACACTACCGTACACTTCCCTTAAACGCTTCAAATTCACTGTATAGGGGTAATTCGATGTGCTGAACACGATGCAACATACGGCGAACGCTAACATTCGACCGTTCTCCAGTTATCAGCGAATTGCTCGATTTTCGAAAAAAGCAATTTTCTGCCAAAACACTACCGTACACTTCCCTTAAACGCTTCAAATTCACTGTATAGGGGTAATTCGATGTGCTGAACACGATGCAACATACGGCAAACGCTAACATTCGACCGTTCTCGAGTTATCAGCGAATTGCTCGATTTTCGAAACAAGCAATTTTCTGCCAAAACACTACCGTACACTTCCCTTAAACGCTTCAAATTCACTGTATAGGGGTAATTCGATGTGCTTAACACGATGCAACATACGGCAAACGCTAACATTCGACCGTTCTTGAGTTATCATCAAAACAGTGAGGACTGTGTAAAACGTGCTTTTCTGCCCGTGAAACGCACGAATATCGCAATAAACGGGTTTTCCTTCCAAAACACTACCGTACACTTCCGTAACCACTCCAAATTCACTGTATAGGGGTAATTCGATGCGCTGAACACGATCCAACATACGGCAAACGCTAACATTCGACCGTTCTCGAGTTATCAGCGAATTGCTCGATTTTCGAAAAAAGCAATTTTCTGCCAAAACACTACCGTACACTTTCCTTAAACGCTTCAAATTCACTGTATAGGGGTAATTCGATGTGCTGAACACGATGCAACATCCGGCAAACGCTAACATTCAACCGTTCTCGAGTTATCAGCGAATTGCTCGATTTTCGAAAAAAGCAATTTTCTGCCAAAACACTACCGTACACTTCCCTTAAACGCTTCAAATTCACTGTATAGGGGTAATTCGATGTGCTGAACACGATGCAACATACGGCAAACGCTAACATTCGACCGTTCTCGAGTTATCAGCGAATTGCTCGATTTTCGAAAAAAGCAATTTTCTGCCAAAACACTACCGTACACTTCCCTTAAACGCTTCAAATTCACTGTATAGGGGTAATTCGATGTGCTGAACACGATGCAACATACGGCAAACGCTAACATTCGACCGTTCTCGAGTTATCAGCGAATTGCTCGATTTTCGAAAAAAGCAATTTTCTGCCAAAACACTACCGTACACTTCCCTTAAACGCTTCAAATTCACTGTATAGGGGTAATTCGATGTGCTGAACACGATGCAACATACGGCAAACGCTGACATTCGACCGTTCTCGAGTTATCATCAAAACAGTGAGGACTGTGTAAAACGTGCTTTTCTGCCCGTGAAACGCACGAATATCGCATAAACGGGTTTTCCTTCCAAAACACTACCGTACACTTCCCGTAACCACTCCAAATTCACTGTATAGGGGTAATTCGATGCGCTGAACACGATGCAACATACGGCAAACGCTAACATTCGACCGTTCTCCAGTTATCGGCGAATTGCTCGATTTTCGAAAAAAGCAATTTTCTGCCAAAACACTACCGTACACTTCCCTTAAACGCTTCAAATTCACTGTATAGGGGTAATTCGATGCGCTGAACACGATGCAACATACGGCAAACGCTAACATTCGACCGTTCTCCAGTTATCAGGTAATTGCTCGATTTTCGAAAAAAGCAATTTTCTGCCAAAACACTACCGTACACTTCCCTTAAACGCTTCAAATTCACTGTATAGGGGTAATTCGATGCGCTGAACACGATCCAACATACGGCAAACGCTAACATTCGACCGTTCTCCAGTTATCAGCTAATTGCTCGATTTTCGAAAAAAAGCAATTTTCTGCCAAAACACTACTGTACACTTCCCTTAAACGCTTCAAATTCACTGTATAGGGGTAATTCGATGCGCTGAACACGATGCAACATACGGCAAACGCTAACATTCGACCGTTCTCGAGTTATCAGCGAATTGCTCGATTTTCGAAAAAAGCAATTTTCTGCCAAAACACTACCGTACACTTCCCTTAAACGCTTCAAATTCACTGTATAGGGGTAATTCGATGTGCTGAACACGATGCAACATACGGCAAACGCTAACATTCGACCGTTCTCGAGTTATCATCAAAACAGTGAGGACTGTGAAAAACGTGCTTTTCTGCCCGTGAAACGCACGAATATCGCATAAATGGGTTTTCCTTCCAAAACACTACCGTACACTTCCCGTAACCACTCCAAATTCACTGTATAGGGGTAATTCGATGCGCTGAACACGATGCAACATACGGCAAACGCTAACATTCGACCGTTCTCCAGTTATCAGCTAATTGCTCGATTTTCGAAAAAAGCAATTTTCTGCCAAAACACTACCGTACACTTCCCTTAAACGCTTCAAATTCACTGTATAGGGGTAATTCGATGCGCTGAACACGATCCAACATACGGCAAACGCTAACATTCGACCGTTCTCCAGTTATCAGCTAATTGCTCGATTTTCGAAAAAAGCAATTTTCTGCCAAAACACTACTGTACACTTCCCTTAAACGCTTCAAATTCACTGTATACGGGTAATTCGATGCGCTGAACACGATGCAACATACGGCAAACGCTAACATTCGACCGTTCTCGAGTTATCAGCGAATTGCTCGATTTTCGAAAAAAGCAATTTTCTGCCAAAACACTACCGTACACTTCCCTTAAACGCTTCAAATTCACTGTATAGGGGTAATTCGATGTGCTGAACACGATGCAACATACGGCAAACGCTAACATTCGACCGTTCTCGAGTTATCAGCGAATTGCTCGATTTTCGAAACAAGCAATTTTCTGCCAAAACACTACCGTACACTTCCCTTAAACGCTTCAAATTCACTGTATAGGGGTAATTCGATGTGCTTAACACGATGCAACATACGGCAAACGCTAACATTCGACCGTTCTTGAGTTATCATCAAAACAGTGAGGACTGTGTAAAACGTGCTTTTCTGCCCGTGAAACGCACGAATATCGCATAAACGGGTTTTCCTTCCAAAACACTACCGTACACTTCCCGTAACCACTCCAAATTCACTGTATAGGGGTAATTCGATGCGCTGAACACGATGCAACATACGGCAAACGCTAACATTCGACCGTTCTCGAGTTATCAGCGAATTGCTCGATTTTCGAAAAAAGCAATTTTCTGCCAAAACACTACCGTACACTTCCCTTAAACGCTTCAAATTCACTGTATAGGGGTAATTCGATGTGCTGAACACGATGCAACATACGGCAAACGCTGACATTCGACCGTTCTCGAGTTATCATCAAAACAGTGAGGACTGTGAAAAACGTGCTTTTCTGCCCGTGAAACGCCACGAAAATCACATTAACGGGTTTTCCTTCCAAAACACCCACCGTACACTTCCCGTAACCACTCCAAATTCACTGTATAGCGGTAATTCGATGCGCTGAACACGATGCAACATACGGCAAACGCTAACATTCGACCGTTCTCCAGTTATCAGCGAATTGCTCGATTTTCGAAAAAAGCAATTTTCTGCCAAAACACTACCGTACACTTCCCTTAAACGCTTCAAATTCACTGTATAGGGGTAATTCGATGCGCTGAACACGATCCAACATACGGCAAAACGCTAACATTCGACCGTTCTCCAGTTATCAGCTAATTGCTCGATTTTCGAAAAAAGCAATTTTCTGCCAAAACACTACCGTACACTTCCCTTAAACGCTTCAAATTCACTGTATAGGGGTAATTCGATGCGCTGAACACGATGCAACATACGGCAAACGCTAACATTCGACCGTTCTCCAGTTATCAGCTAATTGCTCGATTTTCGAAAAAAGCAATTTTCTGCCAAACCACTACCGTACACTTCCCTTAAACGCTTCAAATTCACTGTATAGGGGTAATTCGATGCGCTGAACACGATCCAACATACGGCAAACGCTAACATTCGACCGTTCTCCAGTTATCAGCTAATTGCTCGATTTTCGAAAAAAAGCAATTTTCTGCCAAAACACTACTGTACACTTCCCTTAAACGCTTCAAATTCACTGTATAGGGTAATTCGATGCGCTGAACACGATGCAACATACGGCAAACGCTAACATTCGACCGTTCTCGAGTTATCAGCGAATTGCTCGATTTTTCGAAAAAAAGCAATTTTCTGCCAAAACACTACCGTACACTTCCCTTAAACGCTTCAAATTCACTGTATAGGGGTAATTCGATGTGCTGAACACGATGCAACATACGGCAAACGCTAACATTCGACCGTTCTCGAGTTATCATCAAAACAGTGAGGACTGTGAAAAACGTGCTTTTCTGCCCGTGAAACGCACGAATATCGCATAAATGGGTTTTCCTTCCAAAACACTACCGGTACACTTCCCGTAACCACTCCAAATTCACTGTATAGGGTAATTCGATGCGCTGAACACGATGCAACATACGGCAAACGCTAACATTCGACCGTTCTCCAGTTATCAGCTAATTGCTCGATTTTCGAAAAAAGCAATTTTCTGCCAAAACACTACCGTACACTTCCCTTAAACGCTTCAAATTCACTGTATAGGGGTAATTCGATGCGCTGAACACGATCCAACATACGGCAAACGCTAACATTCGACCGTTCTCCAGTTATCAGCTAATTGCTCGATTTTCGAAAAAGCAATTTTCTGCCAAAACACTACTGTACACTTCCCTTAAACGCTTCAAATTCACTGTATAGGGGTAATTCGATGCGCTGAACACGATGCAACATACGGCAAAACGCTAACATTCGACCGTTCTCGAGTTATCAGCGAATTGCTCGATTTTCGAAAAAAAGCAATTTTCTGCCAAAACACTACCGTACACTTCCCTTAAACGCTTCAAATTCACTGTATAGGGGTAATTCGATGTGCTGAACACGATGCAACATTCGGCAAACGCTAACATTCGACCGTTCTCGAGTTATCATCAAAACAGTGAGGACTGTGAAAAACGTGCTTTTCTGCCCGTGAAACGCACGAATATCGCATAAATGGGTTTTTCCTTCCAAAACACTACCGTACACTTCCCGTAACCACTCCAAATTCACTGTATAGGGTAATTCGATGCGCTGAAGACGATGCAGCATACGGCAAACGCTAACATTCGACCGTTCTCCAGTTATCAGCGAATTGCTCGATTTTCGAAAAAAGCAATTTTCTGCCAAAACACTACCGTACACTTCCTTAAACGCTTCAAATTCACTGTATAGGGGTAATTCGATGTGCTGAACACGATGCAACATACGGCGAACGCTAACATTCGACCGTTCTCCAGTTATCAGCGAATTGCTCGATTTTCGAAAAAAGCAATTTTCTGCCAAAACACTACCGTACACTTCCCTTAAACGCTTCAAATTCACTGTATAGGGGTAATTCGATGTGCTGAACACGATGCAACATACGGCAAACGCTAACATTCGACCGTTCTCGAGTTATCAGCGAATTGCTCGATTTTCGAAACAAGCAATTTTCTGCCAAAACACTAGCGTACACTTCCCTTAAACGCTTCAAATTCACTGTATAGGGGTAATTCGATGTGCTTAACACGATGCAACATACGGCAAACGCTAACATTCGACCGTTCTTGAGTTATCATCAAACAGTGAGGACTGTGTAAAACGTGCTTTTCTGCCCGTGAAACGCACGAATATCGCATAAACGGGTTTTCCTTCCAAAACACTACCGTACACTTCCCGTAACCACTCCAAATTCACTGTATAGGGGTAATTCGATGCGCTGAACACGATGCAACATACGGCAAACGCTAACATTCGACCGTTCTCGAGTTATCAGCGAATTGCTCGATTTTCGAAAAAAGCAATTTTCTGCCAAAACACTACCGTACACTTCCCTTAAACGCTTCAAATTCACTGTATAGGGGTAATTCGATGTGCTGAACACGATGCAACATACGGCAAACGCTGACATTCGACCGTTCTCGAGTTATCATCAAAACAGTGAGGACTGTGAAAAACGTGCTTTTCTGCCCGTGAAACGCACGAAAATCGCATTAACGGGTTTTCCTTCCAAAACACCCACCGTACACTTCCCGTAACCACTCCAAATTCACTGTATAGCGGTAATTCGATGCGCTGAACACGATGCAACATACGGCAAACGCTAACATTCGACCGTTCTCCAGTTATCAGCGAATTGCTCGATTTCGAAAAAAGCAATTTTCTGCCAAAACACTACCGTACACTTCCCTTAAACGCTTCAAATTCACTGTATAGGGGTAATTCGATGCGCTGAACACGATCCAACATACGGCAAACGCTAACATTCGACCGTTCTCCAGTTATCAGCTAATTGCTCGATTTTCGAAAAAAAGCAATTTTCTGCCAAAACACTACCGTACACTTCCCTTAAACGCTTCAAATTCACTGTATAGAGGTAATTCGATGCGCTGAACACGATGCAACATACGGCAAACGCTAACATTCGACCGTTCTCGAGTTCTCAGCGAATTGCTCGATTTTCGAAAAAAGCAATTTTCTGCCAAAACACTACCGTACGCTTCCCTTAAACGCTTCAAATTCACTGTATAGAGGTAATTCGATGCGCTGAACACGATGCAACATACGGCAAACGCTAACATTCGACCGTTCTCGAGTTATCAGCGAATTGCTCGATTTTCGAAAAAAGCAATTTTCTGCCAAAAACACTACCGTACACTTCCCTTAAACGCTTCAAATTCACTGTATAGGGGTAATTCGATGTGCTTAACACGATGCAACATACGGCAAACGCTAACATTCGACCGTTCTTGAGTTATCATCAAAACAGTGAGGACTGTGTAAAACGTGCTTTTCTCCCCGTGAAACGCACGAATATCGCATAAACGGGTTTTCCTTCAAAAAACACTACCGTACACTTCCCGTAACCACTCCAAATTCACTGTATAGGGGTAATTCGATGCGCTGAACACGATCCAACATACGGCAAACGCTAACATTCGACCGTTCTCGAGTTATCAGCGAATTGCTCGATTTTCGAAAAAAGCAATTTTCTGCCAAAACACTACCGTACACTTCCCTTAAACGCTTCAAATTCACTGTATAGGGGTAATTCGATGTGCTGAACACGATGCAACATCCGGCAAACGCTAACATTCGACCGTTCTCGAGTTATCAGCGAATTGCTCGATTTTCGAAAAAAGCAATTTTCTGCCAAAACACTACCGTACACTTCCCTTAAACGCTTCAAATTCACTGTACAGGGGTAATTCGATGTGCTGAACACGATGCAACATACGGCAAACGCTAACATTCGACCGTTCTCGAGTTATCATGCGAATTGCTCGATTTTCGAAAAAAGCAATTTTCTGCCAAAACACTACCGTACACTTCCCTTAAACGCTTCAAATTCACTGTATAGGGGTAATTCGATGTGCTGAACACGATGCAACATACGGCAAACGCTGACATTCGACCGTTCTCGAGTTATCATCAAAAACAGTGAGGACTGTGAAAAAACGTGCTTTTCTGCCCGTGAAACGCACGAATATCGCATTAACGGGTTTTCCTTCCAAAACACCCACCGTACACTTCCCGTAACCACTCCAAATTCACTGTATAGGGGTAATTCGATGCGCTGAACACGATGCAACATACGGCAAACGCTAACATTCGACCGTTCTCCAGTTATCAGCGAATTGCTCGATTTTCGAAAAAAAGCAATTTTCTGCCAAAACACTACCGTACACTTCCCTTAAACACTTCAAATTCACTGTATAGGGGTAATTCGATGTGCTTAACACGATGCAACATACGGCAAACGCTGACATTCGACCGTTCTCGAGTATCATCAAAACAGTGAGGACTGTGAAAAACGTGCTTTTCTGCCCGTGAAACGCACGAAAATCGCCATTAACGGGTTTTCCTTCCAAAACACCCACCGTTACACTTCCCGTAACCACTCCAATTCACTGTATAGGGGTAATTCGATGCGCTGAACACGATGCAACATACGGCAAACGCTAACATTCGACCGTTCTCGAGTTATCAGCGAATTGCTCGATTTTCGAAAAAAGCAATTTTCTGCCAAAACACTACCGTACACTTCCCTTAACGCTTCAAATTCACTGTATAGGGTAATTCGATGCGCTGAACACGATCCAACATACGGCAAACGCTAACATTCGACCGTTCTCCAGTTATCAGCTAATTGCTCGATTTTCGAAAAAAGCAATTTTCTGCCAAAACACTACCGTTCACTTCCCTTAAACGCTTCAAATCCACTGTATAGAGGTAATTCGATGCGCTGAACACGATGCAACATACGGCAAACGCTAACATTCGACCGTTCTCGGAGTTATCATCAAAACAGTTGAGGACTGTGAAAACGTGCTTTTCTGCCCGTGAAACGCACGAATATCGCATAAACGGGTTTTGCTTCCAAAACACTACCGTACACTTCCCGTAACCACTCCAAATTCACTGTATAGGAGTAATTCGATGCGCTGAACACGATGCAACATACGGAAAACGCTAACATTCGACCGTTCTCCAGTTATCAGCGAATTGCTCGATTTTCGAAAAAAAGCAATTTTCTGCCAAAACACTACCGTACACTTCCCTTAAACGCTTCAAATTCACTGTATAGGGGTAATTCGATGTGCTGAACACGATGCAACATACGGCGAACGCTAACATTCACCGTTCTCCAGTTATCAGCGAATTGCTCGATTTTCGAAAAAAGCAATTTTCTGCCAAAACCCTACCGTACACTTCCCTTAAACGCTTCAAATTCACTGTATAGGGGTAATTCGATGTGCTGAACACGATGCAACATACGGCAAACGCTAACATTCGACCGTTCTCCAGTTATCAGCGAATTGCTCGATTTCGAAAAAAGCAGGTTTCTGCCAAAACACTACCGTACACTTCGTTAAACGCTTCAAATTCACTGTATAGGGGTAATTCGATGTGCTGAACACGATGCAACATACGGCAAACGCTAACATTCGACCGTTCTCGAGTTATCAGCGAATTGCTCGATTTTCGAAAAAAGCAATTTTCTGCCAAAACACTACCGTACACTTCCCTTAAACGCTTCAAGTTCACTGTATAGGGTAATTCGATGTGCTGAACACGATGCAACATCCGGCAAACGCTAACATTCGACCGTTCTCGAGTTATCAGTGAATTGCTCGATTTTCGAAAAAAGCAATTTTCTGCCAAAACACTACCGTACACTTCCCTTAAACGCTTCAAATTCACTGTATAGGGGTAATTCGATGTGCTGAACACGATGCAACATACGGCAAACGCTAACATTCGACCGTTCTCGAGTTATCAGCGAATTGCTCGATTTTCGAAAAAAGCAATTTTCTGCCAAAACACTACCGTACACTTCTCTTAAACGCTTCAAATTCACTGTATAGGGGTAATTCGATGTGCTGAACACGATGCAACATACGGCAAACGCTGACATTCGACCGTTCTCGAGTTATCATCAAAACAGTGAGGACTGTGAAAAACGTGCTTTTCTGCCCGTGAAACGCACGAATATCGCATTAACGGGTTTTCCTTCCAAAACACCCACCGTACACTTCCCGTAACCACTCCAAATTCACTGTATAGGGGTAATTCGATGCGCTGAACACGATGCAACATACGGCAAACGCTAACATTCGACCGTTCTCCAGTTATCAGCGAATTGCTCGATTTTCGAAAAAAGCAATTTTCTGCCAAAACACTACCGTACACTTCCCTTAAACGCTTCAAATTCACTGTATAGGGGTAATTCGATGCGCTGAACACGATCCAACATACGGCAAACGCTAACATTCGACCGTTCTCCAGTTATCTGCTAATTACGCGATTTCCAAAAAAGGGATTTTCCTGCCAAACCACCACGGTACACTTCCCTTAAACGCTTCAAATTCACTGTATAGGGGTAATTCGATGCGCTGAACACGATGCAACATACGGCAAACGCTAACATTCGACCGTTCTCGAGTTATCAGCGAATTGCTCGATTTTCGAAAAAAGCAATTTTCTGCCAAAACACTACCGTACACTTCCCTTAAACGCTTCAAATTCACTGTATAGGGGTAATTCGATGTGCTGAACACGATGCAACATTCGGCAAACGCTAACATTCGACCGTTCTCGAGTTATCATCAAAACAGTGAGGACTGTGAAAAACGTGCTTTTCTGCCCGTGAAACGCACGAATATCGCATAAATGGGTTTTCCTTCCAAAACACTACCGTACACTTCCCGTAACCACTCCAAATTCACTGTATAGGGGTAATTCGATGCGCTGAACACGATGCAGCATACGGCAAACGCTAACATTCGACCGTTCTCCAGTTATCAGCGAATTGCTCGATTTTCGAAAAAAGCAATTTTCTGCCAAACACTACCGTACACTTCCCTTAAACGCTTCAAATTCACTGTATAGGGGTAATTCGATGTGCTGAACACGATGCAACATACGGCGAACGCTAACATTCGACCGTTCTCCAGTTATCAGCGAATTGCTCGATTTTCGAAAAAAGCAATTTTCTGCCATAACACTACCGTACACTTCCCTTAAACGCTTCAAATTCACTGTATAGGGGTAATTCGATGTGCTGAACACGATGCAACATACGGCAAACGCTAACATTCGACCGTTCTCGAGTTATCAGCGAATTGCTCGATTTCGAAACAAGCAATTTTCTGCCAAAACACTACCGTACACTTCCCTTAAACGCTTCAAATTCACTGTATAGGGGTAATTCGATGTGCTTAACACGATGCAACATACGGCAAACGCTAACATTCGACCGTTCTTGAGTTATCATCAAAACAGTGAGGACTGTGTAAAACGTGCTTTTCTGCCCGTGAAACGCACGAATATCGCATAAACGGGTTTTCCTTCCAAAAACACTACCGTACACTTCCCGTAACCACTCCAAATTCACTGTATAGGGGTAATTCGATGGGCTGAACACGATGCAACATACGGCAAACGCTAACATTCGACCGTTCTCCAGTTATCAGCGAATTGCTCGATTTTCGAAAAAAGCAATTTTCTGCCAAAACACTACCGTACACTTCCCTTAAACGCTTCAAATTCACTGTATAGGGGTAATTCGATGCGCTGAACACGATGCAACATACGGCAAACGCTAACATTCGACCGTTCTCCAGTTATCAGCGAATTGCTCGATTTTCGAAAAAAGCAATTTTCTGCCAAAAAACTACCGTACACTTCCCTTAAACGCTTCAAATTCACTGTATAGGGGTAATTCGATGTGCTGAACACGATGCAACATACGGCGAACGCTAACATTCGACCGTTCTCCAGTTATCAGCGAATTGCTCGATTTTCGAAAAAAGCAATTTCTGCCAAAACACTACCGTACACTTCCCTTAAACGCTGCAAATTCACTGTATAGGGGTAATTCGATGTGCTGAACACGATGCAACATACGGCAAACGCTAACATTCGACCATTCTCGAGTTATCAGCGAATTGCTCGATTTTCGAAACAAGCAATTTTCTGCCAAAACACTACCGTACACTTCCCTTAAACGCTTCAAATTCACTGTATAGGGGTAATTCGATGTGCTTAACACGATGCAACATACGGCAAACGCTAACATTCGACCGTTCTTGAGTTATCATCAAAACAGTGAGGACTGTGTAAAACGTGCTTTTCTGCCCGTGAAACGCACGAATATCGCATAAACGGGTTTCCTTCCAAAACACTACCGTACACTTCCTTAAACGCTTCAAATTCGCTGTATAGGGGTAGTTCGATGTGCTGAACACGATGCAACATACGGCGAACGCTAACATTCGACCGTTCTCGAGTTATCAGCGAATTGCTCGATTTTCGAAAAAAGCAATTTTCTGCCAAAACACTACCGTACACTTCCCTTAAACGCTTCAAATTCACTGTATAGGGGTAATTCGATGTGCTGAACACGATGCAACATACGGCAAACGCTAACATTCGACCGTTCTCGAGTTATCATCAAAACAGTGAGGACTGTGAAAAACGTGCTTTTCTGCCCGTGAAACGCACGAATATCGCATAAACGGGTTTTCCTTCCAAAACACTACCGTACACTTCCGTAACCACTCCAAATTCACTGTATAGGGGTAATTCGATGCGCTGAACACGATGCAAACATACGGCAAACGCTAACATTCGACCGTTCTCCAGTTATCAGCGAATTGCTCGATTTTCGAAAAAAGCAATTTTCTGCCAAAACACTAACGTACACTTCCCTTAAACGCTTCAAATTCACTGTATAGGGGTAACTCGAGGTGCTGAACACGATGCAACATACGGCGAACGCTAACATTCGACCGTTCTCCAGTTATCAGCGAATTGCTCGATTTCGAAAAAAGCAATTTTCTGCCAAAACACTACCGTACACTTCCCTTAAACGCTTCAAATTCACTGTATAGGGGTAATTCGATGTGCTGAACCCGATGCAACATACGGCAAACGCTAACATTCGACCGTTCTCGAGTTATCAGTGAATTGCTCGATTTTCGAAAAAAGCAATTTCTGCCAAAACACTACCGTACACTTCCCTTAAACGCTTCAAATTCACTGTATAGGGGTAATTCGATGTGCTGAACACGATGCAACATACGGCAAACGCTAACATTCGACCGTTCTCGAGTTATCATCAAAACAGTGAGGACTGTGAAAAACGTGCTTTTCTGCCCGTGAAACGCACGAATATCGCATAAACGGGTTTTCCTTCCAAACACTACCGTACACTTCCCGTAACCACTCCAAATTCACTGTATAGGGGTAATTCGATGCGCTGAACACGATCCAACATACGGCAAACGCTAACATTCGACCGTTCTCGAGTTATCAGCGAATTGCTCGATTTTCGAAAAAAAGCAATTTTCTGCCAAAACACTACGTACACT
Organism: Asobara japonica; assembly: GCA_026005395.1. Classification (NCBI taxonomy): domain Eukaryota; kingdom Metazoa; phylum Arthropoda; class Insecta; order Hymenoptera; family Braconidae; genus Asobara; species Asobara japonica. Next base: position 40,664 of record BQMI01000169.1, read on the forward strand.
TCCCTTAAACGCTTCAAATTCACTGTATAGGGGTAATTCGATGTGCTGAACACGATGCAACATACAGCAAACGCTAACATTCGACCGTTCTCGAGTTATCATCAAAACAGTGAGGACTGTGTAAAACGTGCTTTTCTGCCGTGTAACGCACGAATATCGCATAAACGGGTTTTCCTTCCAAAACACTACCGTACACTTCCCGTAACCACTCCAAATTCACTGTATAGGGGTAATTCGATGCGCTGAACACGATGCAAACATACAGCAAACGCTAACATTCGACCGTTCTCGAGTTATCAGCGAATTGCTCGATTTTCGAAAAAAAGCAATTTTCTGCCAAAACACTACCGTACACTTCCCTTAAACGCTTCAAATTCACTGTATAGGGTAATTCGATGTGCTGAACACGATGCAAACATACGGCAAACGCTGACATTGGACCGTTCTCGAGTTATCTTCAAAACAGTGAGGACTGTGAAAAACGTGCTTTTTGCCCGTGAAACGCACGAATATCGCATTAACGGGTTTTCCTTCCAAAAACACCCACCGTACACTTCCCGTAACCACTCCAAATTCACTGTATAGGGTAATTCGATGCGCTGAACACGATGCAACATACGGCAAACGCTAACATTTGACCGTTCTCAGTTATCAGCGAATTGCTCGATTTTCGAAAAAAGCAATTTTCTGCCAAAACACTACCGTACACTTCCCTTAAACGCTTCAAATTCACTGTATAGGGGTAGTTCGATGTGCTGAACACGATGCAACATACGGCGAACCTAACATTCGACCGTTCTCGAGTTATCATCAAAACAGTGAGGACTGTGAAAAACGTGCTTTTCTGCCCGTGAAAACGCACGAATATCGCATAAACGGGTTTTCCTTCCAAAACACTACCGTACACTTCCCGTAACCACTCCAAATTCACTGTATAGGGGTAATTCGATGCGCTGAACACGATGCAACATACGGCAAACGCTAACATTCGACCGTTCTCCAGTTATCAGCGAATTGCTCGATTTTCGAAAAAAGCAATTTTCTGCCAAAACACTAACGTACACTTCCCTTAAACGCTTCAAATTCACTGTATAGGGGTAATTCGAGGTGCTGAACACGATGCAACATACGGCGAACGCTAACATTCGACCGTTCTCCAGTTATCAGCGAATGCTCGATTTTCGAAAAAAAAGCAATTTTCTGCCAAAACACTACCGTACACTTCCCTTAAAACGCTTCAAATTCACTGTATAGGGGTAATTCGATGTGCTGAACCCGATGCAACATACGGCAAACGCTAACATTCGACCGTTCTCGAGTTATCAGTGAATTGCTCGATTTTCGAAAAAAGCAATTTTCTGCCAAAACACTACCGTACACTTCCCTTAAACGCTTCAAATTCACTGTATAGGGTAATTCGATGTGCTGAACACGATGCAACATACGGCAAACGCTAACATTCGACCGTTCTCGAGTTATCATCAAAACAGTGAGGACTGTGAAAAACGTGCTTTTCTGCCCGTGAAACGCACGAATATCGCATAAACGGGTTTTCCTTCCAAAACACTACGTACACTTCCCGTAACCACTCCAAATTCACTGTATAGGGGTAATTCGATGCGCTGAACACGATCCAACATACGGCAAACGTAACATTCGACCGTTCTCGAGTTATCAGCGAATTGCTCGATTTTCGAAAAAAGCAATTTTCTGCCAAAACACTACCGTACACTTCCCTTAAACGCTTCAAATTCACTGTATAGGGGTAATTCGATGTGCTGAACACGATGCAACATACAGCAAACGCTAACATTCGACCGTTCTCGAGTTATCATCAAAACAGTGAGGACTGTGTAAAACGTGCTTTTCTGCCCGTGTAACGCACGAATATCGCATAAACGGGTTTTCCTTCCTAAACACTACCGTACACTTCCCGTAACCACTCCAAATTCACTGTATAGGGGTAATTCGATGCGCTGAACACGATGCAACATACAGCAAACGCTAACATTCGACCGTTCTCGAGTTATCAGCGAATTGCTCGATTTTCGAAAAAAGCAATTTTCTGCCAAAACACTACCGTACACTTCCCTTAAACGCTTCAAATTCACTGTATAGGGTAATTCGATGTGCTGAACACGATGCAACATACGGCAAACGCTGACATTGGACCGTTCTCGAGTTATCTTCAAAACAGTGAGGACTGTGAAAAACGTGCTTTTCTGCCCGTGAAACGCACGAATATCGCATTAACGGGTTTCCTTCCAAAACACCCACCGTACACTTCCGTAACCACTCCAAATTCACTGTATAGGGGTAATTCGATGCGCTGAACACGATGCAACATACGGCAAACGCTAACATTTGACCGTTCTCCAGTTATCAGCGAATTGCTCGATTTTCGAAAAAAACAATTTTCTGCCAAAACACTACCGTACACTTCCTTAAACGCTTCAAATTCACTGTATAGGGGTAATTCGATGCGCTGAACACGATCCAACATACGGCAAACGCTAACATTCGACCGTTCTCCAGTTATCAGCGAATTGCTCGATTTCGAAAAAAGCAATTTTCTGCAAAACACTACCGTACACTTCCTTAACGCTTCAAATTCATGTATAGGGGTAATTCGATGCGCTGAACACGATGCAACATACGGCAAACGCTAACATTCGACCGTTCTCCAGTTATCAGCGAATTGCTCGATTTTCGAAAAAAGCAATTTTCTGCAAAACACTACCGTACACTTCCCTAAAACGCTTCAAATTCACTGTATAGGGGTAATTCGATGCGCTGAACACGATCCAACATACGGCAAACGCTAACATTCGACCGTTCTCCAGTTATCAGCTAATTGCTCGATTTTTCGAAAAAAGCAATTTCTGCAAAACACTACCGTACACTTCCCTTAAACGCTTCAAATTCACTGTATAGAGGTAATTCGATGCGCTGAACACGATGCAACATACGGCAAACGCTAACATTCGACCGTTCTCGAGTTCTCAGCGAATTGCTCGATTTCGAAAAAAGCAATTTT
>BQMI01000170.1:0-312848 GCA_026005395.1 Asobara japonica
CATCGCGGAGATGAATGTACTGTTCAGATCGTAGCTGTTTTTAGTTCAAACGAATATATGTTAATCGTTCAGTCTCGATTTTGACATACATGTCAATGGCGAACTGATGGAAGAGGCTGCAGCACATCAAAATGTGATTCTCTTCGCCTTCGCGGATCATAAGTCTGTATGAATAAAAATTCATAGCACTGACTTTTTTGTTGGTTTCGGCTTCTGTAAAGAATGAAAGTATGCTAATTTTGGTCCAATATAAAAATTATTTGGCCCAACGATTTTTCATCCCATCATATTTTGATTCCAATAAGTGTAGAGAATAGGAAAATGCAATAGAATAATTTCTCATAATGTCTACACTTTCACAATTCCTCAAATATTTAACACTTTCGATTTCAATTCTCAATTTAAATTTTCAATTCAGTAGCGAAGTGGCCAACTGAGCGAAATCGATTCGGAGGTAAGGTTCAGTTTTCACTGTGCAAATCGAGTTGGCTCAGTTGACTACTTCGCTACTCAATTTTCTAATGTTCATTTCAATTTCACTCTTCATCTTGCGTATCAACGCTAATTACAATGTCAATTTCGTTTGTAAATTTTAAATTTCAATTTCAAATTTCAATTTCAAATTTCAATTTCAAATTTCAATTTCAAATTTCAATTTCAAATTTCAATTTCAAATTTCAATTTCAAATTTCAATTTCAAATTTCAATTTCAAATTTCAATTTCAAATTTCAATTTCAAATTTCAATTTCAAATTTCAATTTCAAATTTCAATTTCAAATTTCAATTTCAAATTTCAATTTCAAATTTCAATTTCAAATTTCAATTTCAAATTTCAATTTCAAATTTCAATTTCAAATTTCAATTTCAAATTTCAATTTCAAATTTCAATTTCAAATTTCAATTTCAAATTTCAATTTCAAATTTCAATTTCAAATTTCAATTTCAAATTTCAATTTCAAATTTCAATTTCAAATTTCAATTTCAAATTTCAATTTCAAATTTCAATTTCAAATTTCAATTTCAAATTTCAATTTCAAATTTCAATTTCAAATTTCAATTTCAAATTTCAATTTCAAATTTCAATTTCAAATTTCAATTTCAAATTTCAATTTCAAATTTCAATTTCAAATTTCAATTTCAAATTTTTTTTTCAATTTCAAATTTCAATTTCAAATTTCAATTTCAAATTTCAATTTCAAATTTCAATTTCAAATTTCAATTTCAAATTTCAATTTCAAATTTCAATTTCAAATTTCAATTTCAAATTTCAATTTCAAATTTCAATTTCAAATTTCAATTTCAAATTTCAATTTCAAATTTCAATTTCAAATTTCAATTTCAAATTTCAATTTCAAATTTCAATTTCAAATTTCAATTTCAAATTTCAATTTCAAATTTCAATTTCAAATTTCAATTTCAAATTTCAATTTCAAATTTCAATTTCAAATTTCAATTTCAAATTTCAATTTCAAATTTCAATTTCAAATTTCAATTTCAAATTTCAATTTCAAATTTCAATTTCAAATTTCAATTTCAAATTTCAATTTCAAATTTCAATTTCAAATTTCAATTTCAAATTTCAATTTCAAATTTCAATTTCAAATTTCAATTTCAAATTTCAATTTCAAATTTCAATTTCAAATTTCAATTTCAAATTTCAATTTCAAATTTCAATTTCAAATTTCAATTTCAAATTTCAATTTCAAATTTCAATTTCAAATTTCAATTTCAAATTTCAATTTCAAATTTCAATTTCAAATTTCAATTTCAAATTTCAATTTCAAATTTCAATTTCAAATTTCAATTTCAAATTTCAATTTCAAATTTCAATTTCAAATTTCAATTTCAAATTTCAATTTCAAATTTCAATTTCAAATTTCAATTTCAAATTTCAATTTCAAATTTCAATTTCAAATTTCAATTTCAAATTTCAATTTCAAATTTCAATTTCAAATTTCAATTTCAAATTTCAATTTCAAATTTCAATTTCAAATTTCAATTTCAAATTTCAATTTCAAATTTCAATTTCAAATTTCAATTTCAAATTTCAATTTCAAATTTCAATTTCAAATTTCAATTTCAATTTCAATTTCAAATTTCAATTTCAAATTTCAATTTCAAATTTCAATTTCAAATTTCAATTTCAAATTTCAATTTCAAATTTCAATTTCAAATTTCAATTTCAAATTTCAATTTCAAATTTCAATTTCAAATTTCAATTTCAAATTTCAATTTCAAATTTCAATTTCAAATTTCAATTTCAAATTTCAATTTCAAATTTCAATTTCAAATTTCAATTTCAAATTTCAATTTCAAATTTCAATTTCAAATTTCAATTTCAAATTTCAATTTCAAATTTCAATTTCAAATTTCAATTTCAAATTTCAATTTCAAATTTCAATTTCAAATTTCAATTTCAAATTTCAATTTCAAATTTCAATTTCAAATTTCAATTTCAAATTTCAATTTCAAATTTCAATTTCAAATTTCAATTTCAAATTTCAATTTTCAAATTGTCAAATTTCAAATTTCACAATTTCAAAATTTCAATTTCACAAATTTCAATTTCAAATTTCAATTTCAAATTTCAATTTCAAATTTCAATTTCAAATTTCAATTTCAAATTTCAATTTCAAATTTCAATTTCAAATTTCAATTTCAAATTTCAATTTCAAATTTCAATTTCAAATTTATTCAATTTCAAATTTTCAATTTCAAATTTCAATTCAAATTTCAATTTCAAATTTCAATTTCAAATTTCAATTCAAATTTCAATTTTCAAATTTCAATTTCAAATTTCAATTTCAAATTTCAATTTCAATTTCAATTTCAAATTTCAATTTCAAATTTCAATTTCAAATTTCAATTTCAAATTTCAATTTCAAATTTCAATTTCAAATTTCAATTTCAAATTTCAATTTCAATTTCAATTTCAAATTTCCAATTTCAAATTTCAATTTCAAATTTCAATTTCAAATTTCAATTTCAAAATTTCAATTTCAAATTTCAATTTCAAATTTCAATTTCAAATTTCAATTTCAAATTTCAATTTCAAAGTTCAATTTCAAATTTCAAATTTCAATTTCAAATTTCAATTTCAAATTTCAATTTCAAATTTCAATTTCAAATTTCAATTTCAAATTTCAATTTCAAATTTCAATTTCAAATTTCAATTTCAAATTTCAATTTCAAATTTCAATTTCAAATTTCAATTTCAAATTTCAATTTCAAATTTCAATTTCAAATTTCAATTTCAAATTTCAATTTCAAATTTCAATTTCAAATTTCAATTTCAAATTTCAATTTCAAATTTCAATTTCAAATTTCAATTTCAAATTTCAATTTCAAATTTCAATTTCAAATTTCAATTTCAAATTTCAATTTCAAATTTCAATTTCAAATTTCAATTTCAAATTTCAATTTCAAATTTCAATTTCAAATTTCAATTTCAAATTTTCAATTTCAAATTTCAATTCAAATTTCAATTTCAAATTTCAATTTCAAATTTCAATTTCAAATTTCAATTTCAAATTTCAATTTCAAATTTCAATTTCAAATTTCAATTTCAAATTTCAATTTCAAATTTCAATTTCAATTTCAAATTTCAATTTCAAATTTCAATTTCAAATTTCAATTTCAAATTTCAATTTCAAATTTCAATTTCAAATTTCAATTTCAAATTTCAATTTCAAATTTCAATTTCAAATTTCAATTTCAAATTTCAATTTCAAATTTCAATTTCAAATTTCAATTTCAAATTTCAATTTCAAATTTCAATTTCAAATTTCAATTTCAAATTTCAATTTCAAATTTCAATTTCAAATTTCAATTCAAATTTCAATTTCAAATTTCAATTTCAAATTTCAATTTCAAATTTCAATTTCAAATTTCAATTTCAAATTTCAATTTCAAATTTCAATTTCAAATTTCAATTTCAAATTTCAATTTCAAATTTCAATTTCAAATTTCAATTTCAAATTTCAATTTCAAATTTCAATTTCAAATTTCAATTTCAAATTTCAATTTCAAATTTCAATTTCAAATTTCAATTTCAAATTTCAATTTCAAATTTCAATTTCAAATTTCAATTTCAAATTTCAATTTCAAATTTCAATTTCAAATTTCAATTTCAAATTTCAATTTCAAATTTCAATTTCAAATTTCAATTTCAAATTTCAATTTCAAATTTCAATTTCAATTTCAATTTCAAATTTCAATTTCAAATTTCAATTTCAAATTTCAATTTCAAATTTCAATTTCAAATTTCAATTTCAAATTTCAATTTCAAATTTCAATTTCAAATTTCAATTTCAAATTTCAATTTCAAATTTCAATTTCAAATTTCAATTTCAAATTTCAATTTCAAATTTCAATTTCAAATTTCAATTTCAAATTTCAATTTCAAATTTCAATTTCAAATTTCAATTTCAAATTTCAATTTCAAATTTCAATTTCAAATTTCAATTTCAAATTTCAATTTCAAATTTCAATTTCAAATTTCAATTTCAAATTTCAATTTCAAATTTCAATTTCAAATTTCAATTTCAAATTTCAATTTCAAATTTCAATTTCAAATTTCAATTTCAAATTTCAATTTCAAATTTCAATTTCAATTTCAATTTCAATTTCAAATTTCAATTTCAAATTTCAATTTCAAATTTCAATTTCAAATTTCAATTTCAAATTTCAATTTCAAATTTCAATTTCAAATTTCAATTTCAAATTTCAATTTCAAATTTCAATTTCAAATTTCAATTTCAAATTTCAATTTCAAATTTCAATTTCAAATTTCAATTTCAAATTTCAATTTCAAATTTCAATTTCAAATTTCAATTTCAAATTTCAATTTCAAATTTCAATTTCAAATTTCAATTTCAAATTTCAATTTCAAATTTCAATTTCAAATTTCAATTTCAAATTTCAATTTCAAATTTCAATTTCAAATTTCAATTTCAAATTTCAATTTCAAATTCAATTTCAAATTTCAATTTCAAATTTCAATTTCAAATTTCAATTTCAAATTTCAATTTCAAATTTCAATTTCAAATTTCAATTTCAAATTTCAATTTCAAATTTCAATTTCAAATTTCAATTTCAAATTTCAATTTCAAATTTCAATTTCAAATTTCAATTTCAAATTTCAAATTTCAATTTCAAATTTCAATTTCAAATTTCAATTTCAAATTTCAATTTCAAATTTCAATTTCAAATTTCAATTTCAAATTTCAATTTCAAATTTCAATTTCAAATTTCAATTTCAAATTTCAATTTCAAATTTCAATTTCAAATTTCAATTTCAAATTTCAATTTCAAATTTCAATTTCAAATTTCAATTTCAAATTTCAATTTCAAATTTCAATTTCAAATTTCAATTTCAAATTTCAATTTCAAATTTCAATTTCAAATTTCAATTTCAAATTTCAATTTCAAATTTCAATTTCAAATTTCAATTTCAAATTTCAATTTCAAATTTCAATTTCAAATTTCAATTTCAAATTTCAATTTCAAATTTCAATTTCAAATTTCAATTTCAAATTTCAATTTCAAATTTCAATTTCAAATTTCAATTTCAAATTTCAATTTCAAATTTCAATTTCAAATTTCAATTTCAAATTTCAATTTCAAATTTCAATTTCAATTTCAATTTCAATTTCAATTTCAAATTTCAATTTCAAATTTCAATTTCAAATTTCAATTTCAAATTTCAATTTCAAATTTCAATTTCAAATTTCAATTTCAAATTTCAATTTCAAATTTCAATTTCAATTTCAATTTCAAATTTCAATTTCAAATTTCAATTTCAAATTTCAATTTCAAATTTCAATTTCAAATTTCAATTTCAAATTTCAATTTCAAATTTCAATTTCAAATTTCAATTTCAAATTTCAATTTCAAATTTCAATTTCAAATTTCAATTTCAAATTTCAATTTCAAATTTCAATTTCAAATTTCAATTTCAAATTTCAATTTCAAATTTCAATTTCAAATTTCAATTTCAAATTTCAATTTCAAATTTCAATTTCAAATTTCAATTTCAAATTTCAATTTCAAATTTCAATTTCAAATTTCAATTTCAAATTTCAATTTCAATTTCCAATTTCAAATTTCAATTTCAAATTTCAATTTCAAATTTCAATTTCAAATTTCAATTTCAAATTTCAATTTCAAATTTCAATTTCAAATTTCAATTTCAAATTTCAATTTCAAATTTCAATTTCAAATTTCAATTTCAAATTTCAATTTCAAATTTCAATTTCAAATTTCAATTTCAATTTCAATTTCAAATTTCAATTTCAAATTTCAATTTCAAATTTCAATTTCAAATTTCAATTTCAAATTTCAATTTCAAATTTCAATTTCAAATTTCAATTTCAAATTTCAATTTCAAATTTCAATTTCAAATTTCAATTTCAAATTTCAATTTCAAATTTCAATTTCAAATTTCAATTTCAAATTTCAATTTCAAATTTCAATTTCAAATTTCAATTTCAAATTTCAATTTCAAATTTTCAATTTCAAATTTCAATTTCAAATTTCAATTTCAAATTTCAATTTCAAATTTCAATTTCAAATTTCAATTTCAAATTTCAATTTCAAATTTCAATTTCAAATTTCAATTTCAAATTTCAATTTCAAATTTCAATTTCAAATTTCAATTTCAAATTTCAATTTCAAATTTCAATTTCAAAAATTTCAATTTCAAATTTCAATTTCAAATTTCAATTTCAAATTTCAATTTCAAATTTCAATTTCAAATTTCAATTTCAAATTTCAATTTCAAATTTCAATTTCAAATTTCAATTTCAAATTTCAATTTTCAAATTTCAATTTCAAATTTCAATTTCAAATTTCAATTTCAAATTTCAATTTCAAATTTCAATTTCAATTTCAATTTCAAATTTCAATTTCAAATTTCAATTTCAAATTTCAATTTCAAATTTCAATTTCAAATTTCAATTTCAAATTTCAATTTCAAATTTCAATTTCAAATTTCAATTTCAAATTTCAATTTCAAATTTCAATTTCAAATTTCAATTTCAAATTTCAATTTCAAATTTCAATTTCAAATTTCAATTTCAAATTTCAATTTCAAATTTCAATTTCAAATTTCAATTTCAAATTTCAATTTCAAATTTCAATTTCAAATTTCAATTTCAAATTTCAATTTCAAATTTCAATTTCAAATTTCAATTTCAAATTTCAATTTCAAATTTCAATTTCAAATTTCAATTTCAAATTTCAATTTCAAATTTCAATTTCAAATTTCAATTTCAAATTTCAATTTCAAATTTCAATTTCAAATTTCAATTTCAAATTTCAATTTCAAATTTCAATTTCAAATTTCAATTTCAAATTTCAATTTCAAATTTCAATTTCAAATTTCAATTTCAAATTTCAATTTCAAATTTCAATTTCAAATTTCAATTTCAAATTTCAATTTCAAATTTCAATTTCAAATTTCAATTTCAAATTTCAATTTCAAATTTCAATTTCAAATTTCAATTTCAAATTTCAATTTCAAATTTCAATTTCAAATTTCAATTTCAAATTTCAATTTCAAATTTCAATTTCAAATTTCAATTTCAAATTTCAATTTCAAATTTCAATTTCAATTTCAAATTTCAATTTCAATTTCAATTTCAAATTTCAATTTCAAATTTCAATTTCAAATTTCAATTTCAAATTTCAATTTCAAATTTCAATTTCAAATTTCAATTTCAAATTTCAATTTCAAATTTCAATTTCAAATTTCAATTTCAAATTTCAATTTCAAATTTCAATTTCAAATTTCAATTTCAAATTTCAATTTCAAATTTCAATTTCAAATTTCAATTTCAAATTTCAATTTCAAATTTCAATTTCAAATTTCAATTTCAATTCAATTTCAATTTCAATTTCAAATTTCAATTCAAATTTCAATTTCAAATTTCAATTTCAAATTTCAATTTCAAATTTCAATTTCAAATTTCAATTTCAAATTTCAATTTCAAATTTCAATTTCAAATTTCAATTTCAAATTTCAATTTCAAATTTCAATTTCAAATTTCAATTTCAAATTTCAATTTCAAATTTCAATTTCAAATTTCAATTTCAAATTTCAATTTCAAATTTCAATTTCAAATTTCAATTTCAAATTTCAATTTCAAATTTCAATTTCAAATTTCAATTTCAAATTTCAATTTCAAATTTCAATTTCAAATTTCAATTTCAAATTTCAATTTCAAATTTCAATTTCAAATTTCAATTTCAAATTTCAAATTTCAATTTCAAATTTCAATTTCAAATTTCAATTTCAAATTTCAATTTCAAATTTCAATTTCAAATTTCAATTTCAAATTTCAATTTCAAATTTCAATTTCAAATTTCAATTTCAAATTTCAATTTCAAATTTCAATTTCAAATTTCAATTTCAAATTTCAATTTCAAATTTCAATTTCAAATTTCAATTTCAAATTTCAATTTCAAATTTCAATTTCAAATTTCAATTTCAAATTTCAATTTCAAATTTCAATTTCAAATTTCAATTTCAAATTTCAATTTCAAATTTCAATTTCAAATTTCAATTTCAAATTTCAATTTCAAATTTCAATTTCAAATTTCAATTTCAAATTTCAATTTCAAATTTCAATTTCAAATTTCAATTTCAAATTTCAATTTCAAATTTCAATTTCAAATTTCAATTTCAAATTTCAATTTCAAATTTCAATTTCAAATTTCAATTTCAAATTTCAATTTCAAATTTCAATTTCAAATTTCAATTTCAAATTTCAATTTCAAATTTCAATTTCAAATTTCAATTTCAAATTTCAATTTCAAATTTCAATTTCAAATTTCAATTTCAAATTTCAATTTCAAATTTCAATTTCAAATTTCAATTTCAAATTTCAATTTCAAATTTCAATTTCAAATTTCAATTTCAAATTTCAATTTCAAATTTCAATTTCAAATTTCAATTTCAAATTTCAATTTCAAATTTCAATTTCAAATTTCAATTTCAAATTTCAATTTCAATTTCAATTTCAAATTTCAATTTCAAATTTCAATTTCAAATTTCAATTTCAAATTTCAATTTCAAATTTCAATTTCAAATTTCAATTTCAAATTTCAATTTCAAATTTCAATTTCAAATTTCAATTTCAAATTTCAATTTCAAATTTCAATTTCAAATTTCAATTTCAAATTTCAATTTCAAATTTCAATTTCAAATTTCAATTTCAAATTTCAATTTCAAATTTCAATTTCAAATTTCAATTTCAAATTTCAATTTCAAATTTCAAATTTCAATTTCAAATTTCAATTTCAAATTTCAATTTCAAATTTCAATTTCAAATTTCAATTTCAAATTTCAATTTCAAATTTCAATTTCAAATTTCAATTTCAAATTTCAATTTCAAATTTCAATTTCAAATTTCAATTTCAAATTTCAATTTCAAATTTCAATTTCAAATTTCAATTTCAAATTTCAATTTCAAATTTCAATTTCAAATTTCAATTTCAAATTTCAATTTCAAATTTCAATTTCAAATTTCAATTTCAAATTTCAATTTCAAATTTCAATTTCAAATTTCAATTTCAAATTTCAATTTCAAATTTCAATTTCAAATTTCAATTTCAAATTTCAATTTCAAATTTCAATTTCAAATTTCAATTTCAAATTTCAATTTCAAATTTCAATTTCAAATTTCAATTTCAAATTCAATTTCAAATTTCAATTTCAAATTTCAATTTCAAATTTCAATTTCAAATTTCAATTTCAAATTTCAATTTCAAATTTCAATTTCAAATTTCAAAATTTCAATTTCAAATTTCAATTTCAAATTTCAATTTCAAATTTCAATTTCAAATTTCAATTTCAAATTTCAATTTCAAATTTCAATTTCAAATTTCAATTTCAAATTTCAATTTCAAATTTCAATTTCAAATTTCAATTTCATTAAATTTCAATTTCAAATTTCAATTCAAATTTCAATTTCAAATTTCAATTTCAAATTTCAATTTCAAATTCATTTCAAATTTCAAATTTCAATTTCAAATTTTCAATTTCAAATTTCAATTTCAAATTTCAATTTCAAATTTCAATTTCAAATTTCAATTTCAAATTTCAATTTCAAATTTCAATTTCAAATTTCAATTTCAAAATTTCAATTTCAAATTTCAATTTCAAATTTCAATTTCAAATTTCAATTTCAAATTTCAATTTCAAATTTCAATTTCAAATTTCAATTTCAAATTTCAATTTCAAATTTCAATTTCAAATTTCAATTTCAAATTTCAATTTCAAATTTCAATTTCAAATTTCAATTTCAAATTTCAATTTCAAATTTCAATTTCAAATTTCAATTTCAAATTTCAATTTCAAATTTCAATTTCAAATTTCAATTTCAAATTTCAATTTCAAATTTCAATTTCAAATTTCAATTTCAAATTTCAATTTCAAATTTCAATTTCAAATTTCAATTTCAAATTTCAATTTCAAATTTCAATTTCAAATTTCAATTTCAAATTTCAATTTCAAATTTCAATTTCAAATTTCAATTTCAAATTTCAATTTCAAATTTCAATTTCAAATTTCAATTTCAAATTTCAATTTCAAATTTCAATTTCAAATTTCAATTTCAAATTTCAATTTCAAATTTCAATTTCAAATTTCAATTTCAAATTTCAATTTCAAATTTCAATTTCAAATTTCAATTTCAAATTTCAATTTCAAATTTCAATTTCAAATTTCAATTTCAAATTTCAATTTCAAATTTCAATTTCAAATTTCAATTTCAAATTTCAATTTCAAATTTCAATTTCAAATTTCAATTTCAAATTTCAATTTCAAATTTCAATTTCAAATTTCAATTTCAAATTTCAATTTCAAATTTCAATTTCAAATTTCAATTTCAAATTTCAATTTCAAATTTCAATTTCAAATTTCAATTTCAAATTTCAATTTCAAATTTCAATTTCAAATTTCAATTTCAAATTTCAATTTCAAATTTCAATTTCAAATTTCAATTTCAAATTTCAATTTCAAATTTCAATTTCAAATTTCAATTTCAAATTTCAATTTCAAATTTCAATTTCAAATTTCAATTTCAAATTTCAATTTCAAATTTCAATTTCAAATTTCAATTTCAAATTTCAATTTCAAATTTCAATTTCAAATTTCAATTTCAAATTTCAATTTCAAATTTCAATTTCAAATTTCAATTTCAAATTTCAATTTCAAATTTCAATTTCAAATTTCAATTTCAAATTTCAATTTCAAATTTCAATTTCAAATTTCAATTTCAAATTTCAATTTCAAATTTCAATTTCAAATTTCAATTTCAAATTTCAATTTCAAATTTCAATTTCAAATTTCAATTTCAAATTTCAATTTCAAATTTCAATTTCAAATTTCAATTTCAAATTTCAATTTCAAATTTCAATTTCAAATTTCAATTTCAAATTTCAATTTCAAATTTCAATTTCAAATTTCAATTTCAAATTTCAATTTCAAATTTCAATTTCAAATTTCAATTTCAAATTTCAATTTCAAATTTCAATTTCAAATTTCAATTTCAAATTTCAATTTCAAATTTCAATTTCAAATTTCAATTTCAAATTTCAATTTCAAATTTCAATTTCAAATTTCAATTTCAAATTTCAATTTCAAATTTCAATTTCAAATTTCAATTTCAAATTTCAATTTCAAATTTCAATTTCAAATTTCAATTTCAAATTTCAATTTCAAATTTCAATTTCAAATTTCAATTTCAAATTTCAATTTCAAATTTCAATTTCAAATTTCAATTTCAAATTTCAATTTCAAATTTCAATTTCAAATTTCAATTTCAAATTTCAATTTCAAATTTCAATTTCAAATTTCAATTTCAAATTTCAATTTCAAATTTCAATTTCAAATTTCAATTTCAAATTTCAATTTCAAATTTCAATTTCAAATTTCAATTTCAAATTTCAATTTCAAATTTCAATTTCAAATTTCAATTTCAAATTTCAATTTCAAATTTCAATTTCAAATTTCAATTTCAAATTTCAATTTCAAATTTCAATTTCAAATTTCAATTTCAAATTTCAATTTCAAATTTCAATTTCAAATTTCAATTTCAAATTTCAATTTCAAATTTCAATTTCAAATTTCAATTTCAAATTTCAATTTCAAATTTCAATTTCAAATTTCAATTTCAAATTTCAATTTCAAATTTCAATTTCAATTTCAATTTCAAATTTCAATTTCAAATTTCAATTTCAAATTTCAATTTCAAATTTCAATTTCAAATTTCAATTTCAAATTTCAATTTCAAATTTCAATTTCAAATTTCAATTTCAAATTTCAATTTCAATTTCAAATTTCAATTTCAAATTTCAATTTCAAATTTCAATTTCAAATTTCAATTTCAAATTTCAATTTCAAATTTCAATTTCAAATTTCAATTTCAAATTTCAATTTCAAATTTCAATTTCAAATTTCAATTTCAAATTTCAATTTCAAATTTCAATTTCAAATTTCAATTTCAAATTTCAATTTCAAATTTCAATTTCAAATTTCAATTTCAAATTTCAATTTCAAATTTCAATTTCAAATTTCAATTTCAAATTTCAATTTCAAATTTCAATTTCAAATTTCAATTTCAAATTTCAATTTCAAATTTCAATTTCAAATTTCAATTTCAAATTTCAATTTCAAATTTCAATTTCAAATTTCAATTTCAAATTTCAATTTCAAATTTCAATTTCAAATTTCAATTTCAAATTTCAATTTCAAATTTCAATTTCAAATTTCAATTTCAAATTTCAATTTCAAATTTCAATTTCAAATTTCAATTTCAAATTTCAATTTCAAATTTCAAATTTCAATTTCAAATTTCAATTTCAAATTTCAATTTCAAATTTCAATTTCAAATTTCAATTTCAAATTTCAATTTCAAATTTCAATTTCAAATTTCAATTTCAAATTTCAATTTCAAATTTCAATTTCAATTTCAATTTCAAATTTCAATTTCAAATTTCAATTTCAAATTTCAATTTCAAATTTCAATTTCAAATTTCAATTTCAAATTTCAATTTCAAATTTCAATTTCAAATTTCAATTTCAAATTTCAATTTCAAATTTCAATTTCAAATTTCAATTTCAAATTTCAATTTCAAATTTCAATTTCAAATTTCAATTTCAAATTTCAATTTCAAATTTCAATTTCAAATTTCAATTTCAAATTTCAATTTCAAATTTCAATTTCAAATTTCAATTTCAAATTTCAATTTCAAATTTCAATTTCAAATTTCAATTTCAAATTTCAATTTCAAATTTCAATTTCAAATTTCAATTCAAATTTCAATTTCAAATTTCAATTTCAAATTTCAATTTCAAATTTCAATTTCAAATTTCAATTTCAAATTTCAATTTCAAATTTCAATTTCAAATTTCAATTTCAAATTTCAATTTCAAATTTCAATTTCAAATTTCAATTTCAAATTTCAATTTCAAATTTCAATTTCAAATTTCAATTTCAAATTTCAATTTCAAATTTCAATTTCAAATTTCAATTTCAAATTTCAATTTCAAATTTCAATTTCAAATTTCAATTTCAAATTTCAATTTCAAATTTCAATTTCAAATTTCAATTTCAAATTTCAATTTCAAATTTCAATTTCAAATTTCAATTTCAAATTTCAATTTCAAATTTCAATTTCAAATTTCAATTTCAAATTTCAATTTCAAATTTCAATTTCAAATTTCAATTTCAAATTTCAATTTCAAATTTCAATTTCAAATTTCAATTTCAAATTTCAATTTCAAATTTCAATTTCAAATTTCAATTTCAAATTTCAATTTCAAATTTCAATTTCAAATTTCAATTTCAAATTTCAATTTCAAATTTCAATTTCAAATTTCAATTTCAAATTTCAATTTCAAATTTCAATTTCAAATTTCAATTTCAAATTTCAATTTCAAATTTCAATTTCAAATTTCAATTTCAAATTTCAATTTCAAATTTCAATTTCAAATTTCAATTTCAAATTTCAATTTCAAATTTCAATTTCAAATTTCAATTTCAAATTTCAATTTCAAATTTCAATTTCAAATTTCAATTTCAAATTTCAATTTCAAATTTCAATTTCAAATTTCAATTTCAAATTTCAATTTCAAATTTCAATTTCAAATTTCAATTTCAAATTTCAATTTCAAATTTCAATTTCAAATTTCAATTTCAAATTTCAATTTCAAATTTCAATTTCAAATTTCAATTTCAAATTTCAATTTCAAATTTCAATTTCAAATTTCAATTTCAAATTTCAATTTCAAATTTCAATTTCAAATTTCAATTTCAAATTTCAATTTCAAATTTCAATTTCAAATTTCAATTTCAAATCAAATTTCAATTTCAAATTTCAATTTCAAATTTCAATTTCAAATTTCAATTTCAAATTTCAATTTCAAATTTCAATTTCAAATTTCAATTTCAAATTTCAATTTCAAATTTCAATTTCAAATTTCAATTTCAAATTTCAATTTCAAATTTCAATTTCAAATTTCAATTTCAAATTTCAATTTCAAATTTCAATTTCAAATTTCAATTTCAAATTTCAATTTCAAATTTCAATTTCAAATTTCAATTTCAAATTTCAATTTCAAATTTCAATTTCAAATTTCAATTTCAATAATTCAAGCTGCAGGGAAATGTAATGCAATTCATGTTATTGTTGAGTTAAAATGTTAAATGTACCTGTTAACGGATTAATCATTTTGATGTTAAAATGATAACCGTCTTCGCCTTGCCAAAAGATCAGTGGATATTGTAGTGCATCGTAGCTCCGGCGTGTTTCAGATACGCGTTTCAATGCATTGCTGCGACGATGAAGAATGATGTCTCTAGACTGCAAACTTTCCCCGGCAATAACCACGGCCACTTCGTCGATCGTTGGTGAATTGAATCTTCCTGCGTGCTCGCCCGCTGGAGTTTTATCGGCCCTGAAAACGATATTATGATTGTCCGTTGACATCCGATCCAACGCAATTTTGAACAAGTTAATCAATTCGTTATTGTGATGAAGACACGTTTGTCGATCTTCGACAATTTCTCGTTTCGTGTGTGGGTTATGAGCACGACGCTGATTGACTTCACTTTCCGAATTACCCATGCAATAAATTTGTAAAAATTGATGATCCACATCTGGCGATCGCAACAACGCCCCTAAAAAGTGGTATATTTGTCCTTGACTCTGCAATTAGAATATGCAATTGATTGGTTCTATATATTCTAATTTTTTGTGCAATTATCCATGACGCGAAAAAGGCTTTAGTTGTAATGAGTACCTTGAAAGTAGGCATAACATTTTCCTGTGTAATATGAGAAGCGCCGAATGACGTCATTTGGAAGCAATTGTTGTATTTTCTAATGTTCGTCAAAAAGTGTGTAGAGTTCGGGCTTGTTCCTGAAACCAATCCATGTAATGGCTCTGGTGGCGGTACTAATTGCGGCAATTTTACTTTTCCACCTGCACAACATAATCCAGGAGCTTCTTTGCTAAATTTGAACGCCTTTCAGTGTGGACACACGCTTGACATTTGTCCAATCATCACTGATTTGTCCGCGCTGTAATTAATTTCCGGATCGTAATGAAATGCCGCTCGTTCCAGGTTTACAGAAACATTGCGACGACGCAACCCTTCATGGTCCTTGTGTCGTTCTTGGTGACGATGCGCTTGGAGTGTACGACTTTGCTGTATTCTCAACCTGTTCATCTGAGGTTCATTATCAGTCACTCTTAATTTAGGATCACGACCATTTTCATTGAAGTCCTCTCGTTGTTTATCAGTTTGATTTAAACGAAAAGTTGATTGCCGTTGTGTTGCATGACTGCGACGACCTATGTCCGCTCGTCGTTTTCTTGGCATTGGTAATAAAGACTAAAATGGTACAGGATTAATCTTAGAGGATTATTTCACTAATGATAAATACTAAAAAGATATAGGGTTGTTTTTACGGAATTATTTCACTCTTACAAAAAACAAATTGTACTTATCTCAAAAACGCGACTTCACTACGCAGATATTGCTGTATTTTTTGTATTCTTGTACACTAATACACTAATACTCTAATATGCGGTTAGAGAAATGACATAAACAGATACCATCACAACCCCAAAATATTGTTCAAAACATCAAAACAAATGATAGGCAGTACTCACCAGAATTTCATAGAATTCTCGAATATACAAAATCGGATTTATTTACCATTGCTTCCATATTTACTGTAATTTTTTTTACTTTCTGACCACATATATGATCAAAGGAATAAAATTTAAAAAAATCGTTTAATTCGGTCGACGCATTGTCGAGTTTTAGCGTTACGAAGTAATAGCAAGTCATTTATATATATATATATATATAGAAGATAGATAGATAAATAGATAACGTTTTTCGCAAATTTGCATAATTGAGGAGATATCAGCGTTTGAATAATTATGTTTGTAATGAGTGAACGAATAAATACAGCGCTGTCATGACGGTCCCAATCGAAGCGTTCCGTGCAAAATCGATCGGATTACACTTTGGACGGGATTCGTGCAGTATATGCAGCATTTTTAACAATTGTAATTGTTTATACTGTTCCACTGGGTAAAATATTAAAGTTATTGAGAAACTTCTCAAGAGAGCATTATTCCTTATATGAAAATACACCTTTTCTATGTAATGACTTTTTTCCATAATTTGCATAATTAAGGAGGTATGGTCGTCTGAGCAATTTAACATACGGGAACAATGCATATCGCCAGGGTTGTTTCTCATACAACTAGAATATACTTGGCGGATGGATATGTCGACAATTGCGGGAATGATATCGAAGAGCGTGATAAGTAAGAAAGTACAGCGGTAGGAAGGGTAACTATGCGGACGAACGCCACTTGAATATTTGTATGGGGCTTAAGGATGTTCGACCGCTATTTGTCACTTTTGTCAATGATTTGTTAATTTATCCCAAATTTTTGGTTTGATAGGCGAGAAAAAATGTATAATTTTTCTGTAGCTTTATTCTGTATCAACTCGTAAAATTTCATTGTCGTAGACCCATTTTTCAATGTTTTGACTAAAGGTTTACGAATTTTCATACAAGAGTAGAGAAAAAACTCGAAAATAAGTTTACGGTGACAAAATTTTGAGAGTCCATAAATAATCATGTTATGCACAAATTGTACATTTTGGTCCGCCCAGAAAACAAACAAGCAGGCGGTCCTCGGCCCCCCCCCCCCCCATTCGAATGTGTCAAATATGTCACCGTTTGTTTTATTTCCCCCAATTTCATTGGTGGTAAGCTTCCTAATGGTCCAATTGCACACAAAATAAAAATGTTCCAGTATTGAAAAAGCTTTCTCCAGGCGAACGGAATCAAAAACAGGAAGAGCTCATATTACCCAAAGTAATTGACTCAATGTTATTCGACCAGTTCATAGATAACGTTAAAGCTCACATTTTGGAGAAAAAGGATGAATACTTATCCAGAAATGAACTAATGAAACAACCGTAAAAATGAAACAATTGAAATCTATAGAATTAATGATGCGATTGAATCGCTATTCAATAGGGTTCTTCAGCATAATAAAAGGAATCTCTGTTCCAAATTTCAAGTTTTTATCTCAATTTTTGCGGTCGTTAGAGTGCGAACAAAAAGAGAAAGTAGAACCAAAGTCAAAAGTTAACAAGCAGGAATATCTTATATTACCCAACCTAATTGACTCAATGCTTTTCAACCATATCATAGATCTCGTTAAGGTACACATTGTGGAAAAACAACAACAAAATCGATTGAATAATTATGGAGAAATAAAATAAAAACCGTGAATACGAAAATATTAAAATCTAGAGAAATAATGATGCGATTAAATCGCCATTCAATAGGGTTCTTCACCACAACAAAAGTAACCTTTGTTTCAAATTTCAAGTTCTTATCTCAACGTTTGCGGACGCTAGCGTGCGTACAAACACAAAAACTAAAACCAAAATCAAAAGTTAAAAAAGAGGAATATCTCATTGTACCCAAACTAATTGACTCAATGTTTTGCAACCATATTATAGATCTCGTTAAGACACACATTTTGAAAAAAAAGAACAAAATCGGTTGAATAATTATCGAGAAATAAAACCAAAACCGTGGAAACGAAAAAATTACAATCTGGAAACCTAATCATACGATCAAATCGCTGTTTAACAGGGTTCTTCACTATAACAAAAGGAATCGTTGTTTCAAATTTTAAGTTTTTATATCAATTTTTGGGGACGCTAGAGTGCGTACAAAGGCAGAAAGCAGAAAAAACAGAAAAATTGAAATATCTCTAATTTCTTGTGAGGAACCTACTAGATGGTCTTCCACCATTCCCTACATCTAGTGGAGATGCACATTTTGAAGAAAAAACAAATTAAAAAATATTCATTATTTTCTGAGATATGAACCATCGGAGGAAAAAACAAAAAAAGCGATTTCTAAGAAACTTACCGGCCGATTTCAATGAGCTCGCGTTCACAGGTAGATGCATTCAATACCAATAACTGACAATTTTTTCAGATTTTATTCTCAAAATTTGGTCCTTTTTATGTTAAATTTTGTAAATGAAGATTTTTGAAAAAAATTGATACATACAGACACTATGCTCAAACTTCGATTTTTTACGTTTCAAATCATTATATATCGCTTATAAGCATAATTAGCAAAAGTCAAAATTGACCGATTGCAATGCTTCCATGCGGAAGCAAAAAGTTGGAGTAAATCGTCAAAAGATTGAGAAAAATTACGAATAGGGGTCGAACATCCTTAAAAATCAAACTGAATCGATCGCGTGCAGTAATCATTAGTTTTCAGTTTAATTATTGATATCACTGTTGGGTTTACTCATCACCATGGTTGCGTTTTTATGCTGTGCTGAAATACCAAATCGGGAAGTTTTGTTTGCGCCCCGTATGGGGCACACACATTTGCACACCACTAGTTACTTCCAGTAACGGTGGTCAAAATACGAGTGAATCCACCATCTAAAACCTCTCTCTCGCACTCATGGGGAAAATTATACCCGAAATATTAATAGTACAGTCCACTCGCTCAAGGCCACCGAATTACCATTTCCATCTAGAACATCCTTAGATGACAAAAAGCCGTATTCACGTTAGAATCACGATTGATTTAGGAATAGTTGCATAAATAAAACGGCTTATTAGATCTGCGAGTATCCGAACACCAAAATTCGAGTTCCATTAGGCGAACGCCTATTATATGTGAATAATGCGACGAAAATTGAAATTACATGGTGATTCGAAAATAACCATCAAAAACCGTTCTTTGAAACTTCTATCCACCGTTTTTCATTCCATTAACCATTAATAGCGTTTTTAGGTGGGATAAGTCTTTAAAATTGGAAACTGTGAGGCGCAGTTAACTTTGTGTTCGAATGCGCGGACGTGTTCGTCTACGCTGATTTTCATAGCATTTTTTTTACCAAACAGTACACTCTACAATGACATTCATTCATACCTCATAATTACCACTGATATTTTGAGTTCATTCCTTTATTGAAATGAGGTATCCAATAAATACAAATTCGCAGATTTAAAGACGTCGATTACCTATTTAGTTTTGTGAAATAAGACGCGTACTTTACAACTGCTCCGAAATATCCCTGGAGGCAATAGATAACATGTTTCACCTATCAAGTTTCATTTAGTTCTCCAAATCTTCGTTGATGCCACTACGGTACTTCGCATTGTTACCGACCGCACTGGCGACAACGATTTTCTTATCGATTCAAAGGGTTATGTTACTTTCATGCCAGTTACAATTCGCGTTACAGTGGCTAAACCGCAGCGGGCGCTCAACGGAGAAATCGCAAATCACTAACTTGCGCAGAAAAACAATAGGAGTGAGGCAGACAGAGATATTTTCGACCTCAGTTTTCCGCAAGATAGTATTGCATTGAACCGACACCAGAGGAAGAACAATCGCTTTGGAGATCGCGAATTGGAGTGAAAAAATTCAAATCGATGATTCATTTGAATCGCCTGTCATCGAAGTCTGTTTTTTGCTTCCGAAAGGAAGTATTGTAATCGCTCGATTTTTAATGTTCATTTTTCGGTGCTCAGGCCCCCAAATCCAAGCATTGAATTCAATTCAATTGAATTCTTCGCTATTTCCAGACGTAGCACTACGATTCCTTCAAAACAATGGCAATTTGAACCTTGAAAGCCACGTTGGCTAGTTAGAAACCACAGTTTTTAAGCCTTGTCCGTATGTATGTATGTATGAATGTGTGTGTGTATGTGACTAGACATTTTAGTTATTTTCTGAATAACCGCCGCAGCAAATTTCATGAGTTTCTCAGGGTATGTAGAGTTTTATGAGAGCTATCATTTGGTGTCAATTAAACTTTTATCGATCGTCTCATTTGAAAGATATTGAGGTTTTTTGAAATTCGGTTTTTCAACGATTACTCAAAAAATAATTGTCCGAATTCATTCAATAGGCCCTTGAAAGATTCGTCTCAATGCCATTTTGGCAAAGTTCGGTAATGGTGACGATTGCATCAATCGTTTCCAAGGTGTAGCCCTTCAAAAGTGAACTTTAAGCAGAATTTGTGATTTTTGTTAACCTTTGGTAATTTTCTCCTCAACTCTCGCATCGAATTTTGTGATTTTTTCATCAAATGTAGAGTTCAGAAAGCCATATAATTTGGCGTTAATCAAATTTCGATCCGTGTTATACTTTTAAAGATATTGATTTTCAAAAAATTCCGATCTGTTTGACAATTACTCGAAAACCTACTGATTGGAACTGTATTCATTAGTTAAGGTATGTAAAGTTTCATGAGCGCTTTCATATGGCTATAATTAAACTTTCACCGGATGTCTCATTTGGAAGATATTGAGGTTTTTTGAAATTTTGTTTTTCAACGATTGGTCGAAAACTAACTGTCCAAATTCATTCAATAGGCGCTTTAAAGATTCGTCTCAATGCCATCTTGACCGAGGTCGGTAATGGTGACGATTGCATCATTCGTTTTCGAGTTATAGTCCTGCAAAAATCAACTTGAAGCAGAACTTGTGATTTTTGTTAATTTGGTAATTTTCTCCTCAACTCTCCCATCGAATTTCCTGATTTTTTCAGGAAATATAGAGTTCAGAAAGTCATATCATTTGGGGTAATTAACTTTCCCTGATAGGGGAAGTTATTGTTTTGCCCCCGAAAATGAAAAATCGATTTTCCATCAGATCTCCACGTTTCATGGTAATTCTACCCATTCTAGACTATTTAAAACGAAAGGTCCGTATGTGTGTGTGTGTGTGCGTGGGCGCGAGCGTGATGAAGTATGTATATGGTCAAAATTTTTGGCCAGCGATTTCTTGTGAACGAGTCATTCGATCGAAGTTGTGGAGGACTCAAACGGAAAGGTTCCATGTAACTTAGACCGGACTAGATTTTGGATGGAATTGGTCCAGTATGCATATTGTTATTAACAATTTCAATTGTTTATAATATTCTAGTACATGAACTATTAGAGTTAGCAAAAAATTCATATGAGAAAAGTTGTTCCCCACATAAAAATACGTATTTTATGTGGAATGACTTTTTTCGATAATTTGCGTAATTAAAGAGCCATGGCCGTCGGAACAATTATGTATGTAATGAGTGAATGAATGAACCCAGCGCTGTCTTGAAGGCCTCAATCGAAGCATTTCCGTGCAGAAGCGAGCGGATTACAGTTTGGATGGCATTCGTGCAGTATATACAATGTTATCAACAATTGTTTATAGTGTTCCGCTGGGTAAAATATTAAAGTCATCGTTTGTATTGCGGCCGCATCTCTATTGGCAACTTACTCCCACCCAAGTGCCCCGCATAAGTTGCATCTTCATGCTCACCATACGTTTACTCAAATATTCATAATTATCTGGTTCATAAATGAGTCAGTTTAGAATTGTCAAATCTGCAGCTGTTTATTGTGTCACATTGATGAACCAGAATTAATTGAAAAAAACAATAAATTTAGTACGCTGCGCTGAAATACCAAATCGGGAAGTTTTTTTTTGTGCCCCGAATGGGGAACACACATGCTCTCACCACTAGTTAAATTTCGATCCGTGTTATACTTTTGAAGATATTGATTTTTAAACAATCCCGATTTGTTTGACAATTACTCAAAAAACTACTGATTGGAACTGTATTGATTAGTTAAGATATGTAGAGTTTCATCCAGAAACCTCTGTGCTACGATGGCCGGCGCCTATGATGGAACCCCCCCCCCCCCCCTGCGTCGGGTTAGGTTCCCGCTCGGCCGGGCGGTCTCATTTTATGGGTACCGCCGATAGCACACACGGAAGTTCCTGCATCGGTCGGAATCCATGAGAAAATATTTCGAAAAAATATTGTCCGGCGGCCGGGCGCGAACCTAGGACCCTTTGGAGTAGTAGGCCGCTGCGCTAAACGAAGTTACTGCTTTCCGGCTTCGTCGAGCAGAAAAATAGTATACACACCTCGGCCAGCAAGTAAGAAAGCCTCAGATCACATTATTATCGACCTCGGCTTCGCCACGGCCAACAACTAAATGTGATCTAAGCCATTCCTTACTTTGCTGGCCTAGGTAGGTAATCTACTATTTAGAATCGTTGAAGCAGTTGTTATTGTTCCGATTTTTCAAAGATTTCTTCGATACATATGGCAAAGAATCTCGAAAAAAGCAGTTGTTCACCCATAAAAAATCAGGAGGTGTAGAAAATGATCTGAAATTTTGGTGGAATTTTTTGTTGTGATGACAAACATGTGAAAAAATTGGCAGCTTCAAATTCGCCGGGGTAGATTGACCGTACTTATCTGGCTCGCATAGCAATCGACCGATTCGCCAGGGTTTTTTATGGCTGTGTCAATTTTTTATTAAGCTGGCACAGCCCATGAGAATAAAGGGTTGGAATTATTTTTTTTGTCTTTCGGTGAGCAAACTTGGTAATGTTGCGTATGAATTTGCTCATCCATCAAAATATCCACAGGTTGTAATTATTCTATAATCAGCAAGTCATGATTCTCTTCAATGATTACTCATTATCTCAATGATGGCGAAGATGAAACACGAAAAGGTCCAGGCAGGAATTGAATGCACCTGCAAAAAAACACCCTCGATTTTTGTCACCCTTCAGTCACGTGAAAGGATGAATTAACAAATTATTGTTAATTGGTAATCGGGGGACTTTGACATTCCAGCTGAGAACTTTTTTCATGAGTTTGAGAAAATTTCTGAATAAATATGTCAATGTTCAAAAGATCACCCTCGAGTTTGGTCACTCTTCAGCCATGCGAACGGAATAACAATTAACAAATTATTGCCAATGAGCAAATAAGGGTCTTCGACACTTCCGCTCATAATACTTGCCCCCAGTGTCACACAAAAGTTTTCAACTGAAGTGTCAAAGTCTCTAGTTTGCTAATCAGCAATAATTTGTTAATCAATCTTTCCGCCTGGCTGAAGGATGGCAAAACTCTAGGGAGGTATTCTCAACGTTCACGTAATATATTGAAGGTTTGTGGGACCAGGGACAAGTGTTATCAGCTGCAATGTCAAAGTCCCTCGTTTATTTATTAACAATGATTTGTTAATTAATTTCTTCACGTGTCTGAAGGATGACAAAAGTCGAGTGTTTTTTCGGCAGGTGTCTTTAATTCTTGCCCAGAACTTTTTGTGTTTCATGTTCGCCCTGATTGAGATAATAAATAATCTTTGAAGTTGATAGAGTCCTAAGTGCGAATTTCGAGCGTGATACTTTGGTTATGTCAGATGTAAGTACCTGACGAAAGGAGTCAGCATCTTCCTACACTTTCCAGCATCCACATCATTAATCTGAAATTTCAGAAATGAAAGTATGCAAATTTACATTTCACTTTTTTAAATATATTTTCCAAGGCGTATGCAGGGTTAAATAATATGAGTATTTTTACAGATCATAACCTATGACACTGAATGAAATGAAGTGAGTTTGGCTTGTATTGAAAACCAAATGAAAACATTAATGGCGTTGTATTTATCTGGGAGTATGATTGCAATCCCTGTAATCGCCGATCTTTTTTTTAATTCTTAATTCGAAACACAGTTTAGTGTAATTAATGCAGCACTATCTAGAGAGACAAATGCGGCGAGGGAGAAAACATGATGCATCACGTAACCCAGGAAATGGTGCATTGTATAGAGGGATTGTTTGCATTATTATCTTCAAATTACGCACTCTTCACAAGTATTATAAATTGATTAATGAGCTACTGATGATTACCTATCAGCTATATGAAACCCAAACTAAGAAATGCCTGTTTTTACTTTGGTCCGGCTAATATCTAATCGCTCACGTGATTCATGACTGAAAAAAACAATTAATATTATTATAAGGAAAATATATACGCTTGATGAATATCACAATCGGATTCATTAGCTACAAACGATTTGCTGTTAACTACATGACAGAAAAGTAAAAAAAATCTTATTATTAATATTATTCCGGTCAATTGCATACATGATTTTAATTTATTTTTTATAAACAAACAAAGAACTCTTGAGTATCAAACATTATACTACAATAGAACTACAACCAATCTAGTGAGATTGTTTATGTATCACTTTCTCCCAGCTAACATCATTTAGGTCAGTATCAGAGAGATAACGGGGAAATGGAATCTCAAGGCCTTTCCGACAAGTGACCTTTTAATTCGTCGAAACTCGTATATTGTGAATAGCACTGTGGTATATAACGGTTTTCAGAGCAACGATCACTGGACTGCTATATTGAAGGGTGAAAAAAGCGAATGGTTGCATGTAGATAATTTGACGGTTATCGAAACACGATGGCCAAGGAATTCTAATGACGTTTACATGTTGTTCATGGAGAAAATTAAAGTTAACTAGTTTGAATGCATTAAGCCATCCATCACTTTCAATTGACATTGTCTATTATATGCAGGTATATGATACGTCATTGGTGTATAAACAGTATTGAATGGTCCTGCTACAGCGGAACATTTTTCGTCGTGCAAATTTTACAAATCCGTGAGATCCGAGGAAAATCAAAAAACATCTTGAAAAAATGGGCCAAGTGCACATTTTGAGGTGATGTACGCGGCCATAAAAATATATTATGTGCCATATGGCTTTAACCTCGCGTATAAAAGAAAACAAACAAATAAAACAAAACGCCAAGCTCGTGAGTTTTCCTGCGTTCCATGTTGAAGTCGCTAATCGGTACATAATATGCATGACAAAAAAAAATTAAAAAATGGTGGAAAAACAGGATTAGGACCAATGGACTTAAAGCAGTTTCTGTACGACATGTAGTAGAAAAAGGTGCTCCGTTGTCATGCTCGGGTACTTCCTGGTTTGTACTTTACTTGATCGTCTACGGGAACATTTAATTGATCGGCCTGTATCGACCTACTGGCAGCGTATTCCGCGCTCATGTCTTATCGTTTATGGTATCAAAATGTTAACATTTCACTCTCGAAGTGGATCAACGAATCAATAAACAATAAATTACTTTAACATAAAATACACAACTTCCGTTCGATGTAGTATCACGAGGATGGCTATCAACCAATTACGTCCGTCAAAGGGGTTATAACGGGAGGATTATGAAGAACAAGATGTGATAATGATTTTGCTGCCTTTCCATGAGGGGCAGACTCAGAACAAAAATGAAAACTCCCGAGACGAGGTGTACAGTTGAAATAAGCATCATATATATTGTAGTTGACAGTCGTCGCTACTAGGCATAGTCTGGAAGCCTCAATCAAATTTTTGAACAAACATAGCTATATTCAGCAAAGTACATCTGGGTAGGTTAAAGTTATATACCCTCCAGTAGTCAGTGAGCCTTAAAGAACATGTGACGTATATGACAATATGTTTAGTTTGTTGTTATCGACGCATCAAGTACAATGGTTCTTAGCGCCGGCTCTGACCTAATTATAGTCGTTAGCTGCTCACGACTTTTTCCTCTGTAACACAGTTACAGATGTTATTCGTTCACAATGAGGGTAGGAACAAAAATCGGATAGTTTCTTCAAGAAAAATCGTTCGACAAAACTTTTGTCACTTACGCTCACACACACACACACACACATCTCGCTCAAGATGGTCCAAGACGTTGCAAAGCGTTACGAAAGGTGGAGGTGAGGTGAAATTTCCGATTTTCACTTTCGGTCCCATTACAATAACTTCCCTCAAGATCGGAAAGTTAAAAATACAGCAAGGATTGATTTGGGAAAATGATAGGCATGTTATGTGATGTAACTATGGATAGTGTCCGCGTATGTGTTACGGTTATATTATTTTTTAACATGCCGATTCTTCGGGAAGTTCGTATAATATGCCCGAAATCCAAATTAGTTGCTTCATCGTGTGCGAAACTGATCCCCGACAAATTCCGAGTTTGCGTATGGGTGTGTGTGTGTGCGTGGGTGAGGGGTTCCACCGCTGAGTCAATTCTCTGGTGTACTATGCTCCAGTACCTTGCCCTCCGTATCCAGCTTACAGAGTGGATAATATGATGATGGCTCGTCCGGTGGCTTTTTCCCCTTAGGGAGAAGTACGAGTCTCTGTTGTTTTCATCTGCTGGAGAAAATACCTCCCTCGATGCATGCATTATACATTTCGAGAAACATTCCAGGTGCTGCATTAATGGCGGCCTTCAACGGTACATTTGCCACATCACCGAGACCTTGTTGTTGTCCACTCTACTACAGGCCTGCAATAGTTCGTCGGCTGTAAGCGGCGGTATTTCGACCATGATCGCACCCTCCACCTCCTTTTCAGTCACACTCGTTTGTTGGAGGAATAAGACTGAGACAATTCTCTTCAGAAGCCTAGGACAGATCCGTGATGGCATCGGCTGGCTCTTGAGTCGCGTCATAACCACCTTATGCGGTCTGCCCCAAGGATCCTTTTCCACTTTCTCCAACAGCTCGCTCCAGTTGTCTCATTTGCGAAGCTTTATGGGCTTGGTGAGTTTACGCTTAGCCGCTTTATAACCTGCTATAAGGAAGGTGGTAATATCGAATTGACTCACATTCCAGCCGATTTCGTTTGTCTTATTCGAGGTGGGCGCGGACCTCCAATCAACCGACACATCCCAGAGAACAGCTCGATGATTACTGGCAGTATAAATCTCGGATAATTCCCATAGACAATTGCCTATGAGCAGGCTACTGCTGACGAAGGTGAGATCTATAATTGAGTTCGCTTGTCCTCTGTAAAGCCTGTCTTCGCTGATTCGTCTCCTTCCTGCCCCAGTCAACTGCCCAGGAATTGAAATCTCCTGCAATTACTACGAGGAAATGCTGTTCCGCGTCCACTACGAGCCTATCTAGGAATGCCGTGAAGTCTTCATAACAAAGCCTTGGTGGTGCATAGCAGCTATACAGATAGATACCATTTACCTTGGGTACAACAAATCCAGACTGTTGGTCACCGTCGCATGCTTCAAACGGCAGAGCATCGGTAACCCAGTTTCGGGTATGTAGGTTCCTGTAAAGTTCCGAAATGGCGGCAACATCAATTGTCAGGTCTCGAACCGTCTGCGTCAGCAGATCGTGTGCTGTAGCGCAATGAGCCAGGTTAACCCGTAACCCGTAACACTCGCGGATCTTCTGGAGTGCACCCTGGTAGACTGGGCATTTGATGCTACCAGTTGCGCTGTACTAGATAAGCCACCTGCACTGATTCAGAGAGTTGATGCTATGGAGGCATGTGGCATCACTGGGGGAACGGTTTAATAAACTGCAGAGTGAGCAGGGTGATCTACGTTCATCTATTGATAGCCTGGGGACTTCAGAAGACTCTGCTGGTGTGCCAGTGGCTATCGCTGCTAAAGTAAAGGCTGTTGGAGCATCTGTGAAGGAGTTGGCTGCATCCCTAAGCCGAATCAATGCTGAGAGGGCAAGATTGGCTCCCGACATTCTGTTCTACATTTTCCAGACAATGTTGACAGCAGGCGACTATCGTTTGCTGTATTGCAGACCATTTATCCGCTTATAGAACTAGACCGTGTGGTGACTGTTCGGCTATTTCACTCGAAAGTGTCTCCACGTAATGCCAGCACCTCTAGGCCGCAATCTCCAACAGCTGTGGTCGGGACTGACGGTAAGCCTCTATCTCTGTTGGTGACACTGCCTTCAGGTGAACTAGCACGGACTATTATCATTGCTAAGGCTAAGCACGGCAAGTTACACTCTTCGGCGTTGAATGATGATCTGGTATTGGGCTCAGGTGCTACTCTTCCGCTGCAAGCATCGCTCGTTAACATAAATGAGTTTCTACCCTCTGACCTCTACAAGCTTCGACGTGCGGTTAAGGACTCAATCAAAACTCATGGTTTCTCCACTTTTATCCGTGAGGGAGAGGTCTTTGTCAGGAAAAGGAAGAACAGCACCGCCTCAAGAATCTCTTCTATGGATGATCTAAAAAACTTCTTGGAGGGCTTCTAATGAACTCCTCTTCTACTGTACTGTCCTCTGCTGTATTGACTATAAGTGGTCTGCCTGGTGAGCATTCGATCAAAATCCAGCCTCTTATCAATATGGGAGTTAGATACGTTTTTGGGGCCAGGAGGGGCGAGCACATCATCCCTTTTTTCGTGTACAGCTGGGTTTACTATCGTGCGAGGAGCGCAGAACTTATTTTCTAGCGTGCCTCACGTATAATACTCTAAATCTCGGAAAACCGAGCTATTTTGCCGATCTTTGTGTGGCCAATGGATCTGTGCGTCCGGTCAGGGTTGAGGTGATCCCGTTGCACATCACGCCGTTCAGGACTGAAACTCTACGCAGATCCTTTCATGTGTCTGCTGCTTATTTTTGGAATGCCCTCCCCTCCTCTATTCGTAACTTCCCTGCTCTTGACACTTTCAAGCCTGCATTTCGCGAGTTCATTAGTTTAAACACCTAATTGCCCCTCCCGTACCCTGTTCACTGACTTTGAACATCCACTCACGCTTTCTTTCTTTTACTTTTTGCGCTCTCTCTCTTTCTCACTCTTCCTGTTTCCATTCTGTTTTTTCTCATCTTTTCCTCATAATCTCCTCCCTATTAGAAGCCCTCTCTCTATCTCTATCTTGCTCTATATATATATATATATATATATATTTCTTTGTATTCTTCTCTATGCATTGCTCTTACCATGTGATATTAGTATTACTTTATATTTTTGGGCTATGTTTTTTCTGTTAAAATGACTTTTGTCTTTAGCTTTTGTAAAACATAATGTACAACGAATAAAAATCCAATCAATCACTCAATGAATCTCTTCAGATGTCTTCGGTTTTCCATGGACTTATCCCTACGCCCTAGACTTAGCTGGGACAATCTAGAACCTGGAGGGGTGAGCCATCCAACTGCTGCTACGGGTGTTTTGCCTGCCCCTGTTCCTATCACGGCTCTTCCTAGCAAGATTTTGGATCTCTTCGTTGATGGTTCGCCTATTGTTATCCGTAAGTTTATCAACGTCACCAGATCGTTTTCCTGCTGGTCCCATGCAGCCTTCATCGTAGTTTGAAATCCACTTGTAGCATTTGTGGCCAAGTGGATCACCAGGGGACGATCAAGTGATGGTTGGCTCTTCCCACAATCCGAGGAGCCAGCGCTAGTCATCAGGGCTTTCACCTGATCGGAACCGACGGCGGAATTTCCCTTTTGGGGGTTTTCCGCGTGGGATAAGATTGTGTTGATTGTCTGATTGTATCACTGTTCATCTTTGCTCCATAGGCCGTTATAGGGAGCCCACCCTTGGTACCTTGCGTTTCGGGAGTTAGGTTTCTCCCATGTGTATTTTTTTTCCTCCGTCTCTCTCATTTGTACGCCCCCGGTAGCGGCCGTGTAAGCATTCCTTCAGGGGGCGTACCGGACACCCACCCATGCGGCTGGGGCCGACTTTCGCCATTTTTAGGCCATCGTATTTCTAAACACAGGGTAAACCTCCAGAAACCCCTGTGCTACAATGGCCGGCGCCTATGATGGAACCCACCACCCCCCCCCCCCCCCCGTGCGTCGGGTTAGGTTCCCGTTCGGCCGGGCGGTCTCATTTTATGGGTACCGCCGATAGCACACGCGGAAGTTCCTGCATCGGTCGGAATCCATGAGAAAATATTTTGAAAAAATATTCTCCAGCGGCCGGGCGCTAAGCTAGGACCTTCGGAGTAGTAGCCAGATACTCTACCACTACGCCAAAGTCCCGACTCCCATGTGTATGTGTGTGTGTATGTACGTATGGATGTGTACAAAACATTGCGCGACGATTTCTTATGACAAATGAAGTTATAGAAGTGATCAAGGAAGCGTTTCCATATAACTGAAATTGATAATATTCTGGATTAAATCGGCGCAGTATATATATAGTTATTAATAATGTCAATTGTTCATAGTATGCTACTGCATATACTATTAGAGGTCGCGTGAAATTGATATAAGAAAAGTTGTTCCGTATATACAGATATGCATTTTATATGCAATGACTTTTTCCGATAATTTGCATAATTTAGGAGGTACAGGTATCTTAAAAGTTATGTATGTAATAAGTGAAATCATAAACCCAGGTCTCTTATGAGGTTCCCAATCGAAGTGTTTCCATGAAAAATCGAGCGAATTACATTTCGCATGGCATTCGTGCAGTATGTACAATATTATTGTCTATTGCGATTGTTTACACTGGTCCACTGGAGAAAAAAAATATTTATCGGGAAACTTAGCTGAGGAAAATTATTTGTAATATGAAAATACACGCTTTATGTGTTCTGACTTTTTCCCCTAACTATTATAATCAAGGATGTATGGCTGGTAACCCTCAAGCGGCCGCACCCTCAGTGGCGTCTCACTCCCACTCAGGTAACGCGCATAAGTCTCGTCTTCATGTTCACCATACGTCTACTCAAACAATCATAATGGTCTGCTACATAAATGCGTTAGTTTAGAATTCTCAAATCTGCAAGCTTTCGTTGCAACGTTAAGAGAGGTCACAGTGATTAACCGTGGTATATTGGAGAAAAATAAATTCAGTACGCTATGTTGCAATACCAAATCGGGAGGTTTTGTTTGTGCCCCGATCTATCTATTTCAAGAGGTTTAATACATTTTCAAAGACACTGTCTGTACGTTTGTATGGATTGTTAGGCTTTCAAGTGAATATCTCTCCATTTTGATTCCATAGTTAATATATTGATGACAAACATTATTCGTATGAGCCCGCATGAAGGAAGTATGCAGAAAAATCAGATTGCAAAATATTTATTTATACGAGGACAGTTGGTATAGTAACCTCGATTGTATAATTCAGTCGCGAGTAATCGGGGGCGGAAAATTTGACCATATACATACCTAGCTACATACACTGTGGCGATGTCAAGCTCCCCCTAAAATCACCCCCTAAATAATATAGACTAAATATGCAACTGCCACCGCTGGCCTCCCAATTATCTCGTAGATATTCCCCTCATTCCCTATCGCAACTTGGAGCCACTAGAATGAACCACACCTTCCACAGAATGACCAGGAACTTCGAATAAAAAAACATAGAAACCCATGGAAGGAACTAGTTTGCACACCATAGAGATGATTGGGTCAACTAGAGCTCAGGCGACCCGAAGGTTGCCACTCTCCTCACGAGGAATACCGAGGATTCTCGAAGAGAGTCCTATCAAAGGATGAAATAGGAAGAAAGATACACTTGAGTTCGGAGCAGTGTCCCGAGCGGTTTCTCGTGATGATGGTTACTGATCATGGTGCCATATTTGTTGATTTGGGAGAATCAGGATAACCTGAGGACCCGTAGAGAGCGATCCCAAGAATCAGGAGCTGAAGTACAGGCTCCGGAAGTCATCCCACAACAAGTAAAAGGTGGAATCGCGCCCCTCCCGATGTGTGCGTACCGGCATTTGTGCTAGGCATATATTCCCCCTAGATAATTCCCCTTCACCTAGTTTCTCTTCCCCCCAGCGGTTAGCCAGCGCGTATTAGGATATTTATCTTCCCTTGCTGATCATTACATTACTTTTGGAGAACTAATTGTAGGCCGACGAGCCACTTTGGCAACCCCGAGTATTTTCGTCCCTATTTCCCTCAACTATTCGAGGCACCCCTTGACGTGTACGAATACAGCCAGGCCTCATTCCTTTTTTTGCCAGCCGGCATAACAGGCCCTAAAACGACAGTTGTATGAGAAAGTTTATCATTACTTACAATATACTCTACTTTTTTTGTATACTTATGTCGCGTTTAACGAACTTCTCCTCCCCTTATTTTAGATTCACGATTAGCTGATGCGAACTATAGGTATTTTGACAATCGGAACCGTTACAATATACACAAACACATAGATGGACATTTTTTTTAAATAGTCTAGAAATGTTAGAACAACCTTGGAACGTGAACATCCGATGAAAAAATTTCTTTGATTTTCAGGGGCATCCCAATAACTTCCTCATACCGGAAGTTAATTATTTTCCTTTTACGAGGGAAACCAGGACCTCCCTCCTGGTGAAGTCAAAAGGCAAGAGTAAAAGTAAATCTGTGCATCAATTTAAGTCTTACTTTTTAATGGATTTAAGTGCTTTGATCGCAATCTTAGGTCTGCCCTTGGAGTCGAGCATGAAAGAGTGTCTAGTATTCGCGATGCACTGGTGTTCTAGGAGACACGACGTCCGATATAGAGCTGCGTAACCCGCGGGCGGGTTGGTTTCGAGTGCATTGACATCAATAAGTCCGCACACTTTGAATATAACATTTTTTTCCATAGCCAACGACTGTAGGATGGGCTGTAGTTGCTGGAAAACCGCCTCCGCTTCTTGGTAGGCAGCAGTTCCTGGTCCTCGAGACTCTTCATGACACTCGAGAGCCATTAAGGTCTGCCAACGTTTTGGATTTTTCTTGCGAAGGATCAGCATTCTTAAAGGCAGCAGAATATCGTACCTAGAAATTTAAAACTGCTCAATGAACTAATCCAGTAATATTGTTCATGAATTAGTGGTGTGAAAATGTGTGTGGGCCATACCGGGTGCAAACAAAACTTCCGGATTTGGTATTTCAGCACAGCATACTACCTTCATTAGCTTCCCGATCTAGGGAAGTTATTGAAGTGAAACTTCTTATGGGAGGGTTTTGAAATCTCGATCGGCAACCTTTTTGGTGACGCTCGCTCTAACGTAGTAAGTAAGAGTGAGAGGCCTCCGGGAATCGAGCGAGAGTGAGACGGACTACCTTACGTCTCGTCTATCGGGCGAGAGTGAGAGGCCTTCGTGTATCGTGCGAGAATGAGACGGAAGACTTTCTGTCTTTCATGTCATTCTCTGCGTTCAGGCGGCGTCGCGATCGCGGAAAACAGCTGTTGGTTTCTAACACAGTGATTATAAGCAACGTATTTTGTTTTGGTGCGTGTCTTCATTACTTAAATCGAGAGTTTTGTGCAAATATGCCGAAGTCGGGTGCAGAAAGGATAAAAACGTGGCGGGAGAAAAAACGGGCGAGTGAAGGAATTGATCAGAATAGAAAACGGAAAAAAAGTAGAACTGAAATTGAACGAGATAGCAGGGAACGGAGGCAAACACGTGCTAACCTCTTACGTGACAGTGTGGACGATAGTGTAAATAATCCAGAGAATGAACTATTAGCAACGACTTCGACTCATGCTCCTCCTGATTGTGATGTACATAGTGGTGATCGATTACAATATTCAGACTTTAATGAGTTTAAAACTGCACAAAATTACACGTGAACAAATTCAATCAGAGGAGTATATAAATCATTGTATAGAAAGCAACTTGGCTTTTCTACGTTGTATCCCTAACTCGACTTGGTATTGGGCTGAAAGAAAGAGAGACTTATTCGCAATGATCAGACAACTCGGAAAACCCACGTTATTCCTAACTATGAGTGCTAATGAAGTTGGTTGGCCCTCATTATTACAATTATTATATAAATTGAAGAATAATGGAGCAGAAATTACAGAACAAGATGTTCAGGAACTCCATTATATTGAAAAGAGCACACTCATCAATGAAGATGCTGTAACATGTGCCATCTATTTTAATAAGCTCATCAATGTTATAATGAACATACTTTAGTACAAAAAGTCTTCTCCCTTCGGGAAATATCGTGTTGTCCATAATTTTAAAAGAATTGAATTCCAGCATCGTGGGAGCCCCCATGCACACATTCTGCTATGGCTTGAGAATGCTCCACCGGATCCACTAGGTGCTGACCGACTAAAAGCTATTGAACTAGTTGATACATTGATATCAGTGGCCACTTCAAAATCGTCGGGGAACATCAAACTACAGACACATAAGCACACGTTCACATGTTACAAAAAAATAGCTGCGAACGCTCATTAAAAATGCAGATTCGAAGCTCCATTCATGCCATGCAGATACACAACTATACTGACATCAATGCAGAAAGAAGAACCAGGATTCCACACGTATAAACAACATTGCAACACGATAAGAACAAACTTAGAGAACAATGACTATGCTGATATTGATAGTTTCTATCAGGGAAATAGAATACTATCAGATGATTACTACATGAATGTGCTTCGAGCTGGCATCAATCGTCCCAGAGTATTTCTTAAACGTCAACCCATGGAAAAGTGGCATAATCCATTCAACCCATTCATTTTCAATATTTTGAAATCAAACATGGATGTGCGATTTATCACCGAAGAATACTCATGTGCTGCATACGTAGTGGAATACGTCAATAAAACGAACCGTGGAATTAGCAATCTCCAACGTAACATCATTGAAATAATGGATGAACATCCAGAGATCGATATTGTCGAAATTACTAGGAAAATAAGCGTTGACATGCTAAATACTGTCGAAATTACCAGTCAGGGAGCTGCATGGTACCTTCTGCGTGAACCGATGTCAAAGTCTTCTTCAGTTGTTACCTATATTTCAACAATATGGCCGATCGAAAGACTAAGAATTCGAAAAACTCAGAAAGAACTCAATGAAATGGATGCTGATGATGATGCAACAAACATATGGAAAGAGAATTGGTTTGACAAGTACGAAAAGAGAGCTGAAGAGCTAGAAGATGTCAATTTGGCCCAGTTTGTTGCTCATCACACACTGAATAATCAGGGGAATTGGACACGAAGGAAAGAACCTCGGATTATTCGGTACAGAAACTACGACATGGCTGATGATTTCAATGAATACAAACGGGAAATGGTGACTTTGTATATTCCATTCCGAGACGAAGAAAATGAAATTCTTGTAGAAACTAAATTCATACAGATTGATTTTGGAGCGACATGAAGAATTCTCATCGAATTTAGATATCCAGAAAACCATCGAGATATGCCGAGAGTTGTGTCGTGAAGATGAATTAAATCAAGATGATGATGCTGAAGGAGACAACGTAGGTCGCCTTTTTCCTGAAGCAAATCCTTTTCAAGAATTGTATAACGCTGACCACATAATGAACGACGATCTGCGGTTAGCAACACTTAACAAACTGGGTGCTATCGCAAAGAAGAGGGATAATTTAATGTCTAATGAACAATTTTATGAACTAATGAGAATGGCCAATCAGAGGCAGAACGCACTCCTGATGCATGTGATTGCTAATCTCCTCTCATCAAACCGATCACCACTCCAAGTTTTCTGCACTGGGCCAGCAGGATGTGGGAAGACATTCCTCATTAGACTCCTCATGGAAATTTACAACCGCTTCACAGATAATAATGGTTTTTGCAATGCTTACATCGCATGTGCATCAACAGGAAAGGCTGCAATAGCAATTGATGGTATGACAATCCACACTGCATTGAAAATATCCCTTTCCAAACTATTACCATTATCAATTGAAGTCGCTCAACAGTACAGAATGCTCTTCAAATACGTCCAAGTTATACTCATCGATGAGGGCAGTATGGTAGGAGCGGAATTGCTGTCTCAAATTGACGCACGGTTAAAACAAATAACAGGAAATTTCCAAGATAATTTTGGAGGAATGGATATCATTTTCATAGGTGATTTGCGTCAGTTACCTCCAGTGCGTGCTACACCCATCTATGTAAGTTTTATCTAAGCAACAAAACGATGCATAGCAGCACCAACACTTTGGCGTGACTTGAAGTTCTATGAATTGGATAAAGTCATGAGGCAAGCGAATGTTGATTTCTCCTCTTTATTAACTAAAATTGCAAATGGCGAAGAATTGGATCAAGAACAGATACACCTAATCGAATCTCGTTTTTATACAAGAGAGGAAGCAGATCGTCTTTGTCCACATGGAATTCGGCTATATTTGACAAATAATGCTGTAAACGAATACAATTTCACAATTCTTAATTCTGCAGAGAATAAAACAGTCTCAATAGCTACTGATGTATTCACTGGCCGCCATAATGCCGGACAACAATCATTTGTACCACAAAAATTGCATAAAAAATGGTAATAGACACTGGAGGTCCGCCCTACGAGACAATACTGGTGTTAGATAAATGGTATATAATAACAACCAATCTGGATGTCTCGGATGGTTTAGCAAACGGCGCAGTTGGTAAACTACTTCATATCGAAACTGATGAGGCCGGGGCAGTAACTCGTGTGTGGCTGGAATTTCCAGATTCACCAAAGACGGGGCAGAAGATCCGGAGAAAAGCTGCTGCGTTCATCCAAGCAACCAACATCAGCCACACGGCAGTTGCCATTACACGAAGAACTTCAACGATATATATGAACAATAATAAAACGATTTTCGTCAAAAGAAATCATCTGCCATTGGTATCAGCGTGTGCTATTACTATCCACAAGTCTCAAGGTGGTACGTTTAATCAAATCGTCTATGGATACGAAAAGACACATTCACAACAACTCCTTTACGTAGCCTTGTCCCGTGTCACAAGTATACAGGGATTGTACATCGTTGCGAAGGATGGAAAGAACAAATTTTATCATGGACGGAAAAAAGCTCAATCAATGGACAAGCTACAATCAGAAATTAGAAGATTATCAACAAATCCATTGATAACTTTGACTGACATTCTCCGAGAATTCCTCAGCAGACCAGGCTTATCAATAACAACCCTCAATTGCCAAAGCTTAGGAGCTCATAGAGGAGATTTCAATGATCCGGTGATTCTACGGTCTAATATATTGATACTTTCAGAGACGCGGAAGGAAAACGATCAAGAAATTGATGTTCCCAATTTTAATTGTGTCGTACAGTTCAAAAGACATAATGTGAGAGCAGGGGGTGTCGCAATACTTTGCAATACTGCTCATGGAACGAACATCATGACACCCAATATGGGCCTGAACTTGAAACAACTAGAATCGCTTTCAATTGGGTTGTCATCTGTTGGAGAAATGTGTGCAGCTGAATGCCGCACAGAAAGCGGACAGCGGATTATGCTTATAGCACTCTATATTTCACCAAATCAGAAGATGGCGAAAATAATAGAGTTTATTCACCTTCACTTGCTGCCGTATACTCCAGTGGGGGCTGCAGAAGTCGGAGTAGAGCTGGACAAAATACCTATGATTCTAGGTGGAGATTTTAATGTTAATTTTGCCCCAGAGGATTCCAAGCCATTAATTCAGTTCTTGCAACAGAAATTGTCATTGGAAATGAACAATTCACCAATTGAATCGACTACACGCCATGGTACCACGATCGATGCAGTTTTCTCACGTTACATCGAAAATTTGGAGTCAAGAGTCTTCATTACCTATTTTAGTTACCAAAAACCTATCATTTCATTCATGAAGAGTCTACCAGAGAATGAAGGTGAAGCTGATTGAGATTCAATTCATCATATTCATACTAATACTGTTGTATCTTGAAAAAAGTATTATTATTATGATGAATAAATTAATATTTACTATCAAGACGTGTTTGAGACGTGATTAAAATGATTCCTCTCCCTCTAAACATAGAAAATTAAATAATCCTTGCCGATCCAATCATTCAGTTTCACTTCTATCGTGTGTCTTCATGACACACCATTTTTTTGTAATCATCCCGAAAATTGAAAATTGGGTTTCCACCATATCTTCACGTTTCATGGCACCCATGGCACCGCCAATCCTTCTGGATCACTTTTGGAAAAATCTCTGTATTTATGTGTGTGTGTGTATGTATGTGCCCGAATGTTCCGTTAACAATTTGTTGAAAACTGATGGTCCGATTCGATTAATTTTTTTTTTTGATCGATGAGTCTTCATGTAACTTAGTTCTGATTAGACTCTGGAAAGAAACAATTCAGCAGCTTTCAATAATAACCAGAAAATGGCAAGGCCAAAAATCGCGAATCGGGTTCATCGGCGGTCATCTATGAACGGACACTGCGATCAATATGACGTACCAATCGAAAGATATAATTGTACCTTGTCACCGATTGGAGGTTGGATAAAATTTATCTACTGGCTTTTTAGTTATTGGGTTTTCCCAATACCGCGGAAACTCAGTGGATTTTCAAACTTCTCTATGTCTAGTCACTATACACTGAGAAAAAAATTACTATTATTCAGTAAATTGGTGCATTTGCAACAGAAACGATTTCATATGATTCGAGATTCATTTATTCCTGATCCATCTCAGTAGTTCCAAATAGGTTTTTTCTTACAAAAGAGATTGATAATATATTTTATCAAATGAAGAAGAATCCCATTGTGACATCACTCGAATTTTATTTGATTGAATTGACTTTTGTATTTTGTTTTTAAAAAACTTTAAATAAATAATAAACTCCCGGAAATGCCATGAACATTTTAAAAG
Organism: Asobara japonica; assembly: GCA_026005395.1. Lineage (NCBI taxonomy): Eukaryota > Metazoa > Arthropoda > Insecta > Hymenoptera > Braconidae > Asobara > Asobara japonica. Next base: position 38,782 of record BQMI01000170.1, read on the forward strand.
GGGATTTTCAAGGATTTACAAGTCAAAGCCATCTGCTCATCTTAAATTAAAAGAAAACATTTAGAAACTCTAAATTTCGGGGAAAACAAACTGATAAGATATTAGACATGGGCCAGTTTTCACAAAATATCCATGCACTCTTCAATGCAAGGCTCAGTCTATCTCCCCCATTTTTATACCTTGCAGACGCCAACAGGCCCTTAGCATTTCAAAAGATAAGGCCCAAACCCTCTGGGAAACGCAAACAACCGGATGACATTAAGGGGGGTCAAGTGTCCAAAGACACTGGAAATGGGGCTGAACTTGGGGTTTTCCGCTTTCTCCGAAAACCCATTGAATATATATATTCTAAATTCATTTTAAAACAATTTCAAAAAGAGTAGTTTATAATGTTTGAAATACCATATTTAAAATGAGTAAATTCTAAATGAGTAAACAAGCCAATATACAAATCCTTACGGGGATCATATCCTAATTGAAGGAAATCAATTTAACGTCGAATTATATTTAACCTCATGATAAGTTGTAAATTCTCCATCAAGAGAATTTCATGTCATTTTCAATTAATCATCAGAATATTTCATCTCAGAATTTTCGCAATAATTTAGAATAATAATTCTGAATCGATCGAACCAGATAAGATAAACAAAAAGAGACTATCCCCAAAATAATTCTATTTTTCACAATTATTGCAACTAATTTAAAATCTTAATTTATGAATATAGATTTCTTTACATAACTGAAACATTTTATTTCAAGATTGAATGCGAGGGATTTGTGGAGGGCGAGATCTCTCGAAGCAATTCCCGCAATAATCGAAGGTCGAAAAGTCCGCCCATACTCTGACGCATCAACTGAGTCTCAATGTGCAGGGGATGGAGATAGCCCTGAAACATTGGGACTAGCCAACTGGAAAGGGAAACTCTAGGTTACACGCCATTTTACCCAAAGTTTCCCTCTCCGATTTCCTGAGGTCACACCCTCAGGGAAATTAATAAAACCGTCGCTCTAAAACAAGGTAGTAGCCTATAAGGTCTTTTGTCCATACCCTTCGACGTTTTTTTTTCTCATAGTCTTATTATAAGACTCCATATCGATCTTTCAAGGGGATTTCTAATTTATGAAGATTTTCATAATTTTATTTTAATATTTTTAATTTCAGTTTTATTTGAATCAAATCAATTGTAACAGTAGTATTAACTTCTGTTTTAATTATATAGATTCAAGTGAAATTTGAAATTAGAATTCAGTTCAATTTCTAGGAAATAATGTTCAACATTAATTAATAGCGGGACAAATAATTTCGTGAAATAAAAAAAAACATTATCATCCGTTCGAGTGGGTTTCAATTTGAAAGGCAAAAATCGCAATAGCTAGAATTTCAACGAAAGGAGTTCATGTAAGTTTTAGTGTATCATTTACATCTTTTTGTTTGTTTGTTCTACCATATAGATTGGAAAGAGTCAATTTAAATAAAACTCAGTGTTTCGAAATTTTATTTGTTCCCTGGTGTACTTGTGGGATTAATTATTTTCTTTCTGCTCGAGTAGATTGTTAAAATCGAAAGGGTGAACCTAATTTAAATTCAACGGGTTTGTTTGAAAATATTTGGGTTAAAATAGTTCAAATATGTCTATTTTTTTTGTTATGGATATTTGAATCATCATTTTATATTTTTTCATTACTTATGTCACTGATCATCAATTTTTGACATAACACCATCGAACGTATACCAGAATTTGTTCACTGGTACCTTCGAATTTGATAGTCACAAACAGATATGTGGCTCAGGAAACAAAATAAGATTTTGTTTCTTGAATGATATATGATTTGAACCGTAAACAATAGTCGATGGACTTGATCATGACCATCATTAATTGAAAATAGCAATATAGTTATGTGTTCATTGATAATGTTTATAATAGAAGTTTTTTCGATAGAACCGGAATATTCCATAGCATACATCATTAGATCATCTCTTCAATCTTCCCTCCGTTTAAGTGCATTTGACGGCATCAATTGCTGCAATGTTGTTACCCATGAAGTGGAAATTAATTGGGATCAATACGAAGTAGATGCCACTTTCAGTCGTAATAAGATGTGTTTTCTTGGAAGAACTACTAAGTTTCTTAAAATCCAGAGATCAAAGTGGAGTGAAATCGAGATAGTTTTGTATACAATCAAAGTGTTGTCAGAAATACGTAACTATACCATCGGTTTTATTAGTACTTTACCATTATTGCAGAAAAGGCAAGACTTTGGAATGAAAACAATATTGTTACCAATTAATACGAATACTTCAGAACCCAAACACACATTCGCTTCATTGCAGTAAATAGTCTATTGTTTTAAGTCCAATTGCTCGGTATGGATTCATACACACTTCTGACTTCTCATTAATCAAAATTCAGGTTGATCCAGAGGAAAAATCAATCCTTTTTGCCAATGGTACCGATACTGATGCAAATTTAGACGGTGATTCGTCTCCAGTTGAAGTGCTTTTCCCTGAAAAAGAATAATTGAGTATCTGTGCAATTAAAAAATATATCAAAAATTTCATGCAATAGGGAGCAATTACAGAGTTGTGGGTATGCAAGGCTTTTTTTGCTAAGGATAAATTGATCTCAAATCATTCCAATCACTTTATAATTGTATATAAACTAGTCGTGTGCAAATGTGTGTGCCCCATACGGGGCACAAACAAAACTTCCCGATTGGGTATATCAGCACAGTATAAAAACGCAACGATGGTGATGAGCAAACCTAACAGTGATATTGTTATGTCAGGAAACGGTGGTTTACCCTTGAATTCTATAGTCTATAAACATTTGTGAGGAATGTAGCATTACCATTTTTACTCACCAACACGTTACAATCGTGGTTGGCCAAGAATATTTGAACAATTGTCTCCGCAGTATAACACGAGGCTTAATATTTGGTTCCATAGACCAAAATTTTCCACCATATAAATTATAAATAAAATACGTCTTGAAAGACGAGGTCTTTCCTACAAGACTATTCCTGGTTAGAGGTGAGTTTCGAACTGAGCTCAATCCGAAGTGCAAGGCATTACATACTTGCATGTAGGACTTATCTCAAAAAGAAAAATGGAAATTTTCTATCCTTCAGGCATACCGTCTATCTCCATACCTTTGGCAAGAAATTTCTATTTTTCATCATCTAAAAAAAAATGTTTCGTCATGAAAAACTGACAATGTTCATTGTCATGTTTCATTTCGAGACCCTTAATCTAAAGAATGCTTTTAGCGAACATTATATCACTTAAAGTGAAAATAATACGTCGCGAGAAATGCTCGAAATAACATAAGTATATTACATTGGCGCTAATTACACGCTGGCATACAAACTGGCGTATAGACGCTTGTGTGTAGTTTTTTTTTTTTTTTTTTTTTTTTTTTTTTTTCACTCTTTCTCTATTCGTATTCACCCACGTCCCCGCTGGTAAGCATTACTACATGGGCAATACTACGGATCAGAGTACCCACCCATTGCGGCTGGGGCCGGCTTCGCCATTTCAGCTCATCGTATTTCTAATCACAGGGTAAACCTCCAGAAACCCCTGTGATACGATGGCGGGCGTCTACGATGGAACCCTCCCTCCCCCCCCGCGCGACGGGTCGCGTTCGGTCCCGGCTCGCGGTCTCACTTCATGGATACCGCCGATAGCACACACGGAATGTTCCTGCCATCGGTCGGAGTCCGTGAGAAAATATTTTTCAGAAAAAATATTTTGCAGTGAGCGGGAATCGAACGCGGGACCTTTAGAATAGTAGGCAGACACTCTACCGACTACGCCAAAGCCCCGTCACCGCCAAAGCCCCGTCACCGCTTGTGTGTAGTCACTATCGGCATTAGTCGATAACGACCTCATTAGCATTAGCAATGGAAGAATAACAAAATCTTGCTGTTTGCATATTATAATAAAACAACCAAGATTCTGACAGATGTCACACCCCCGCCGTTAGACGGAAGTACGAGTGATATGAAGGAACGAGAACGACGCAATGAAGAATTGATTACAATACTAATATGAGAGCAAAATCGTCTTCTATTTTTCAGGTGTACCCTGATAAATCTCTAAGGTCCTTATCTCTTAGGAATTCCATAATTCGTGTCGTTGAGCCGCTCCTCGTAGAAATGCAGGGTATTTTTCTCATGGACGACAGTGGCAATTGTGATCATGGTTCTGCGGGTAAAGAAGACATCCTTCCTATTTCGCCTCCCAGTGCATTTAGCTGTCCCAACTTCCATTGGGTTTCTTCTTAAATTTGATGGTAAGTTTAGCTCTTCTCGTACATTAGTGGTATTTTATTGGCTAGCACTTATGTTAAAAAAAATTAGATTATTTACTCCTGTAGACAGATGGAGTTTACTGAGATGAAATAACTGTACTGTAATGATGGTTAGACGAAATTGGGTTGATGATTTTGTTCGCCTGTTTCTTTCATCACATAAAGTTGAGGATAAAGTAGACTTTGAGTTTCTACTAGTGCAGATGGATTTCCAATCTCTGGATCCTTTTCAGCATTGGTCCCTGTCTGAGTTTGAGCTTTGACCATGTGTAATAGGAGATTAGTCAAAGAGTTTCACAAGGCAGCTACTAGGTGAATGGACCACCTATATACCATGTGGAGGGTGTAGCCGTGAATCATAGTGTCAATTAATACTTTACATATCCTGACTACTATGAAAATACCAATAAATCCAGCACTGTATGTGCCAAATGTGATAAATCGACCCCAGGTCTCAGCCCAAGTGTTCTCTGCTAACTTCTCCAGTGATGTTTCATCGAACAAGTTGCACATCGATGGAGATCCGTAATGAGTTTCGTTGCCTGAGACTCGTTGTACAATTTGATTTAAGACAGCTGCTCTCCGTTGGAAACATGATTCTGTCCCGCATTTTCCCCAGGTCCTTCTGTTTGATCAACTCCTCGTTTCGTTAATGTAAAACTAGTTCCTTCTAGCGTAATTGTATACAGTGTTTCAGTTTTTGATGACATTTTATTGGTTTGGCCTGAATAAAGCAAGGAAAAAGACTTGTCATTACACCAGGGAGTTGGTGGTAAAGAGTCCCAAAATGAATGTCCTCCTTCAGGGTCTATGCAATGACCATTTTCGAGTGGAAATGAATGTCCTGATGGAAAATAAATTTTACTAGTTTCAACTTTAACTCTTGCTACCATGGACCTCAATGAAATTTTTACGGTACCCATTACTACTACGGAGTCCCACGAACCAAAAAGATCCGAGTATTGAGCACCGGAACATTGGCCTTCACTCGATGCTTTTCCCGCCAGCGTTATGCTTCGCGTGGTAGTAGTATTAGGGTGAAGTCCATCAATTAATGTATTACTAATTCTGATTGTCCCATGATTATGGGCAATTAGGCAGGTTTCTCTGCTAACTGAATAAATACATTCCATGTAAGAATTATCAACTATTGAGACATGGGAGAACATGCCGCAATGGTGTATCGTTCTACTGATTTCAATTTGACACTGAAAAACATTTGTATGAGTGTATTTGTTTGTTTGCAATAGAAAAACATTGGTTCTTGAAGATTTAACCTCTTCATCCTTGATATTTCATTCATCGATATACAGTAAGGAAAGAGTAGTAACGTTAACTGCACTTGTACCACAGTCGTAACCGATAATTGCTGATATATAACTCCACATTGCAACAAATATTAAAGCTTGGAGAGGAGTCATGGTTCTGCAAAATAGAAAAGAGAAAAATATAAAAATTTCGAAAACAGAATGTTGAATGCTCTTTTTAGGGAAAATAGTCTGAATCTCAATCTGATGGAATATTTTTATTAATTTTCCTATTTTTCTTTTTTTTTAGGTTGGTAATTTTTGTAATTTTTAATCGGTTTGAATGAACGACTTTTGGTTTGCTCTTATATAAGATTTTCACATTACCGTTCGGAAAAACTTCTAATATTTTGAAAGGGCCCTGATATTGATCCCCCAGTTTCCCTGGTTTTGGCTCAGTTAATAAAATCACGTTATCCCCCATTTGAAAATTGCCGGGATTGATGTTTTTATCATAGTAAATTTTTGATTTCCGTTTTGCCGCAATTAGATTGTCGTATGCTAATTTCCTAGTTAAAGTGATTCGCTTTACTAATTCTTCGATATATTTATGGTAAGTAGGCAACTGATCTAATTCATGCGATGGATCTTCTGATGGAAGTCGCGCTGGATTCCCAAATACTAGTTCATGTGGTGTAAATTTCGTACTTTCATGAACAGCATTATTATAGGATAACATAGCTATTTCCACCCATTGGTCCCATTCGTCATCAAGATCCGCATATTGTTTCAAATATTCACCTAAAACGTGATGTGAACGTTCTAGAGAGCCATTGGACTGCCGTTGTTTATAATTTTTTTATTTTGAACCGTTTACAGATCCTTGCCATCATAGTGCCAATGAAATTACGGCCTTGATCAGTTAGAGCAATTTTTGGCATTTTTGCATTTGCAAATGCGAATGAATCTTTTTATAAATGCATCCGCGACGGATTCTGCTCTCTGATTCTCTAACGGTATTGCAGTCGAATGTTTTGACAGTTGATCTTGAATTGTCAATATGTAGTCGTTATTCATTACCGTTTTTGGCAAGGGACCTACAATGGCCATGGCAATTTTATCAAAGACTCTATATGGAGTATCTGTAATAACCATTGCCTGTCTAGTTTTTTTCCCAACTAATTTTTTTATTTGACAATGTCCGCATTGTTCAATGCGTCGCTGAATGTCCTATTCGAAATTGGGGCAATAATACCTGCCCTTAATTTTATTAAGGGATTTGATACAACTTTGTGACCTCCGATAGGAGAATTATGCATCTCATAAAAGAAAGCACTTCTCCTTTCCTCAGGTACGTATTTGATCGTTCCAAGGGAGACGATGATTTTCATTTTTACTCCCTCAGAAACTTCCGTGATTAATATTAAAAAGTCTGACCATGGAACATTACAGATCGACTTCGAATGCGAGATTGAAATCGTATTAATATTTTCTTTTTTTAATGTTTCTTTCAACTTTGTTAAAGTTTTGATTATGTTTGCTTTCATTATTAACACTGATTCTCCACTTGATCCTATAATAATTAATGCAAAGTCTAGTTTGTTCCCAAATTTCTGCTGATGAATACCGCATAAACTTTCGTCTTTTGTGTTGGGCAATTTATTCAATTTTTCCAAATCTTTTGCACCGTCGTCAAGCGGTTTACCCTCATTGGACAAAAAGTACATTAAATTACCTTTTCTGTAAATAAATAACTCTTTGGAAATGATAATGTTTGAATTATTTTGATGGTTATTTTCGGACTTGTCAGTTTGTGAATCTGATTCATCACTACCTTCAGAATGGCTACGATGCAGTGAGGTATCACGCGAGGAATCTTTTATGGCTAGATTTTCCACAGAAGGTGATTTTATGGTTGTTGTACTATGTTGCTCTTCGTTGGAGTTATCCTTTTCCTTACGTGGTCTACCTCTTTTCCTCTTAATGGTTGATTTTTATCTGTATTTTGGGACTTTTTATCTTCATCCTCTTCATCCATCTTCCTTCGTTTAGAATATTGAGAATATTTCTTCTTCTTGTAGTTCAGGATCAAGGGGTTGTTCAGCTTTCTTTTTCTTAGCTCGAGTAACGATGTTCACCGTCTCAACTGGATTACGCGATAAAGCGTCTGCAGTGAGATTAATTTTACCGGGCTTATATCGAACATCATAGTCATATTCGGCTAATTTCAATCGCCATTTTCAAATTCAAATGGTTTAGAATTTTTGAAAAGTTTTTGATAAACCGACGATAATATCCTGTTAATCCCAGGAGAGCTCGTATATTTTTTTGTTTTTTTTTTTGAACCGGGAAGTTTCTCACGGCATCCAATTTAGATGGGTCAGGTTTGAGACCTTCTTTACTAATAATATGCCCTAAATATCCGACTTCAGGGCGTAGGAATTCACATTTATCCGGCTGCAACTGTAAATTCGCGGCTGCTAAACGATTCATCAGACTCTCCATTTTTTCTTCGTGATCCTTTAAAGTTTTGGCAAATACAATAATATCATTAAGATACACAAACATTGATGTACCTTGTAGACCAGATAATACTGTATCCATCAATCTCTGGAACGTTGCTGGCGCATTTTTCAACCCGAAAGGCATTCGTGTAAATTCCCAATAACCTTTAGGTGTTGAAAACACCGTTTCTGCACTATCGAATCCATTTCTATTTGATGGTAACCAGATGTCAAATCGAAAACGGAAAAGTATACAGATCCTCCTAATTGATCGAGGATATCTGTGATATTCGGCAGCGGATAAGCATCCGTCACCGTCTTTTCGTTTAATTGACGAAAATCCATCAGTATGGGTCATTTTTTATTGCCCTTAGAATCCGGCTTCTTAGGGACTATCCATACGGGACTATTATACGGGGATTCCGATTTTTTTATTATTCCTGTTTTTAAATGTTCCTCAATTTGTTTATCAACATCTGCCTTCGTGGAATGAGGCATCCGATATTGTTTTGAAGAAATTGGTATATCACAATTTACTGGAATTTTGTGCTGATAAACTTTAGTAGAACCTAGTGGTTCTCCGGAGATCTAGAATCGATCTGAATATTTTTTTATAAAATTTTCGACGTGATCTCTCTCCGGAGTCGCTAAATGATCTAATCGTAATAATTGCGTTATTTCATTGAAACAGTCGTCATTGCTCGCTTCGTGTCGATGAGCAATCAATTCTTAGAATTTTTGCTTCGATCAGATAGGTCACAGACTGTTTCACCCTCTCGAATTGTTAAGAAAGGTATTTTTATTTTTATGAGATCCTGAGTCGTATTGTAAGTGCGCATATATGGACGCCCTTGCTGATTTTTCACAAGACAATTGCCTGCATATACGCCTTTACAAATATTAATTCGTGGGATGTAACCTTCACGAATTTCATGGTTTTCAATATTGATAAAAATGTTGTTTCACTACGAGGTGGTATATTCATAATTCCATCTTCAGAATTTGTGCTTTTTTCAAAAGGGAATATCTGTCCATCGATTTTCAAATTTTTGGTTTCAAAATCGAGTTTTACACCGGTAGTTTTGAAGAAACTTGATCCTAGTAAACCCGCGTACGGAATTGACATATTATTGGGAACAATATGAAACGTCGCTATTTTACCCAAGACACTCATTTTTATTGCACCCAATGATAATACTGGAATTTTAGATATACCATGTAATTCTATTATTTTTTCAAAATCGATTTCAACGTCAGGTTCTACGTATTCTTTTTTCAGTAAATTTGGAGATGCTCCTGAATCTAGCATTAATTTAATTTCTCGGTTTTTCGATGTACATCCAATTTTTATAAATGGGATGTCATCATTATTTTTTACCTGAACGGAGATTAATGAGAGTCGTCGCTCGAACTCCGCTTTCGTAACTACCGTCACTGGATGCTGAATCCGTGCATCTCTCCTCGCGCCTCTCAGGAAAGACGGTTTCTGGTTTTCCGACTTCCTCTGATTTTCTGAGGTTGAAACCTGGCTTGGCCCACCATGACATTTTTCGGCAGAATGACCGAATTTGTCACATAATTGGCATTTAAGCTGATTTTGGGGTTTATTTTTGAAAAAACACGTTTTTGCTGTATGATTTGTTTTTTCCCAAATTTGACAAGCGACTTTATTGGCGTCATTTGAGCGTTTAAAACATGTTTTTGCTGAATGACCCTTCTTTCGCATATTTGGCACGTAATTCCCTGGAAGTGTTGACTCCCTGAGTTATGAGTATTCCCATTTTTATATTTTATATTTTTATATTTTTCATTCTGATATTGATTCTTATTTTTGTTACAATTTCCATTTTGATTATTACCGTGAATCGTGTGTTCAGAACTTTGATCCCCATTAATAAATTTAACCGGTTTTCCATTTTGATTTATGGGTTATTTTTATTTGTGGCAATATCACCCCTTAATGCTTTTTTCCCACTAAGCTTCCGTTCGATTCGAATAGCTTCTTTATATGCTTCACACATTGTGTTACACGCTGGCATGCGTTCATCAATATCATATTTTAGACCCTGTAGGAAACATTCCTTGATATTTTCATCTACTTTGTCTTTGCAATCTTTTATCTGGTCGTCTGTATGGTCTGGGATATTTACTTTGAATAGTTCTACGATTTTCATTCCTTATTTCCTCAATTTATTGGCAAAAACCACAATGGAATCATCTTCTTTTTGAAAAATTGAACCTAGTTCTCCACGTAACTGCAATTCAGTTTTAGTGGGAGTGTAAATGGCTTTCAATGCCTTAATTAAATCATTCATTTTTGAAAATTTTTGCCCACTAAGTGAGTCTTTAACTGGGGAACTCAAGCATTTTCTTTGTATCAATTTTGTGCCATTTTCTTCTGCGGCAGCTGGAAGTATATCCTTTGCTTCTTCGCAGTAAACTATGAAATGAAAGAAATCATCAGGATTTCCGTCAAAAATAGGAATACATGAAACTGCATCCTTTAGTGAAATTAACTGGTTTTGGCTAAGAGCCATATTCTCTGTATTGTTTTCTATGTTATTGTTTACGTTAATCAAATTTGGATTTTCTTGTAATGGATTGCGTTCACTTGATGATTGTAAATCGTCTGTCAGTGTTCTATCGGCGTCACTTATTACCGTGGTATTCAAATCGTCGATTGGTTCCGAATCGTCTGAGTCGTTCGTTCGTTCAAATCGGCTTTGGTCGCCTAAACCCGAGTCGACCGTTTTATTAATGTTCAATTTTTTCAATGTTCGGGACGGCTTACTCCAAAGTCCGTATAATATACCCTCAGTACTACGCAATTTGCGCTTATTTTCGTCGGTATTAGAACCCGATGGGTTTTCCGACATTTGTTTGCATTTTAGTTTTCAATGATTATTATTTAAGAATCCAATATTTGTTCCAAAATCATGGCTTATAAATTGTTTTTGGCACGGACGAGCCCTCAATTTTGTTATGTCAGGAAACGGTGGTGTACCCTTGAATGAACAAAATAATTCATAAGAGTTATCCTCGGATTCAATCTTATCCAAACCCTTTTCGTTCTAAATTTAATCAACAACTACTAGAGGATAAGCCAGTAATTTCTGGATACTACCGGGAACTCAGAATAGTTCATGAAAACAGTTATTTGACATTTACTCGATTGAATCTATATTTTATAAACATTTGTGAGGAATGTAGGATTACAATTTTTACTTACGAACACGTTACAATCGTGGTTGGCCAAGAATATTTGAACAATTGTCTCTGCAGTATAACACTAACGAAGCCTAATATTTGGTTCCGTAGACCAGAATTTTCCACCATATAAATTTATAAATAAAATAAGTCTTGAAAGACGAGGTCTTTCCTACAAGACTATTCCTGGTTAGAGGTGAGTTTCGAACTGAGCTCAATCCGAAGTGCAAGGCATTATATACTTGCATGTAGGACTTATCTCAACAAGAAAAATTGAAATTTTCTATGCTTCAGGCATACCGTCTATCTCCATATCTTTGGCAAGAAATTTCTATTTTTCATCATCTAAAAAAAAATGTTTCGTCATGAAAAACTGACGATGTTTCATTTCGAGACGCTTAATCTAAAGAATGCTTTTAGCGAACATTATATCAAGTGAAAATAATACGTCGCGAGAAATGCTCAAAAAATACATAAGTATATTACATTGACGCTAATTACACGCATTAGTCATACGCCATACAAACTGGCGTATAGACGCTTGTGCGTTGTCACTATCGGCATTAGTCGATAATGACCTCATTAGCGCCAGCAATGGAAGAATGACAAAATCTTGCTGTTTTCATATTTTAATAAAACACCAAGATTTCGACAGACGTCACAATATCAATAATGGAACTTGCAAGTAATAATTTCTGCACGAGATCACTTTTGTTTGGATTTTAACCCCATAAAAATATTCAACTGGAATTCGTCCGCCTGGACCCTCTCTACCTCTGTCCTTTCTTAATTATCCCGCTATTTGACATCCTGCTCGCAAGTGGCGACATGTTCATTCGCCAAGTATATTGTAGTTCAACTCGCGATGCGTTCTAACCTATATTAAAAAAAGTCGTATTGAATATGCATTTTTCTATAAGGGACAACCCTAGTGATATGCATTGTTCCCGTATTTCAAATTTCTCAGACGACCATACCTCCTCAATGATGCAAATTTTGGAAAAAGTCAGTGCACCTAAAAGGTGTATTTTTAGAATTATTGCTTATTCTCTTTTAAGAATTCTCCCGATAACTTCAATATGTTATCCAGTGGAACAATATAAACAATTGCAATTGTTAATAACACGGCATATATTGCACGAATCCCATCCCAAGTGCAATCCGCTCGATTTTGCATGGATACGCTTCGATTGGGACCGTCATGACAGCGCTGAGTTCATTTGTTCACTCTTTACATACATAATTGTTGGGACGGTCATACCTACACAATTATGCAAATCATGGAAAAAAGACATTCTGCATAAAATACGTATTTTTATATGGGAAACACCTTTTCTCGTATAAATTTTCCGCTAACTATAATAGTTTATGCAATAGAACATTATAAACAATTGAAATGGTTAATCACAATATCTATACTACACCAATTTCAGCCAAAATCTAATCAGTTCTAAGTTATATGGAAACGCTTCGAACGCGACCTCGAGAACTTCCATAACTTCATTCGTTCATGAAAAATCGTTGCGCAAAATTTTATACACATACATACATACATACACACACACACAGACGCCAACTCAGAATTTGAGGGGGACCATTTTGGTATACTCAAAACCCTAGTTAGATAGTGAAACTACAAATTTGGATTTTGGGTGCTGTTATGTACTCGAGCGGTAGATGGGTTCTTGGATTAATCTCACACGTTTAACCAAGGATAAACTTTATTCAAAATCTAACTTCAACAAGAATTCAATAAATCAAGAGTTGTGGAATTGAAAAGGCCTCGATAGATTCCAGAGCTGAGTATTTAACTCCTCAGCTCTGATTGCAACAGTTCACCACCGTGTAGCAGGTGTATGCTTACAATGTCGAGAAAGCCTCAGAATGCTGACGCTGCAACGTTGTAACCCACTGTATGTTATATATGATTACATTTCTCGTAATACTTTATTGCCACATGTGTGTTTGAATATTATGCGCCACTTTCTTGTTATCATAATATCTGGATTCCATTGGGAAATAATGTTAGCCTTTTTTATGGTATAACAGTGCATTACAATCACTTCCCGAATAAGCGGGAAGTTAATAAAAACGGAGCAAAAATAAAACAAGCCGGCGGGCCTCGGGTCCCCCATCCGACTGTGTCAAATATGTCACCGTTTTTGTTTATGTCCCGCAATTTCATTGGTGGTAAGCTTCCGAATGGTCCGATTGCACACAAAATCAAAATGTTCCCGTATTGAAAGTCTATTTTCCAGAGGAGCGGAAACAAAAACGGGAATATCTCATATCACCCAAAGTAATTGACTTAATGTTGTTCAACCAGTTCATAGATCTCGTTAAGGCTCATATTTTGGAAATAAAATGGGATGAATACTTATCGAGAATGCAGTAATAAAAGAACCATAAATATGAAAAAATTGAAATCTAGAAAATTAATGATGCGATTGAATCACCATTCAATAGGGTTCTTCGCTATAACAATAGGAACTTCTATTCCAAATTTCAAGTTTTTATCACAATTTTTGCGGACTCTAGAGTGCGAACAAACACAAAAAGTAAAACCAAAGTCAAAAGTTAAAAAAAAGTAATATCTCATATTACCCAAACTAATAGACTCAATGTTTTTCAACCATATCATAGATCTCGTTAAGGCACACACTTTGGAAAAAAACAACAAAATCGATTGAATACTTATCGAGAGATATAATCAAAACCGTGAAAGCCAAAAAATTGAAATCGAGAAAACTAATGATACGATCAAATCGCCATTCAATAGGGTTCTTCACCACAACAAGCAGAACCTTTCTTCCAAACTTCAAGTTTTTACGATAAGAAAATAAAAACCATGAAAATGAAGAAATTAAAATCTAGAAAACTAATGACACGATCAAATCGCCATTCAACAGGATTCTTCACCACAATCAAAGGAATCATTTTTCCATATTTCACGTTTTCATTTCAATTTTTGGGGACGCTAGAGTGCGTACAAAAGCAAAAAGCAAAAAAAAACAGAAAAATTCAAATATCTCCAATTTCTTGTGAGCAACCTACTAGATGTTCTTCCACCATTCCCTGGAACTCGTTCAGAGCCACATTTTGAAAAAAAATGGTGCGTCATGAAGACACGCGATAGAAGTGAAACTGAATGATTGGATCGGCAAGGATTATTTAATTTTCTATGTTTAGAGGGAGAGGAATCATTTTAATCACGTGTCAAACACTTCTTGATAGTAAATATTAATTTATTCATCATAATAATTATACTTTTTTCAAGATACAATAATATTAGTATGAATATGATGAATTAAATCTCAATCAGCTTCACCTTCATTCTCTGGTAGACTCTTCATGAACGAAATGATAGGTTTGTGGTAACTAAAATAGGTAATGAAGACTCTTGACTCCAAATTTCCGATGTAACGTGAGAAAACTTCATCGATCGTGGTACCATGGCGTGTAGTCGATTCAATTGGTGAATTGTTCATTTCCAATGACAATTTCTGTTGCAAGAACTGAATTAATGGCTTGGAATCCTCTGAAGCAAAATTAACATTAAAATCTCCACCTAGAATCATAGGTATTTTGTTCAGCTCTACTCCAACTTCTGCAGCCCCCACTGGAGTATACGGCAGCAAGTGAAGGTGAATAAACTCTATTATTTTCGCCATCTTCTGATTTGGTGAAATATAGAGTGCTATAAGCATAATCCGCTGTCCGCTTTCTGTGCGACATTCAGCTGCACACATTTCTCCAACAGATGACAACCCAATTGAAAGCGATTCTAGTTGTTTCAAGTTCAGGCCCATATTGGGTGTCATGATGTTCGTTCCATGAGCAGTATTGCAAAGTATTGCGACACCCCCTGCTCTCACATTATGTCTTTTGAACTGTACGACACAATTAAAATTGGGAACAGCAATTTCTTGATCGTTTTCCTTCCGCGTCTCTGAAAGTATCAATATATTAGACCGTAGAATCACCGGATCATCGAAATCTCCTCTATGAGCTCCTAAGCTTTGGCAATTGAGGGTTGTTATTGATAAGCCTGGTCTGCTGATGAATGCTCGGAGAATGTCAGTCAAAGTTATCAATGGATTTGTTGATAATCTTCTAAATTCTGATTGTAGCTTGTCCATTGATTGAGCTTTTTTCCGTCCATGATAAAATTTGTTCTTTCCATCCTCCGCAACGATGTACAATCCCTGTATACTTGTGACACGGGACAAGGCTACCTAAAGGAGTTGTTGTGAATGTGTCTTTTCGTATTCATAGACGATTTGATTAAACGTACCACCTTGAGACTTGTGGATAGTAATAGCACACGCTGATACCAATGGCAGATGATTGCTTTTGACGAAAATCGTTTTATTATTGTTCATATATATCGTTGAAGTTCTTCGTGCAATGGCAACTGCCGTGTGGCTGATGTTGTTTGCTTGGATGAACGCAGCAGCTTTTCTCCGGATCTTCTGCCCCGTCTTTGGTGAATCTGGAAATTCCAGCCACACACGAGTTACTGCCCCGGCCTCATCAGTTTCGATATGAAGTAGTTTACCAACTGCGCCGTTTGCTAAACCATCCGAGACATCCAGATTGGTTGTTATTATATACCATTTATCTAACACCAGTATTATCTCGTAGGGCAGACCTCCAGTGTCTATTACCGTTTTTTTATGCAATTTTTGTCGTACAAATGATTGTTGTCCGGCATTATGGCGGCCAGTGAATACATCAGTAGCTATTGAGACTGTTTTATTCTCTGCAGAATTAAGAATTGTCAAATTGTATTCGTTTACAGCATTATTTGTCAAATATAGCCGAATTCCATGTGGACAAAGACGATCTGCTTCCTCTCTTGTATAAAAACGAGATTCGATTAGGTGTATCTGTTCTTGATCCAATTCTTCGCCATTTGCAATTTTAGTTAATAAAGAGGAGAAATCAGCATTCGCTTGTCTCATGACTTTATCCAATTCATAGAACTTCAAGTCACGCCAAAGTGTTGGTGCTGCTATGCATCGTTTTGTTGCTTAGATAAAACTTACATAGATGGGTGTAGCACGCACTGGAGGTAACTGACGCAAATCGCATATGAAAATGATATCCATTCCTCCAAAATTATCTTGGAAATTTCCTGTTATTTGTTTTAACCGTGCGTCAATTTGAGACAGCAATTCCGCTCCTACCATACTGACCTCATCGATGAGTATAACTTGGACGTATTTGAAGAGCATTCTGTACTGTTGAGCGACTTCAATTGATAATGGTAATAGTTTGGAAAGGGATATTTTCAATGCAGTGTGGATTGTCATACCATCAATTGCTATTGCAGCCTTTCCTGTTGATGCACATGCGATGTAAGCATTGCAAAAACCATTATTATCTGTGAAGCGGTTGTAAATTTCCATTAGGAGTCTAATGAGGAATGTCTTCCCACATCCTGCTGGCCCAGTGAAGAAAACTTGGAGTGGTGATCGGTTTGATGAGAGGAGATTAGCAATCACATGCATCAGGAGTGCTTTCTGCCTCTGATTGGCCATTCTCATTAGTTCATAAAATTGTTCATTAGACATTAAATTATACCTCTTCTTTGCGATAGCGCCCAGTTTGTTAAGTGTTGCTAACCGCAGATCGTCGTTCATTATGTGGTCAGCGTTATACAATTCTTGAAAAGGATTTGCTTCAGGAAAAAGGCGACCTACGTTGTCTCCTTCATCATCATCAGCTTGATTTAATTCATCTTCACGACACAACTCTCGACATATCTCGATGGTTTTCTGGATATCTAAATTCGATGAGAATTCTTCATGTCGCTCCAAAATCAATCTGTATGAATTTAGTTTCTGCAAGAATTTCATTTTCTTCGTCTCGGAATGGAATATACAAAGTCACCATTTCCCGTTTGTATTCATTGAAATCATCAGCCATGTCGTAGTTTCTGTACCGAATAATCCGAGGTTCTTTCCTTCGTGTCCAATTCCCCTGATTATTCAGTGTGTGATGAGCAACAAACTGGGCCAAATTGACATCTTCTAGCTCTTCAGCTCTCTTTTCGTACTTGTCAAACCAATTCTCTTTCCATATGTTTGTTGCATCATCATCAGCATCCATTTCATTGAGTTCTTTCTGAGTTTTTCGAATTCTTAGTCTTTCGATCGGCCATATTGTTGAAATATAGGTAACAACTGAAGAAGACTTTGACATCGGTTCACGCAGAAGGTACCATGCAGCTCCCTGGTAATTTCGACAGTATTTAGCATGTCAACGCTCATTTTCCTAGTAATCTCGACAATATCGAACTCTGGATGTTCATCCATTATTTCAATGATGTTACGTTGGAGAGTGCTAATTCCACGGTTCGTTTTATTGACGTATTCCACTACGTGTGCAGCACATGAGTATTCTTCGGTGATAAATCGCACATCCATGTTTGATTTCAAAATATTGAAAATGAATGGGTTGAGTGGATTATGCCACTTTTCCATGGGTTGACGTTTAAGAAATACTCTGGGACGATTGATGCCAGCTCGAAGCACATTCATGTAGTAATCATCTGATAGTATTCCATTTCCCTGATAGAAACTATCAATATCAGCATAGTCATTGTTCTCTAAGTTTGTTCTTATCGTGTTGTAATGTTGTTTATACGTGTGGAATCCTGGTTCTTCTTTCTGCATTGGTGTCAGTATAGTTGTGTATCTGCATGGCATGAATGGAGCTTCAAATCTGCATTTTTGATGAGCGTTCGCAGCTATTTTTTTGTAACATGTGCACGTGTGCTTATGTGTCTGTAGTTTGATGTTCCCCGACGATTTTGAAGTGGTCACTGATATCAATGTATCAACTAGTTCAATAGCTTTTAGTCGGTCAGCACCTAGTGGATCCGGTGGAGCATTCTCAAGCCATAGCAGAATGTGTGCATGGGGGCTCCTACGATGCTGGAATTCAATTCTTTTAAAATAATGGACAACACGATATTTCCCGAAGGGAGAAGACTTTTTGGACTGAAGTATGTTCATTATAACATTCATGAGCTTATTAAAATAGATGGCACATGTTAGAGCATCTTCATTGATGAGTGTGCTCTTTTCAATATAATGGAGTTCCTGAACATCTTGTTCTGTAACTTCTGCTCCATTATTCTTCAATTTAAATAATAATTGTAATAATGAGGGCCAACCAACTTCATTAGCACTCATAGTTAGGAATAACGTGGGTTTTCCGAGTTGTCTGATCATTGCGAATAAGTCTCTCTTTCTTTCAGCCCAATACCAAGTCGAGTTAGAGATACAACGTAGAAAAGCCAAGTTGCTTTCTATACAATGATTTATATACTCCTCTGATTGAACGTGCTCACGTGTAATTTTTGTGTCTGTACCTACGTGTTTAAAAGCAATGGATAGACTGTCACGGACTCTAAACCTCATAATTTTCATTGCCATATAGCCTAAATGATGAGGTGTAACCCCACGTCGATCAGATCTCCTTAGCTCACTGGTAGCCATCATGAATGGAATCACATTGAGATCTTCACTAAAGCGCCGGAATTGTCCGAGATAGATAGTAGGGAAAGAAAACTCTTCTGCATGCTCATCAAATAATAGACTGTGAGGGACATTCATTTCTCCAGGAGCAATCCTCAAATATTTATCGTCATTCCAGAGTAATGTGTGTTGCTGATCGAACAGGCTCTCCTCCATGGGGATGTCTTCACTCAGTTCATCTATAGGTATCTGATGAACGACACAATCCTCATTAAAGAAAGATTCATCAACTTTGATGTCGTACAGTTGATACAATGGACTCGGTACTAAGCATCTTAGCCATATTTTAATATTTCTCTTGTTTATTAAACCTGTCAAGTAGCTTGATCGATGAATTTTTTATCTCTTGATATGAACGTAAACACAGTGATCGTCGTCAATGTTCCTGGGCAAGTGATTGACCATTGTATTGACATCCACTGGAACATTGATCACCTGCCCCAAAATTCCAAATTGTCCATGCACATGGCGCAATCTGCGAATTTGCATAAATGGAATTCTAGGAGGAATGAGTCTCTCGGACACTAAATCTAACTTCGGAAGATGTGCAGGGATCGGGGGATACACAAAGCCATTCAATTTCGACAATGTTGGTATTTTGTCTCTCCTCAAAGCCTGGCGACCGCTGGTGCATGCCAGCTCATTATCACTGCTGAATTCTGGAAATTTTTGTTGAATACGAATTTCATTTTCAACGGATAGAGTCTTCAAGTCATTTTTAAACCATAATCTATCACATACACAACACGTAAAACCGAATGGATTATTTATAAAATCACGGTGAAAGTTCTTATGTGCAGTTTTAAACTCATTCAAGTCTGAATATTGTAATCGAGCACCACTATGTACATCACAATCAGGAGGAGGATGAGTCGAAGTTGTTGCTAATAGTTCATTCTCTGGATTATTTACACTATCGTCCACACTGTCACGTAAGAGGTTAGCACGCGTTTGCCTCCGTTCCCTGCTATCTCGTTCAATTTCAGGTCTACGTTTCTTCCGTGTTCTATTCTGATCAATTCCTTCACTCGCCCGTTTTTTCTCCCGCCACGTTTTTGTCCTTTCTGCACCCGACTTCGGCATATTTGCACAAAACTCTCGATTTAAGTAATGAAGACACGCACAAAAACAAAATACGTTGCTTATGATCACTGTGTTAGAAACCAACAGCTGTTTTCCGCGATCGCGACGCCGCCTGAACGCAGAGAATGACATGAAAGACAGAAAGAAAAAAATCGAAGAAAAAATTAAAAAAGTCGATTTGTAAGAAACTTACTGGCAGATTTCACTGAAGTTGCGCCCACAGCTAGATGTACTCAATACCAATAATTGACAATCTTTTCAGATTTTATTCTCAAAATTTAGTTCTTTTTGCATCCGAATGGAAGCATTGCGATCGGTCAATTTTCATTTTCGCTAATTATGCTTGTAAACGATATATAATGGTTTGAAACGTAAAAATACGAAGTTTGAGCATAGTGTCTGTATGTATCATTTTTTTTCTCGAAAATCTTCACTTACAAAATTCGACATAAAAAGGACTAAATTTGGAGGATAAAATCTGAAAAAACTGTCAGTTATTGGTATTGAGTACGTCTAGCTCTGGGCGCAATTTCAGTGAAATCTGTCGGTAAGTTTCTTAGAAATCGATTTTTTTCCTTTTGTCCTTCGAGTGTTCATATCTCTGAAACTAATGAATATTTTTTAATTCATTTTTTGTCAAAATGTGCGTTTCAACGAGATCCGGGGAATGGTCGGAGAACATCTAGTAGGTTGCTTACAAGAAATCGGACATATTTCAATTTTTCTGTTTTTTGGAGTTATCTTTGCTTTTTGCACTCTAGCGTTGGCAAAAATTGAGATAAAAACTTGAAATTTAAAGCAGATGTTCCCTTTGTTGTGGTGAAGAACCCTGTCAAATCGCGATTTGATCGTGTCATTAGTTTTCTAGATTTTAATTTTTTCGTTTTCACGGTTTGTATTTTATTTCTAGATAATTATTGAACCGATTATGTTATTTTTTTTTCAAAATGTGTGCCTTAACGAGATCTATGATATGGCTGAAAAACATTCAGTCAATCGTTTTGGGTAATATGAGATATTTTTCAATTTTTGACGTTGGTTCTACTTCTTGCGTTTTTTCGCACTCTAGCGTCCGCAAAAATGGAGATAAAAACTTGAAATTTTAAGTAGAGGTTCCTTTTGATACGGGGAAGAACGCTATTGAATGGCGAGTCAATCGCATCATTAATTTTCTAGATTTCGATTTTTTCATTACTCCATTTCTCGATACGTATTCGTTCAATTTTTTTTCCAAAATATGAGCCTTAACGAGATCTATGAACTGGTTGAACAACATTGAACCAATTACTTTGGGTAATATGAGATATTCCTGTTTCTGCTTCCGTTTGCCTGGAAAAAGCTTTTTCAATACAGGAACATTTTCATTTTGTGCGCAGTCGGACCATTCGGAAGATTTGGAATTGGGGGAAATAAAAAAAACGGTGACATATTTGACTCATTGGAACCGAGGATCACCTGTTTGTTTTTATTATGTCATACGTATATATAAATGTATATATAAAACGCCGAAAAATTGAATTTGGAATTTTTCTACATAATTTCAAAAATCTGCTCATCTTATCTGCCTAAAGCGGATGTAATTCAAAAGCTATTTACTTCAATCTAGCGTCACAAAATTACTGATTTTCGATCGAATTATCATTACTTTAGCTGAAATCATGAAACTGAAGACCTTCAATTGAATATTATTTACAAATGAAGGTCCACCATAAGTTTAAGGGAGGGGGCATCTCAACAATATAGTGGCAGCCATAGCTGAATATTAACTGCCGTGCATTTTTGAAGAAAAAAAATTGAATAATTCGGTAAGTGTTTCATCCTATTGCTTCGCAATAGGGGTAAAGAATTATAAAGTCGTCATAACAATCGGATTTAGAAAACGATAGATATGCGAATGTCTGTGTCTATTTCCACCGTATTTATATAAATTGATAAATTCCATTTACCATTATTTATCTGCATTTCTTTCATCATATGTCATTCTCCCTTATTTTGTAATTGGGGTATAAATATTGCAGGTTTTTTCGCATAAACCTTGGAAATGGATTATGTTGAATATAGTATAATTTCCAAAATTTATGAAATTCGGACCATTTAGAAAACTCGTGAAATAAACTTGAAGAATTCTGAAAATGATTAAACTTTTGCAGCTTTTATGAAAAATGGGAAAAGAATGAAACTTGAATTTTTTTTAGTTGAAGGGAATTTCAAAAATTCAGAAAGTATCGAGGATTCATTCGAGGAGAAAATATATGCATGTGACCAACGTTACAATTTCGTAATAAAAAACGCATTTGAATATAGTATTCGCTTGAATTTATGGAGAGAGAAGTATTCATCATCCAAATTATTATTGTACGAGTCAATTTTTTTCATTGCAAATGAAGCAAAATTTTCCTCATTCCAGTAATTTTAGTTACTTGAATCGTGTTTACCTTTAATGGAGCAAATTTTTCTTCCACTCGAGAAACTTCTTTTGACTCAGCGGTGGAAAACATACTAGATTCCTCATAACATTTTGGGCGCGCCCAATGCATAGTTCTTTTATTCATCCCTCCATTTATTTCCTCCACTAATCTACTTTCTATATCATGCTGTCATAGGTGAGGGTTTTCTGCACGAGGATCTGAAACCACTGACTTCTCAGGAATTACGGGCACTAAGTCGTCCCGAAATGGAGTCTCAATCACGATCCCAAGCTGTAATTATCTCAAGTTCTCTGTAATCGGAAATTAATATAAATCAATATATGTCCCTTTTTCAGGGTAACCCAGAAGCTGGAGCATCAACTTCTACATCCAATAATCGAAGTGGATCTGGAACAGCTGTGGATGGTCAAAATTTAGCCGATTACACACTACAGCGCCAGGCTGGATTCGCTGGAAAGGCCCTGTGTTTCAACAGTTCTCCATAAAAACAGTTTTGAATGCTGACGTCCACGGGCACATAATTCTGGCTCATTAAGAAAAGACTCGGATATTCGCTAAGCCCGACTAGTCGCGCAATAAAATCGACGAGATTGTCATGAAAGCTTCGGTGAAAGAGTCGAAAAGGCATAAGTTCTTATTGATATGTCAAATCACTCTTTTTATGCTTCTCGATTTGGAGAAACATTTTTTTGAGCGAAACTTCTTAAGGAGGCAACCTGCCAATCAGTTATGAAATCAATTTCGTTAAAAACTCCAGCATTTCTCAAATTTCAAAGACTTCCAACACCCACAATTTTCAGAATTCCGCATATTTTGAAGGTTTTTAATTTTGTTCTATTCTAATAAGTGCACAAAAGTACGGCGACAATAATTACATGTGCTTTACAGATTAGACAAGGAGTGTTTCAAACTTCGTGCTCAGAAAGTCGTGGAGATCTTCCCATCAGAAGCTCTGGCCATTTGTTATGTTCCACAGGTATCTGACAACAAGAAGTTGGGAAAGAAATCGATTGCAGCCGGAGGCAAAATCGCCAATCAATGCCGAAATCTGATTGCTAAATTGACGAAACTTCCATGTGCGAGAGACCGAATGGCGCCAGCAAGGAACGGTCCGGGTAATTATGGTTTTGTGGAGACTCAAGAAACTTACCAGTAAAAAAATTAACCTCTCAATGGACTTGCGCTCATCCCCTTAGAGTGGTATAATCCACGGCAAAAACTAGTACAACTTCTGCTGAACGCTGAACGCAATGTTCCTTCAGCATGTACCATTACGATTTCGAATATAATCAAGTACTTTGATCCTTCTGCCTCATTTTACAAAATCATGAAATTGGCGGTTTCATGTCTATTTTTTGTTACGCTTTTATAGTCATCACACCGGATCAAGAGACGCAGAGGGAATGGCTCAAGGAGAATCATGACCCGTGCAATTTGGCGTGTACATACTGGGATTGTATTCGAACCATTCGGGACTCCGAATCATCGGCAAGTGGGGAGAGCATCAAGGACGTGATTGAGAAGTGGCCGATCGGGAAGAATCCCCAAGGCTACGAACTGATTCTACGTAATTTCCATCAACTTGATGGTGAACGATCACCACTAACTTTGGAAAAATGGAATAAATTTATGGAGGGATTGGCAGCAATTCGACCCATGAAAACTCGTCATGAAGTTGTAAATAACTGGATTGACCGACTCGATCATCCTGATACGAATGCCTAGAAACAATAGAGCTGCAATACAATTGCATTTGCTGCTACATCATATCCCCGAAAAAGCAGAAGGTGAAGCGAAGCTGGAAGCCTTCGATCCCTGATTGTTAGGACAGCACTCTCGTGCATTCAAGTACATGTACATTAATACATGTTACTTATCGCATATCTCACTGCTATAC
Organism: Asobara japonica; assembly: GCA_026005395.1. Classification (NCBI taxonomy): domain Eukaryota; kingdom Metazoa; phylum Arthropoda; class Insecta; order Hymenoptera; family Braconidae; genus Asobara; species Asobara japonica. The sequence continues at coordinate 63,009 of BQMI01000170.1, forward strand.
TAACTCTCATTTTTTGTCCTAATTATCAACTCTTCTATTTGTGTTATAGATCCTGGAAACCGTTGATCAAACCATGGAACATCGGGAAAATGTTGCCAAGAAATGTCACTTTCCGCTAAAGCCGTCTATTCTGGGTACCGGGGATACTATTGGGAGTGTTAGAGAAGTTACTGTGTGTTTCGGTAACTGCTATCATGAAGATCTCAATCGATGTATTTCCGTTCATAATCGAGGGGATTACATTTTGGATGGCATTCGTGGAGTATATGCAATATTATTAACAATTGCAATTGTTTATACTGTTTCACTGGGTAAAATATTAAAGTTATCGTTTTTATTGCGGCCGCACCCCTATTGGCGTCTCACTGCCAGTCAAGTAACGCCCATAAGCGTCATCCTCATGCTCACCATGTATCTACTCAAATATTCATCATTATCTGCTTCATTGATGACTCAGTTTAGAATTATCAAATTCGCAAGTTTTCAGTGTGACACTATTGATTAACCGGGGTATATTGGAGAAGAATAAATTTAGTACGCTGTGCTGAAATACTAAATCGGGAAGTTTTGTTTGTGCCCCGAGTGAGACACACACATGCACACGCCACTAGTTTTCAAATGGGATCCTATAATATAAAAGTGATGGTCATGTGACCCTCCAGCTCAGCTGATTTCCTTACATTCTGATTGGCACCGCCATTGCTCATTTCACATTCTCATTGGCTCTCGGTCTTCACTCCTCATTGGCTTTTACAATGCGCGCGCTTATCGTTCAAGTTCAAATTCAGGAAAAAATGATAAACAAGAGTAAAATAATGAAATGAACAAGAGCAAAAATAGAATTTTTCAAAAAAAGAATTGTCTTATTAAAGAGCGGCAAATTTCAATTAACAAAAACACCACGAAAACTAGTGGTGTGCAAATGTGTGTGCCCCATTCGGAGCACAAGAACAACTTCCCGATTTGGTATTTTAGTACAGCGTACTAAATGTCTTCTTCTCCAGTATACCCTGGTTAATCAGTGTGACCCCTCTTGGTGTTATAATGAACAGTTGCAGACTGGACAATTCTAAACTGACTCATTTATGAAGCAGATAATTATGAGAATTTGAGTAGAGGCATGGTGAGCATGAGGATGCGAATCCCGCCCGTCACTTGAGAGGGAGTGAGTCGCCAATAGCGATGCAGCCGCAATGCAAACGATGACTTTAATATTTTACCCACGCAACAGTATAAACAATTGCAATTGTTAAGAACATTGCATCTACTGCACGAATGCCATCCAAAATGTGATCCGCTCGATTCTGCACGAAAATGCTGCGATTGAGGCCTTCATGACAGCGCTGAGCTCATTCATTCACTTATTACATACATAATTATTGAGACGGCCATAGCTCCATAATTATGCAAATTATCGAAAAAAGTCATTTAACATAGAATACGTATTTTTGTATGGGGAACAACTGTTCTGATATCAATTTTGCGCAAACTCTAATAGTTCATGCAGTGGTACATTATAAACAATTGAAATTGTTAATAACAACATATATACTGGAACAATTCGATCCAAAATCTAATCCGGTCTAAGTTCAATGAAACTCTTCCGTTGAGTCATCAACAACTTCCATCAAATGATTCGGTCACAAGAAATCGTTGACCGAAAATTTTCACCACCTACATACATCGTCACGTACACACACACACATGAAACCCCACAATTCCGGCATTGATGACGTCAATGGCTTCATTTGTGTCTTTTATGAATAGATTATTTTTCAAATGGCCGTACCTCCTCAATTATGCAAATTACCCAACAAACGCATATCACATAAAATGTGTATTTTTGCATGGGGAATAACTTTTGTCACATACATTGTAACGAGATTTTCTTGTTAGGGTTGAAACCCCCATAAAAATGACATTCAAAACTTTAAAGTATGAATGAAGTATCATCTGGTGACAGCTGAAATAAGGCTGTGGGAAGATGCTAAACCAAAGAAGGACGTGGGTAAGCGGATCTGGGTGAGACAGCGCCCCCATCGTCTGGAGGACGTTACTAGATGATCGCCATATGTGGCTTCCGCTCTGTTGGCGGAAAGTTAAGGGCCGACGTACGGGCATCCCAACACAGCGGATCCACAGGCCATGGCGAGGTAGACTAGAGACCGAGGGCTAAGTGAAACGACTAGCACCCCTGTGATCACGTTGGGTTGATTAGCCGTGGTGGGGTGACGTAGTTCCCACCACGGCCGAGATATCCAGACTAGGGGTAGAAAGGCTCTAGGAGATCTCGAGAGATTCGAACGCGGACGCTTGAGCCGAGTGGTTGCAAACCTCGGGGAGAGCAGACTTAGTGGCAGTGGCTTGCCTAAGGCCAGGAAAATGACGTCCCTTCGAGAATATCGATCGTGGCGACCATACGGAGATGCACCTGCACTCCCGATTAGAGCAAACGGATTCTTTGAGACGAGACGTACAAACCTCTCGCTTCTCAGAGTTATCTTAGCCCCATTGAACCCTTGAGTGAGTCGTGATTCGGTCGACGGGAATACGTAGATCCTAGCAGTTAGAACACGCACCGCCAGGTTAGTAATAAGGGCAAGTGACTCGCGTTGATAGTGCGGTAATTGGTTGTCAAGAGTGTGGGTGGTCGTAAGGCGGTTGGGAGATGATCCCTTGGTCAGATCAGCCTCTTGACGTCCCAAGCCCTGAGGGGTCCCGATGGATACGCAAGTGATCCGGACCTTCTCCTAGAGTCGAGCTACCTCGGAGAAGAAAGAAACATCATAGAGATAGAAATATCTCTAATGGAAGGCGCCGGTAATAGCCGTAAAAAGGCTATTGTACGTTGCTGCTATGCCACGCCCTGAAAAGGCGCGTGGCACCGACGCATGATACCTTCCGGACTTGGTGGACCTCGCCCTTCTACCATGACATGCTCATGCTAGATCGGCATTGCGAGAAGCCACGTGGCAAGTACTCTGGGTAGATGATTTTCCCCAGAGGCCGGTTTCCGTCCAACTCCGCAAAAGTTGGGCTGGCGCCCAATTATGTGCGTTAGAGAAGGCACGAATTAGTTCGATGGATTTTTTGGTGAAACACCCGGGAAAAATCGCATCACAACATTTTTTGCCAACACCAATAATTCATGCACTATAGCGTTATAAACAATTGAAATTGTTAATAACAACATAAGTACTGGACCATTTCCACTCAAAATCTAATCCGGTCTAACTTACACGAAACTTTTCCGTATGTGTCATCAACAACCTCGATCGAATGGTTCGTTCACAAGAAATCGTTGACCAAAAATTTGGTCACACACACACACACATACGGACCTTTCGTTTTAAATAGTCTAGAATGGTCAGAAATACCATGAAACGTGGAAATCTGATGAAAAATCGATTTTTCATTGTCGGGGGCAAAACAATAACTTCCCCTATCGGGAAGTTAAAAACATTAATAAAAAACTGCAGAACGACTGTACCAATTCTCTTCAAAATCTATTCAGCTCTAAGTTGAAAGGAGACGCTTCGTTTGCGCTATATCCCCGCATCGTCCGTTCGCGAGATATGCTTCGACAAAATTTTTGGCCACGGACAGACATCTTCACACACACACACACACATATATCCTCGTAAAAAAGATCGGGGAGTGTGGTGGACACCTTGTAAAACGAAGATATGATGAAAATTCGATGTTCGATTTTCGGGGTGATTACAGTAACTCCCCTCCGAAAAGTTAAAAATTTACGGTTGCCTCCCCATAAGACCCCATTGTTAAATTCGGCCAAAATAAAAAACAAGCGGTGAATTGTTCGGGTCCTCCATTGGAATGTATTACTGCGATGTGTTTATTATGAAATGTTATTTTCATTTCTACCAATGCCATTCCGCATGTTTTCCTGAATTATTAATTGTAAGAGATGGGATGAAGTTTGTCCTTATAGTGGTAATCAGTCAACCTGGTCCGTTATTTCATTTTGCCTCACCCTCCCCTAGGGTAACCTACCCAATAGATGTACGGGATCCAATAGGTGGACGGTCGTCTTTTGAATAGGAAAATACGCGAAGCAATTACATTTTTGAACACGCAAATAAAACGAATTTAATTTATGTTACCAGTGTCTAAGAACCCCCCATTTGACCTCACTTTAAGGAATTAGATTGATCCATTGGGTCAATTGATCAATTAATATCTGTATTTGTTCCTACAGTTAACGTGTTAACAAGAATTTTATGAGAAAAACAGAAAAAAGGGAAATAACTCGAAATTTTAGCGGGCACGGTTATATGTTTTTTGATTGAATGAGATAGATGGTATCGAGGCGAAAATTTTCAAAAAAAAAGAATTGAATTTGTTTGCGTAGTTTTCGAGATATTAACAAATAACGATTTATAAACAAAACCTTATATCTCGAAAACTAAGGGATCGATCGAGCTGAAATTCAATAGGGATCATTACTACCACAAGCCCCAACTTCGTGTCAAATTACAAGTAAAAAACTGTTTTGTTCAAACAGTTATCGTGTAAACAAGATTTTTTTTTGAGAAAAACAGAAAAAGGGCAATAACTCGCAATTTTAGCGGGAACGGGTATATGTTTTTGATTGATTGAGATAGATCGCATCGAGACGTATATTTTCAAAAAAAATAAATTGAATTTGGTTGCGTAGTTTTCGCGATATTCACAAAACACGATTTATAAACAAATTCTTATATCTCAAAAACTAATGGACCGATCGAGCTGAAACTCAATAAGGATCTTCAATATCATAAGCCCCAACTTCCTGCCAAATTACAAGTAAAAATCTGTTTTTTTGAAACAGTTATCGTTTAAACAAGAATTTTATGAGAAAACAGAAAAAGGGCAATAACTCGAAATTTTAGCGGGAACGGGTATATGTGTTTGATTGATTGAGATAGATGGCATCGCGATAAATATTTTCAAAAAAAATAAATTGAATTTGGTTACGTAGTTTTCGAGATATTCCCAAAAAACGATTCATAAACAAATCCTTATATCTCAAAAACTAATAGACCGATCGAGCGGAAATTCAACAGGGATCATTACTACCATAAGCCCCAACTTCATGCAAAATTCCAAGTCAAAATCTCTTTTAGTCATACAGTTATCGTGTAAACAACGATTTTTTGAGAAAAACAGCAAAAAGGGCAATAACTCGAAATTTTAGTGAGAACGGGTATGTGTTTTTTCATTGTTTGAGACGGGTGGCACTGAGACGAAGATTTCTGAAAAAAAAACAAATTGAATTTGTTGGCGTAGTTTTCGAGATATTCACAAAAAACTATTTATAAACAACTCCGCATATCTCAAAAACTAATGGACCGATCAAGCTAAAATTTTGCACACACCTTCACCAAACTATTGCCAACTACGTCACAAAATTTCATATTTTTTGCCATTTTTTTAGTCCTTTATTCATTTCATTTTCTCAAAATTGATTTCAGAAAATGACCCAGCCGAGAGTTGAACGGACATACTTTTTCTACAAACATCATATCTTTACGTTTCAGATCATTCTACATCATTTCCAGGCGAAAATTAGAAAATGTCAAAATTGAACGATTGCATAGCTTCCTTTCGGAAGCAAAAACTAATGGGTACGATGTATTTGTGCTCTCAGTTTCAACAATTTACGACACTTCTCACTTGAGTATTTATCGATTTTTTAAAAATTTCTCTATAAAAATGATATGCAAGTATTATATGTACATTATGGGAAAAAGTCAATATATATTAAATATGGATCTTTGTAGGAGCAATAACTTATGTTAAAATTTTTTGTTTCTAAGTCCAACCGTTTATGAGATATAGCGTCATAAACAATTGAAATTGTAGGTAACAATATATGTTCTGAAACAATCCATCAAAAACCAATCAGGGCTGAGCAACATGAAGACCAAAATGATCCCCGACAAATTCTGAGTCAATATCTGTGTGTGTGTGTGTTTCTTTTTCTTTTATGGAAAAAAAAGAGAAAGAAGGAAGCCAACACCCTTCCTCACGCTTCCTTCTTTCTGTTTTCTTCCTCTTTTCTATACTTTTCCTTTATTAAACAAACTTACAAAATTAACTAATAAAATATAAAGTGCAGAGGACAATACCCCGTGTCACATACAATACAGTTCAATTTCTCCGCACACCGCGACGGAACATCTGCTTCGTTGCAATACTTCGTTGTGTAGAGGACGATAGCCGTGGCTTCTTCAGTAGAGAATCCTTTCCGGTCTTCTATGGCAAGAACATCCTCCGTTTACTCTGGATTTTTTCCGTAGCTGCTCCTCGCGGCGCAACTCCGTCAGCACCTGCATTGCAAATACGCTGGTCGCATTTCATGCTGCCTCTGATGATAGCATGACTTCCACAAGATTTTCCACGTTTATGGGTTTGCCTGCAGTAGTTTCCCATACACACCGTTGCAAGTCGAAACGCTGGCATGCAAACAAAACATGTTCCGCATTTTCATGTATTCTCTCACACTTTGGGCAATCCGGGGAATCTTCATGTTTGAATTTGTGAAGATATTCCGAAAGCATCCGTGTCCTGAGAGCATCTGGGTTAGATAATAGTTCACTTGCCCATGTGATCGGTCAAGCCAAACATCCAGCTTCGGTATTACTCGATGAGTCCACCGGCTTTTCCTTGAGGCGTCCCATAGTATGTTGCGTTCTTCCGTTCTCAGTTCCGCTTGGTTCAGGTTGGTTGATCTTCTGCGGGTATAAAGGCACCGACGCTCCTCCGCTAGCACTTCGATAGGTAGCATCCCAGCAATGACACACACAGCGTCGTTACATACGGTACGGTATGCGCTAACCACTCTAAGGGCACTCAGCCTGTAGACGGGAACAATTTGCCGCCGAGATGCTTGGCTCCGTAATGCATCGGCCCATATAGGAATACCATATGTTGATACCGACGTAACAACTGATGATAGCAGGAGCCTTCTCCTCTGTTTTGGTCCTCCAATGTTTGGCATCAGTCTTGCAAGGGCAGTCTTCACGGCTCCTGTCTTACTGCTTGCATGCTGCGCTTGCTGTCTAAAACTAAGTCGGGCATCAATCATAATTCCTAGGTACCGTATGTAGGCCTGGGAGGTTATTTTGTGCTGGCCGACTTGCAGCGTGACTGTCTGCAATTGCTTTCGGCTTGTGATAAGGAGTGCTTCGGTCTTATGCTCCGCAAGTTGTAAACCTATGGGGTCCATCCATTACCGTGTCTGGTTGAAAACATTCTCGAAAATGAGCTGGAGCGTGAAAAGGTCTTTGCCCACGATGATTATGGCTACGTCATCCGCAAAAGCTACGAGTCTGACCCCCGTCACTAATGCTATTATGAGCAATTCGTCATAGACGATATTCCACAAAAGAGGACCCAACACTGAGCCTCGGGGTACACGCCCAGTAACCTTATATGATTTAGGACCTACTTCCGTGTCATATCTAAGGACTCTGTCGGTAACGTAATTTGCTACCATCTTTTGCAAGTATGCCGGCACCCCTAGCTTCGACAATGCCGCCAGGATGGAATCCTACCGCACTGAGTTGAAGGCATTCTTGATGTTCAGCGTAACGACGGAACACTATTGTTTCGTCCCTCCTTTCCATGGCCCGCCCTCGATTACTTTTTGGGCCGTTTTGACCAGCCGATCTATAGCATCCAACGTAGATCGTCGTCGTCTGAAGCCGTATTGAGCTTCGGCCAACAGGGGTTCCACCACTGCCTCAATTCTCTGGTTTATTATGCGCTCCAGGATCTTGCCCGCCGTATCCAGCATACAGAGTGGACGATATGATGACGGCTCGTCCGGTGGCTTTTTCCCCTTAGGAAGAAATACGAATCTCTGTTGCTTCCATCTGTCGGGGATGATACCCTCTTGAATGCAAGCATTGTACATGTCAAGGAATATTCCAGGTGGTGTATTAATGACTGCCTTCAACGCAATGTAGGGCACACCATCGAGACCGGCTGCCTTGTTGTTGCCCACTCTGCTATAGGCCTGCAATAGTTCGTCAGCTGTAATCGCTGGAATTTCACCGTTAATATCGTTCTTCCCATATGTTCTAGTGAGATTTGATTGTTGGGGAAATAAAACAGACACAATCCTCTGCAGAAGGTCGGGGCAGGTCAGTGATGGCATCGGTTAACTCTTAAGTCGTGCCATAAGCACCTTGTACGGTCTGCCCGAAGGATCCTTATCCACATCCTGCAAGAGCTCTATGGCCTTAGGCCTTAGGGCTTTATGGCCTTAGTAAGTTCACGCTTAGCGGCTTTATACTTCACTTCGAGGCTTTCAGGATTGGAGTTCTTCCTTGCGCGCTGCCAAGATCTTCTTGCTGCAAAACATTCCTTGCGGAGAGTCGCAATTTCATCGCTCCACCAGTACACCGGTGGCCGTCGGTTTCCACTAAGTTTACTGGGCATAGTCGCATCTCAGGCGTCGGTGACTCTCCGCATGGTTTCGTCTACTTTTTCCATCGCATTTCTTCTATCTATTGGATCAGTTTTCAGTGCCATAAGAAAAGTGGCCTTGTCGAATTTTCTCATCTTGCAGCCGACTCCGTTTGTTCTTTTCGATGTAGGCGCAGACCTCCAATCAACCGACACCTCCCAGAGTACCGCTCGATGATCACTGAAAGTGTAGATCTCGGATACCTCCCATGCACATTTTCCTTTGATCAGGCCGCTGCTGACGAAGGCGAGGTCTATAAATGAGCTCGCTTTTCCTCTGCGAAATGTCCGTTCACTTCCATCATTCAATAGGACGACATCTAAAGTCGAAAAGGCTTCTAGTAACGCACGCCCTCGCTGATTCGTCTCCTTGCTACCCCAGTCGACTGCCCAGGAATTGAAATCTCCCGCAATGGCCACCGGGAAATGCTCTTACGCATCCATCACGAGCCTATCTAGGAATGCCGTGAAGTCTTCATAACAAAGACTTGGTGGTGCATAGCAGCTATACAGATGGATACCATTTACCTTGGCCACACCAAATCCAGACTGTTGGTCACCGTTATATACTTCAAACGGCAGAGCACCACCGGACCAAATGACGGCTTTATTGCTACTATCGGTAACCCAGTTTTGGGTATATAGGTTCCTGTAAGGTTCCGAAATGACGGCAACATCAATCGGCAGGTCTCGAGCCGTCTGCGTCAGCAGATCGTGTGCTGTGGCGCAGTGAGCCAGGGTCACCTGGACATTTGACTGGACATTTGATGCTACCAGTTTCATGGGCATGGTCTTTCGTGGGCTCCAATTCCACGCATAGACCGCATTTCGGAGACGCTTCACAATCAGAGCTTTTGTGCCCTTTTTCGCCGCATTCATAGCACAGGTCTGATCGGTCAATGGGGCTCTTGCAATTAACGGCAAGATGCTCGTAGTGCCAACACTTGAAGCATTTTAGGGGCCTTACCACTGCCACGATGCGGGCATATACCAGGCTTATTCGTATTTTACTACCTTTCTCAGTATATTCCTTGCAGTAGTGGCAGGGAGTACCACCGTCGCCGTTTGTGTTCCTCGGTATGCCTTGCGAAGAGGCTTGATGGCACTCAATGAGATATCACTATCTGTGCCATCAGCTTTCCTCAGGGCATCGAGTATGTCTTCTTTCGTAGCGACGTCGTCGAGGTCTTTAATTTCGAGTTCCTCTTGAGGTCCCTTATTAAACACTTTGGCTTCGTTTTGGAGGGCTCCAACTAGCGCCTTCTCTGACTCAACACCTTCGTCCTTCTTTCCTCTCGCAAGGCTTAGGAGAACGTCTGCGGACACGGTTTTACGGATTTTTTCCACGCATAAGCTAGCCGCATTAACCCCTTGGTCCTCCTTTATTCGTCCCAATATTTCCGAGTACGTATCTTTCCCCGTCGGGCGAATAATTAGCGCATCAGTTCGGATTGCTGCTTTCTTCTTCGACCGAGGTTTAGTCTGTGTAGCACCACTAAGATTTTGGGACGGCTCCTGTTTTATTCTCCGTCTCTTGGCTTTCTCCCAAGCATTTTCATCGTCTTCTGTTTCAGAATCTAATGCTTCTTCCATGACCCTACTCCCCTCTAACCGAGTTCGATTTTTTAGGCGATCCTCCACATTTCTGGACGACGTTGCTGCTGTCTCATTGTCGGCACTCTTGAGCTTTTTGCCCGTTGTGTCATCAGGCGGTGTCCTCTCCTTTCTTTTGTCCCGTCGGGTTGGGATGTCCTCAGATGTCTTCGGTTTTTCTATGGACTTATGGCTACTCCCTAGGCTTAGATGGGACAATCTAGGACGTGGAGGGGTAAGCCATCCAACTGCTGGCAAGGGTGTTTTGCCTACCCCTGTCTCCGTCATGGATATTATTCGCCTTGCGGCCATTTGGATCTTCTTAGCCAGCTTTCTCATGTTTTCATTGATGGTTCTCCCATTCTTATCTGTGAGAGAATTCACTAGCGTTGCCAGATCATTCTCGTACTATGTGCTCTGCATAGTAGGTACAGTTCTACTTGTAGCATTAAGGGCCAAGTGGGCCACCCCGGGACGATCAAGTGATGGTTGGCTCTTCCCACAATCCGAGGAGCCAGCGCCGGCCATCAGGGCTTTCACCTGGTAGGAACCGACGGCGGAATGCCCCTTTTGGGGATTGTCCGCGTGGGATAATATTGTTTTATCATCACTGTTCATGCGCTGTTATAGGGAGCCCACCCTTGGCACCCTTGGTTTCGGGAGTCAGGTTTCTCCCAGTGTGTGTGTGTGTGTTTGTATGTATGTGCCCTAAATTTTGGTCACCCATTTTTCACGAATGGATACACGAATCGAAGCCGTCGAGGTCTCAATCGACGTGCCTTCATGTAACTTAGCCCTGACTCGTTTTTGATAGATATTGGTTCAGATTATATATTGTTATTAATGATTCCAATTGTTCATAACGCTATATCTCGTAAACGGTTGGAGATAGGAAAAAAATTGCGAACATCAATTGGTCCGCAGACAAAGATGCACATTTAATATGTATTGACTTTTTCCCATAATGTGCATGATTAAGATGGTAGAGCCGTTAGAAAAAAATAATTCATGTGATGAGTGCATGAATGGAGACTAGAAGGCGTCGGCGATCGCCAAAACTGGTCTCTACAGTAAACATGGGCCAACCCAGAATATAATACTTTATATCACTTTTGTGTATCAATGCTGCCATGGAACGTGAAGTCGAGTGAAGCTTCACATACTTATTGAACTTTTCAACGTAGTTGTATATTTGTGGTTTTAAAATGTTTCAATGGGACTTAAAGGCTCCAATGAGAAGTAAATGGCCTTCACGTGGAACAGGGAGTTATCTCTTGATTATGAAAAAAATCACAAAAAGCAGCGACATATAGAGAAATGAAAAAAAAATCAGTAAATACTGAAGTTTGAAGTCTCGTAAATTTTTGAAACAGACATGATGTCGAAAACTCGAGTTACCAAATCGGGAAGTTTGCATTGTGTCCTCACTGAGGGCACAAGTACATCCCACCCACTAGGTATTAACTTCCCGATAGGGAAGTTATTATAATCATCCCGAAATCGAACTTTTTCATTCGACCTGTTACTAGTGTCTTAAGGGTACCAAAATGATCCCCGAAAAATTCTAAGTCAATGTCTGTCTGTGTGTGTGTGTTACACATACATACATACATACAGTACACATACATACATACACATCCATAGCCACACGCAAACACCAATTTAGAATTTCACGGCGATCATTTTGGTATACTTAAAACCCTAGTTAGATAATGAAACAACAGATTTGAATTTTGAGTGCATTACAATAAGTTCCCAATTAGTCGGGAAGTTAATTATGCAAATTATGAAAAAAAGTAATCGTACATAAAAGGTGTATTTTCAAATAAGGAATGATTGTCTTTTCCGAAGTTTCCCGATGACTTCAATATTTTACCTAGTGGAACAGTATAAACAATTGCAATTGTTGATAACATTGCATATACTACACGAATCCCGTTCAAAGTGTAATCCGCTCGATTTTGCACGGAAAGGCTTCGATTGGGACCATCATGACAGCGCTGTGTTCATTCGTTCACTCATTACAGACATAATTGTTGACACGGTCATACTTTGTTAATTATGCGAATTGTCGAAAAAAGTAATTCTACATAAAATATGTATCTTTATATGGGGAACAACTTTTCTTGTATAAATTTTACGCTAACTCTGATAGTTCATGCAATAGAACATTATAAACAATTGAACTTATTAATAACAATAAATGTACTGCACCAATTTCATCCAAAACCTAATCGGCGCTAAGTTACATGCCAACGGTTGGATTTCCACCTCAATAATCTCGATTCCAGCATTCGTCCGTAAGAAACTTAGGATCAAGTTTCAGCGACACACGATACATACACACACACACACACACACACACTGGGAGAAACCTAACCCCCGAAACCAAGGTTGCCAAGGGTGGGCTCCCTATAACAGCCCATGAAGCAAACATGAACAGTGATGATAACACAATCTTATCCCACGCGGAAAACCCCTAATAGGGGAATTCCGCCGTCGGTTCCGATCAGGTGAAAGCCCTGATGGCCGGCGCTGGCTCCTCGGATTCTGGGAAGAGCCAACCATCACTTGATCGTCCCCGGGTGATCCACTTGGCCCCAAATACTACAAGTGGTTTCCAAACTACGATAAAGACTACATGGGATCAGCAGGAAAATGATCTGGGAACGCTGGTGAATTTCCTTACGGATAGAAATCGAAAAACTATCAACGAAGAGATCCGTAATCTTGCTAGGAAAATCCAAACTTGCACAAAGCAGATAAGAAATATGCCGGGAACAGGGGGATGCAAAACACCCCCACTAGCAGCGGCATGGCTCCCCCCCCCCCCCCCCCCCCTCCAGGTCATAGATTGCGACAGGTGAATCTAGGGAGCGGTCATAATGCCATGGAAAAACCCGGAACATGCCAACAAAGGCCCATGAGACGGGATAAAAGAAAGGAGAGAACGCCGCCCGATGACACAGCGGGCAAAAAGCTCAAAAAGTGTTCTAACAACCTCCGCTATGAATGTGGAGGAGCTGCTGAGCAATGACACTCCGGTAGGCGGAAACTGTGCCACGGACGAAGCATCGAATTCGGCTGGAATGTGAGAACATTCGACGTCACCAGTTCTCTTGTGGCATTAAAGATCGACTCAGTAAGTGGTAGAAATGCCACCAAAAAAGTGGATGGAGTCATGCGGAGAGTCACCGATGCCTGCGACGCGACTATGCTTAGGAAAGTCAGTGGAAACCGAAGGCCACCGGTGTATTGGTGGAGCGATGACATAGGTATGCTTCGCAAGGAATGTTTTGCAGCGAGATATTGGCAACGTGCAAGGAAGAAGTCCAATCCCAAAAGCCTCGAAGTGCAGTATAAAGCAGCTAAATGTAAACTTACTAAAGCCATAAGAGAATACATGAAAATGCGGAACATGTTTTATTTGCATGTCCGCGTTTCGACTGGCAACAATGTATATGGGAAACTACTGCAGGTAAACCCATAAACATTGAAAATCTTGTGGAAGTCGTGCTGTCGTCAAAGGCAGCATCGAACGCGACCAGCGCGTTCGCACTGAAGGTTCTGACGGAGTTGCGCCGCGAGGAGCAGCTACGGAAAAATCCAGAGTAAACGGAGGATGTTCTTGCCGTGGAAGACCGGAAAGGATTGTCTACTGAAGAAGCCACGGCTATCCTCCCCTATACAACGAAGTATTGCTTCGCAGATGTTCCGTCGTGGTCCGGGGACAACCGAACTGTATTGTATGCGCCAAGGGGGTTTGTCCCTTGCACTTTATATTTTTATTTGTTAATTTTGCAATTTTGTTTAATAAAGGTAAAAGTACGAAAAAGAGAAAGGAACGAGAAAGAAGGAAGCATGAGAAAGACGGTTGGCTTCCGACTTTCTCTTTTTTTCTCATAAAAAAACCATGTGTGTCAGCTCCGACGCTCGACTGGAGTTTACTCCTTCAGAATAATTATCTTGGAATGTATACAATAGGGGGTTGGGAGGGTAAAGAAACTGAAGTCCATGGAAGTATATACTTCAATCTATATCGATTTCCATTTATTCCCTTCACTATTAACATTAACATTATCAATTTTCTAAATATCATCGTCGTTGTTCAATACTTTTATTTTATTTTATTTGATTTCTGAACATTTTTATCGACAGAAGTGAAACGTACACAGTACATTTTAATTATAAACCTTTTTATTTCACACTTTTTCTCAAACAGCCAGAAATTAGTACATAAACTACCTGGCAACTGCATCTACTTGGTTTTCTGATTTTTTTCATCATCACTTGAATTATTTTCTTCCATATGTTATACTATTTCATTAACTTTTTTGACTAACTTCATTTACTTCATCAGTATACATATAAATACATATCACAATAGTCCTCTACATGAGAATAAAAAACCAAACATCTGAAATTTCATAAACTGACTGTCGATAGTCAACACACATATTGACACCAGCCTAACCTTCCCCTTGAGAAGGTATGCGCATCACAGTCTGAGTTAGAGCGCAAATACGGTGCGCAGAAGATAATGCAACGACTTTACTTTTAGTTAACACTCGATTTCACTGCTCATCTTTTTTCGTACCGCGGGCTATAAATCAATTCTAACGGAATAAACTCAAAAAAAAACACAGACACACACATACTTCGACTGAAACTTTCTTGGGTGTCATTTTGGTATACTTAACACACCAGTCATAGGACAAAACAAAGAACTTTGATCTCGGAGTGATTAGTATAACTTCCGGAGAATCGGGAAGTTAAAAATCTTTGAATTTCAAAATGGTGAAACTTTCGCAAAATTTTGAAAATCGCAAAAAATATTAAAAACTTTAGGAGTTTTAAAAATTTTGAAATTTATATACATTGTCAGAATCCAAAAACAATTGTTAACAGTGTAAGAATTGTCAAACTATAAAATTAAAAAAATCATAAAAATTCCACATTTTAAAGAATTTCCAACAACTACAAATTACCAATGTTTCAGAAATTTCTATAACGAACTTTATAAATTCGAGAAGTTGCAAAAATGTTCAAAATTGCAAATTTAAAACATTTTCGAATTCAGAAAAATCACAAATTGTATCAACTTTTGGATTTCAATTTTTCACAAAATTTAGCACTACGTGAAAATATTTAGAAATTAGACACAACTCCAAAATATTAAGAATGTAACGATTTAGAAAATTCAGAACATTTAAAAAATTTGGAAAGGTTTCAAAAATTTTGAAAAGTTGAAAAATCCGCAAAATTAAAACAACTTCGAGTTTTAAGAATTTCCAAAATTAATAAAATTTCACATTCCGTAGAAGTGAAAAAAGAATTAAACAATTCTCAAAATTCTATAAACGTGAAGAAATGTCAAAAGTCCACAAACTTAACAATTTTGCATTTTTGTGAAATTATAAATTTTCAAACTTTAAAATTTTTGAATAAATCGAAAATGAAATAATTTTGAGAAATCCTAAAACCTGCTAATTTTCGCAACATTGTATGAATTTTTAAAAATTCAACAAAACTTTCAAATTTCCAAAAATTTCAACGTGACTGGCGCGGCCCCGGCTGCATTTGAATTTCTCCCCGCACGTATCCATCAATATGAAAGAACTGAGTTTAAACATTAAGAGTTGAGGCTAAAAATTAAAATCGATATTGAAAGTGACAAGGAAAATTGAAGGCTGAAATTACAAATTGTTGAGTATCACTGCACACTTTAACTGATGAGCGAGTTGAGAAACACTTTAGCGTTTTGCATGTCAGCCGAGTCTAGGCGAGTCTGGGTGGCTTTTATATAGAGCTATCAGGCTCAGTACGTGCAACTCTGTATAATAGTTATAAATATAGTACTGTTTATTGGCTTTTTTGTTTACTAGCTTTCATTTACATCAATACAAATTGAAGCTCATAATGGAAAATGAAAACCGAAATTTGACTGATTTTTATTTCATTGTTATTGTTACACCATAAGCCAGTTCAAAGTTTTTATTTTTTAAATCGAAATTTGATTAAAGAGTGGGAAATTAAAAAAAAATAGAATTCCATTTACTTATTTATTTGCTTTTGTAAAATAATCTGTATTTTATAAGTCATTTACTTGATGTTTCCGACTCTAAATTTCTATTCATTCCATTGAAATAATAGCCATAATTAAACAATTTTATGCTTTTTCGTTATCATTTTTTTTTTTTTACTTTTTTACTAAAACAATGTTGGAAAGTTGAATGATTTTTAAAAAATGACGACCAAAAATTCAAAATCCTCATTTTATCGTTTTTATTTTTTGAATGCTTTTTTTAATGACATTTTTAACTCCCCGATTTAGGGAAGTTATTGCAATGACCCCGATAATGCAGTGTCCCAGAAATAGAAAATTTTCAGTTTTTTCGATGTTTCACATCATTCTGATAAAGTTTAGATGAGGGTTCTGTGTGTGTGCTCGTATGTGAGTGATTCTTTGAGAGACGACTCGACCGATTTGTTTCTCCGTTGACGTAAAATGACCTCTGACTGATGTCCAGGGCAGAAAGGAGTGTCAATGTTGAAAAATAATTCCTTCAATTGTTATTAATAATCTTGATTATTTAAACGCTCTATCGCGAGAACGGTTAAAAAGAGAAGAACTAGTGGTGTGCAAATGTATGTGCCCCATACGGGGCACAAACAAAAAACTTCCCGATTTGGTATTTTAGCGCAGGATAAGCAGGCAACCTTGGTGATGAGCGAACTGTACAGTGATATCAATAATTGAACTTGTGACTATTAATTACTACACGCGATGGATTTAGTTTGATTTTTAAGCCCCATAAAAATATTCAACTGGAATTCGTCCACCTAATTACTCTGTCTACCTCTGTACTTTCTTAATTATCTCGCTCTTTGACATCCTTCCCGTAATTGTCGACATATTCATTCGCCAAGTATATTCTAGTTCGACTCGCAATATGTTCTAACCTATCCTTACTTAAAAAGGAGAAGATAAGATATCGATATTTCTCGATATGCCTCGAAATACCGTAAGCGTAAGACTGAAACCAGCGCCACTGTCGTTGTGGCTTCGGCTACAACCATTCTTCTCCATCGAGACGCCCGTGGCAAGCATATCGCTGCAATTTCCGCGATTATTGTGAAAGTGTATTCTGAATATAAAAATGCCATCGTCATCAATCAAGTACCTCCACGAAGGCAATTGACCATTTCAATGCTGGGGCCACACTGATGTGAGTATTTATGCAAAATACTACTGAAAAATGAAATATTTAGTTCATCCTAACCTCTCAAATTGTGCCTCATGTAAGCCATGCTTTCATGGGATATTCGGAATAAATATCATAATAGTGTTGGTAAAAAATGGTAAATTTTGAAGAAAATTGAACTTTGTTTTTTTTTCAATTTTTATTCATTTTTTTTTTGTAAAAAAGACACCGTGAAA
Organism: Asobara japonica; assembly: GCA_026005395.1. Classification (NCBI taxonomy): domain Eukaryota; kingdom Metazoa; phylum Arthropoda; class Insecta; order Hymenoptera; family Braconidae; genus Asobara; species Asobara japonica. The sequence goes on from BQMI01000170.1 coordinate 80,518, forward strand.
TGTCGTTGCCATAACATTTTATGGGCATGTGTTGCTCGACAGAAAAAAATCAGTTTTTACTTGAAAATAATTTCAATTTCATTTTACCATTTTTCGTTGATTTTTTTATGGCAATAAAATTTTTTTCTCACATTGTATTCAAAATATAGTTCATTCCATATTTCACATGGCTTCTTATCGCCACGTGTTCTCCAGAAAACAATAATGAAATATCTATGAAAAATATAATATTCAGATTTGACTGAAAATGATCAATTTATATTTCAATTTGATTAGGATTTTTTTTTGCATGATGGCGCCAAAATACCCACTTTGATCCATCTTAACCTCTCGTTGCCGCGTGTCTATTGATTGTGAATGCGATTAATTTAATTAAAATCATATTCATGTTTGGTATCATTGAACTACCCAATTCAGTCCACTATAACCTCTCATTGCCATGTCTGTTATTTCCAAATTCAATAAAAAAAAATTTGTCTGCAAAGCATCCCCGAAAATTCGAAATGTAGACCATAATTTCTCTAATAATATATCGCCAATAATCTGAAATAAAAAAATATTGATTTTTCTCTGCAACAAAAAATATTAATTCTTCTTCGATTTTCTCCAGGCAAATTGTGGGGTACGTGGACGCAATAGATGGGTTGAAGGAATTGCCCAAGTCAAAGTCGAGGTGGCCTTATAAATGCATTGTCAACAATAATGACGGCAGAAGAGTGCGCCTCCTTTTTTGGGGTGACGATGCCCTCAAATTCCACGAAGAAATCAAGATGTAGCAGGTATTATTTATATCGTTTTTAATTTTTCAAAGAAATATGTAAACATATTTCTTCTGGACATGGCAGAATTGGGACAAACTCGAGAAGACAATATACATCAACCTTTTTGCATTAGAAAAAAATCGTCATCCTTCATATTTCTTCCATTTGCTTCTACAATTATGTCAAATTGATATTCTGCCTAAAAATTCTTCCGCTTTCAATTTTTTTATTCGTCAATCGCATCAGATACTGTTTAAATTTAAAAAATACAAGCTAAATGTGTACTGAAAACATATACATGTTTTTTTATTCACAGATACTCAAGATTACCGGAGGGATTATTGAAGCTGTCAACGTCACTTATCATTCAGCTGCTGAAAATGTACTTGATAAGGAGTTTCAGTATGGACGCGGAAGCACCTTGGAAGTTCTCGGAAATTTTGACCCATCCAATTGTGCGAACCCACCGCGAACGGCAGCTACCATTTCTTATGTCTCCATAGAAATGAAAGATGTTTGCACAGCTTGCGGACCAGTTCACGTCAATGGTTGGATTAAGGAACCGTTCAGGAGCATTGCTACGGCCTACGGTTCCAGCTATGGATCCGGTATGATCTGTACTGCCGTCCACCGCATGTCGGTCCATGTTTCAACGTTCGTTCCCCGAGACGATTTAATTCATGGAATGAAAATCGCTGTAAAAGAAACAATTGATCGAAGGAATGATGCATTCGTCTTCAACATTATCAGTATGGACAATGTTGAGATTCTACATGGAGCCTCTGATATGACAGAGGACGACATGGATAAAGCAGTTGAAGCCCCACCACTCATCCCCAAAAGAGCCATTGAGGTACCCATGCTGCCTTATGCCAAGGTATTGGAATACACCTCAAAATTGTAATTGTTTCTGTTGTCTTTGTGTTTCTGAGTTTTTAGCTGGTTTCATTTTTTCTCCTCAGTTGAAGAAAGAAACCGCAGTCTAATCTTCCTTTTTTTTCTTAGACCAAACATTGTAATATTTTTTTCCTTCTTCAATTTCAGAAGCCCAAGCTGGATTGATGATCTTCATAGTATAACTGCAAACGAAACTTCAATTCCAGTTCCCATAGTCAGAGCCTCTTCGGAAAAGAAATTGGGATTTCACATTTCACAATATTATAATGTTTCTAACCACATGAAAATCTTTTACGATTTTTGTCCACTCTTTACAACTTTGAAGTATGATATCTTGCATGCAAATTTTAGTAATTTTTTAAGTTCAACGAATGATTTAATTAATTACTTTGCTTCTCAAATTTAAAAAACTTGGATGTTACGCAAACAATTGTTCAAGACCATTCATTTATGTTCAAAGCATCCATGCATATTCGAAAGAAAATTCTGCTGTTTAAATTATGATGATCTGCAATTTTCATTTTTTTCCACCGTTTTTCTGTAGAAAAGAATTATGAAACTGCAAACTTTCATCTTATTTTCCTTAAAAACTAATATTAAAAAAGAATCTTAATTAATATAGATGCTCTCTTATGAAGAAGACTGAACACAGTATATAGTATGTACATATAGGACTATATATGTGTATTTGAAAACTGCTGTGATTCTTAAATAATTATGTTAAAAATGTATCTTTATGCGATGACCAAATTTGCAGTTTGTATTTTTTTTCCCATTTCTTATTAAGTTCGAATCATTTTGGAAAATGATCTTTTTTTTTTTTTGATAATATGTACTTGACAAAATCTGCGGTTTATATATCGTCCGTCCGTTGACCGACTTTAGTGCAACATTGAACAATGTTGTTGATAAATGGAGTTTGAAAAATTCCATTCACATGATAGTATTGGATATTCTTAGAAATGTAATTGTGAGTGACTAGAAAATGTTTTCAAAATGTGTAATTGAAAAAAATTGATGAAAGTATAATTAAGGAATAAATATGAGACATATTATTACCACTGAACTACTAAGACCAAATCCTTCATTGTATTTTTCAATAAACAAAATCTCATGTCAGTTTCTATTGATTGTATTATAGGTATTATTACTCCTTTTTCTGATTTTCAGTCACTATTCAATATTTTTCATTCAATTCAATATTTTTGATGTTTCAATTCATAGGCCATTTCACTTCATTTTAAATTTTTCCCACGTCAATAGCAAACTTTATGGTGAGTTTTCACTCGTGCTGAAAAGCCAATCACAGTTCGCCATTACTGGAAAGAAAGATTATTGGCTCAGCCGATGAGTGAAATCCTCCCCTCATTCACGCCATCGCCAGTGTCAACGCATGCGCATGGGATGAACATTAGCCGTTGTTTATCGATATATCGACATTCACGAGAAATCTCTTCATAAAAAATATAATAACAGTTTTATGCGGTTATTATGCTCATGAGTTTTCATTGCCCATTTTTTTAAGTGATAACTTGAAGTGTGAAATTGTTGAAAATTTTGAAATCAGTGAAATTTTTTCTACGAGTCAAAACGTAAGTACTGATTAACTGAACATAAGTTAGGCGAAAATTTTGTATTTGTAGTAGATAACTCAAAATTGAAATTGAACTCAATAAGAAATTGGGAAGAAACACGTTTTTTGTTGATTCAATGGGGTAATTCATGGATTTGATAACGGAGGGTATAGATTGCGACATAATTCACGAGTTTAAGGACAGTGTTTCATAAACGAGAAATTGGAATTGAAATTCTATTCAACTCTGAACTTTCATTTTATTTTCGAACTTAAATTCCGATTTTGACGAAGATTAATTACATGTATTTTAATCCTTAAACTACGAAGAAAATTTCGCTGCAAATTTATGAGTAAGGAAAATTACTCTTTTTTCAGGAACGTCTGTCTACAGAAGTCTAAGTTATCTCTTCCTTCATCTTGATTACAGCGTCCGGATTGGATTGCGTTGATAATGATTTAATGAAAAACCAATTCGAATTGTAAGTATTTTACTCAATGAAGGACGAAATCATTGTCCCCTAAATCGAGTTATTCACTATTGTTTGTCTTTTCAGGTACACTACAGAGAGTTAATTGTGCGCATAATTATACTTCAGTCAATTCAAGCTGTACAGACGTTATTGGGATCTTGGACCTTCTGCCACGGTTTCATATTTGGCAATCAGTCTATTTGGGAAGATAGACTGCGTTTCCGCAGCGCATGGGCTGTTATACCCATTGCTCCACAGCGGATTGGGACAAACATTTCCCAATACCAATACCAAACCCTTACCAAATACCGAAAACAAATCCGAATTTTACCAAATTACTAATACCAAAATCATACCAAATACCAAAAATGATTCCGAACTTTACCAGAATAACCAGGAACATCTAACTACAATTTACGTGAAAAATATTACCGCAATTTCTAAGAGAAATATTACCACAATTCACCCGAGCAATTTTACCGCAATTTACCAGAGAAATATTACCACAATTCGACCAAGGAATTTTACCGCAATTTACTAGAGAAATATTACCACAACTGAGTAGAAAAAAATTACCAAAATTCACCAGCAAAGAAAGTACCACAATTGATCAGTGACGGCATAAGCAATCTACTGTTTAATAAATATAAAACTATGAAATATCCATAAGTGATGAACTATTTCAATATCTATACATATTGACTGTCAATAATTTTCCATTCATTTCTCTTTGTAATCAAGTGCACCAAATTCATATTTTCTCATTCTCAAATCATTCGAGTTTTTTGTAAAGTGTAATTGCATTTTTCGCGTTTCGTGAGCATCATCAACTTTGATTTTTCAATTAAATTTGCGGCTTTACCTTGCAAAGACGAATATTGTGCAACACCATCGAGCGTAAGATAATCGAAACTGAATGTGCGTTGAATAAAATCATTATCAAAATCATTGAATCGCCGTTTATGTAGTATAGTGGAGAAATATCACCAAATATATTGTTGAAAACAAATTTTTGTTTTGCGAATACATTTCAAACCAATCGACCCCTTTTCACAGCTTGATTTGTTTGTCTTCTCATTCGAAATTTGTTATTGTTCTTGACACGAAAATGCCTAGACCAAAAATACAGCGTACTAAAGAAGAAGAAGAAGTATTCCAAAGAAAAAAACGAGAGAAGAATGCGGCGTATCAGCGTGAATACCGCGCAAAATGTCGTAATCAACAGCAAAATCGTTCCCTCCGGAATCCAATGCCTCTGCTCAATCATCAACAATAAGTCAAGTTCTTGCTGATGTCCATCAAGATGGCACTGGAACTGATGAGCGTATTGAACAAAATCGTGACAATAGGCAAACAATGCAGCGTGCCGACGAAGAAGAGATTCAAAGAACAAGACGAGCAAAGGCAGCTGCCTATCAACGTCAATACCGTGCAAAACACCGTAATCAAGCACATATTTCCGGTCGTATTATCAGTCATGAATTACCAACTAATGAAATTGTAGTTGAACATCATGTATCTCATGCTGGGAATCATAATAATATAACGGTTGCTGAATATGAAAACCCAGTTAACATAACAGTAAACAACGTTTATGCTAACCCTCCCAGCATCGAACCACCAACTGGCAACAATTGTTCTCAATTACCAAGGGAAATGCAATCGAGTACCATCCGCGATACTCCTGTAGGAAATATCAAACAGCACTATATTGGTCCAATGGACGTTGTATGTAGTCATTGTGGTGATAAACACTTTGCAGCCGAAAAAGTTCGCAAAAATTCTTTAAATGATTGCTGTAGCCATGGTGAAGTTGCTCTCGAACCTTTACCCAATCCACCCAGTATTTTGCAAGATCTTTTCAATAACACTCATGAGCAGTCGAAGCATTTCCATGAACGCATACGGTGTTATAATAGTGCGTTTGTGTTTGCATCTTTTAACGGTCATTTAGTAGATTTCTCTGATCGACGACCGGGCCCAGTTTGTTTCAAATTACATGGTCAAGTATACTACCAATTCAATAGGAGTTTGTATCCTGAATCCCATGATACTCCAGCTTTCGGCCAATTGTTTATAATTGATCAAAATGAAGCTACTGACATGCGATGTAACTTAATATCAACATTGAATCGGGAAATAGTCAACGCAATCGACGTTGCCCTACGTCAATCCACTGTATATGCTCAGTCTTACCAAATGATGCATGAAGCACTCCAAACCATGAGAGACACTCATGCAGATGAGGAACCTGAAATGCAGCTGATATTTTCTCTCAAACCAGGAATTGACTAGCGACGATATAATGTGCAGAGAATTAACGAAGTAGCTGCTATTTTCACTACAAACGCTGATGGTGACATTCCTGAATCTTATTTGTCAGTCCGTAATAAAGGAACAAAAGATCTTCAATTTATTAGATCCATGGATCCTAACGCTGAACCATTGGTTTACCCAATGTATTATCCATATGGTACCCGCGGATGGCACGAAAAGTTAAGTTGTGTGAATAAAGATAAAAGAGTGTCAAGAGCTGCATATACTAAGTACAGAATGGCCGACCGTGATAACAATGTCATCCTGAAAGGTGGTCGATTGTATCAACAATGGGTTGTCGATAGTTATGTGAAAATTGAAAAGGATAGGCTAAATTACTGCAGAGAAAATCAAAAAACTCTTCGCTGTGATACATATCAAGGTTTGAAAGATCACCTACAGCGTCGGGCGAATGAAACTGATAGTCAAATAGGAAAAATGGTCATCCTTCCATCAACCTTCACAGGCTCCCCCGTAATATGTTGCAAAATTATCAAGATTCAATGGCGATTGTGAGAGTACACGGTAAACCAGATGGATTCATTACTATGACTTGCAATCCTTTGTGGTCTGAAATTCAAGAAAATTTACTACCAGGGCAAACAGCATCTGATAGGCCAGACATTGTTTCACGAGTTTTTGATATAAAGAAAGACGAACTCATCAATGACATTGTTAAAAACAAGTTGTTTGGCGAAGTGGCTGCCTACGTTTACGTAATTGAATATCAAAAACGTGGGTTACCACACATGCACCTGTTATTAACGTTGAAGCAAAACAGTAAACTGGTGACTACTAATATTATTGATGAATATATCTCGGCGGAGATTCCTGATCGCCAGACAGATCCGACTCCACACGATTTAGTACTCAAAGATATGATTCATGGACCATGTGGCAGTGGGTGCACGAATGAAAAAGGGAAATGTACGAAAAAATTTCCAAAAAAATTTCAAGAAAGTACCCTGATGGATGAAAATGGGTATCCTACATATCGTCGAAGAAATACAGGTACTTTTGAACGTTCCAATGGACAGACGGCTGATAATGCATTCGTGGTTCCCTACAGCCCTAAGTTATTGAAAAAGTTCAGATGTCATATCAATGTAGAAGTAGTGTCCAGCATCAAATCTGTCAAATACCTGTATAAATATATATACAGAGGCCACGACTCAGCCTCCGTTATTGTAACCAATGATGAAATTCATCATGATGAAATTCGAAAGTTCGTGGATACACGATATGTTTCTCCAGTTGAAGCATGTGAGCGAATATATGGTAGACAGATACAGCACAAGAGTCATTCAGTCATACGATTACCAGTTCATCTACATAATGAACATAGCATTGTAATCAATGACGTTGAAAATGAAGACGGTATGAGAGCTGCCTTGGAGAAAACGAGCATGTTGGTTGATTATTTCGCCTTGAATGAACGAGACCCAGAGGCGAGAAATTACACGTACGGAGAAATCCCTTCTCATTATGTTTTCAAGAAACAGTCGAATTCAAATCAACATATGTGGGAGATGCGTAAATCACATTTCAATGTTATTGGGCGTATGTATTCAGTGAGTCCAACTCAAATCGAACTATTCCATCTTCGACTACTCCTCATAAAAAATAAAGGTGCGACTAGCTTTGAAGACCTAAGAACCGTCGATGGAGTGCCATATGAGACATATCAGGCTACGTGTTTGGCATTAGGCCTTATCGAAGATGATCAAGAATGGGATCGTGCATTGACAGAAGGAGAAATTTGGATGATGCCACGTCAACTAAGGCATCTGTTTATGCGCATTTTTATATATGCTCAGCCGAATCATCCAGAACAGTTGTGGGAAAAATTCAAAGATGCTCTCTCTGAAGACTTCCAACGAAATTATAATGAATCGGAGTCTCACAAGAAAGCATACGCTAACATCAATGCACTTCTTATGAACGAAAGATCGAGCTTTAGCGCCTTTTCGACAATGCCGCAATTAATCGAATGTCGAGACGATATTGATGATGACACGGATGACCCTGTTTCCATCGAAACCCATGTAAATATTGGTCAAAAGCAGTACGATCAGTTGAATGTGAAACAGAAGGAAATTGTTGACAAAATTGTCGATATAGCTATGTCAAATGATGAGGTATCACCCTCCTGTTTCTACATTGATGGTCCAGGAGGTTCAGGCAAAACATTTGTTTATACAACATTAGACCATTTGTTGAAAGCTCGAGGAAAATCGATTTGTACAATGGCTTTTACCGGTATTGCAGCAATCTCACTCCCTCAAGGGAAAACGCTGCATAAAACTTTCGGCATACCTGTTCCACTATTCCCTGATTCTGTTTCTCACATTAAAAGTCAATCGAAAGACGCTCAATATTTAAGAAATGTTGATATTTTCATTTGTGATGAAACGCCTATGGCCCCTAGAGCTGCACTGGAATTGATTGATCGAACATTACGTGATTTAACGGAGAATGACTCACCATTTGGCGGAAAACGCATGCTGTTAGGTGGAGATTTCAGACAGTTATTACCTGTTACTCCAAATGCTACAAGATGTGAGTTGGTTAATTCATCGATCGAAATTCAGTTCTTTATGGAGGAATTTCACAATATTTTCATTATCCGAAAATATGCGAGCGTTACCAGAAGAAGTGGACTTCGCAAAATATCTTCTATCCCTAGGGGATGGGCAATGATAATGATAATAATCTGATTCCTCCAGAACAATGCATGGCTTCAAATTCAGATGATATTGTGGAAGTTATATTTAAAAAATATATTGATGAACGTCGCTTTGGAGATTTAGCAAAAACGGCTGTATTGGCTGCCCGAAATGTCGACGTTGATGAAATCAATTGTAAAGCCTTGAACCCTCTGGATGAAACAACAGAACGCGTTTTTACAGGTATTGATAGTGTAGAAAATTGTGATAATGGAGATATCAATGATGCAATATTACCAGAATATTTACATACCCTCAATCCTCCAAATTTTCCACCACATGAGTTACGATTGAGAAACGATTCCATTGTTATGTTACTTTGACATTTGAGTATTCACGAAGGCTTATGCAACGGAACTAGGCTCCAAATAATGGATCTTTCAAATAATCTCTTACAATGCCGGATATTGACTGGAGACAAATCGGGAGACACTCTATTTATTCATCGTATTACATTGTATTGCGAGAATATCTTTCCGTTTACTTTCAAACGACGACAATTCCCAGTTAAACTAGCATTTGCAATGACGATTAAGAAGAGTCAAGGGCAAACTTTTGATAAAATTGGCATTGATCTACGTAAAGATGTTTTCAGTCATGGACAACTATATGTTGCTTTTTCGAGAGTTGGTTCATGGGAATCCCTACGAATTTTTCTGGGCGATGGAAGGGAGTCTAATTTGGTAAAAAATTATGTATTTACAGAATTGTACACTTAATGATAGATGGAACACTGTTTCGCGATAGCCTGGTAATGTATTGTTATCCAATGTAATTCGGAGATTTTGAGTGTTATCCTATGTTGATTTTTAGGTTTTTTTTTATCATAGCCTGTAAGATGTCTATAGGCGCGTGCGTAGCACGCGCGAACGGTCTCGTATTGAAAAAAGTCATACTGAATGTACATTTTTCAAAATGCTCAGATGACCATACCTCCTTAATTATGCAAATTACGGAAAAATGTCATTACACATAAAAAGTGTATTTTCATATAAGGAATAATTCTTGTTTCCCGATAACGTTAATATTTCACCCAGTGGAACAGTATAAACAATTACAATTGTTAATAACATTGCATATAGTGCACGAATCCCATCCAGAGTGTAATCCGCTCGATTTTGCACGCATACGCTTCGATGAGACGATTCGCTTCGAAAAATCGGGCAGTTAAAAGGTGTATAATGAATGTTATTCCTTATAGAAAAATACAGACGTAATCTCTTATGACTTTTTTCTTAATTCTTTATATCGCTCTATTCCACGAACAGTAAGAGTTAGATGGAAAAGTGCCAAATAAAAGTGGTTTCACGTGTAGAAATAAACATTTTTTGTTGCATGAATTTTTTCGTAACGCTCATAATTAAGGTGATAGCGTTTAAATTATCCCAACTTTTTAACACACGCACACACACATACCCGTACGCACAGCCATTATTTCTTTTTCAAGTCTTTTCTTTGTTTGAATTTTTCATTGTTTGATCGCAAACAACATGAACAATTTCGAAGTTTTCATTTTTCAATTTTTTTCTTCAAGAATTTAGAAATTGATGGAAGAGTTAAAAACTAATAAACGGGATTTGGATTTGACCGTCTTCGGGTCGAACCAATAACTTCCCGATCGTTCCCCCGTATATGTTGTATACACAATTTCGGTTTGAACGTTTTAAACTTTTCAAAATTACCAAATATGTGAAATTTTATAATGCTTAAAATATAAAGTGATCTTTACAAAATATATCCTCTCTTGCGATAGAGTTAGATAAACAATTCAATTTGTGAAAAACCATGAGTGGTAGCATAAAAAGTCATAAAAAATCAAATGTGTACTTTTACGTGTGGAACAACTTTCATTCAACACCTCATTTCGTATCTCTAATTATTAGCGTGGTAGAGTGACATAAATCATTCCAGTTGTTAATAACAATTAACTATAGGTGTTGGCAAAAAAAGTGATAAACATCGAATGTGCATTTTTATGTGTGGAACGATTTTCATTGGACACTTTGTTTCGTATCTCGAACACATGACATCTGCCCCGTTCATTCTACCTCGGATTAATTGAGTCCATTCTCTTCTCTCCATGAGATCCGCCATTTTCGATTATAGCTGTACATCTACTTTATACTATAGGATATATATTATAATACAAAATCTCATTATTTTTCCATTCCATCAAGGACAAATTTTTCCTACTGAATGAATGATGAATGAGTTATTTTTAACTTCCCGGAGGGGAGTTATTGTAATCACCCCGAAAATCGAATTTTCATCATATCTTCGCGGTCCAAGGTCTCCACCACACTCCCCGATCATTTTTACGATAATACATGTGTGTGCGTGTATGTGTGTGTGAAGGTGTCTGTCCGTGGCGAAAAACTTTGTGGAACGATATGTCGCGAACGGACGATGCGAGCGAGGTGCTCAATAGCGCAATCGAAGCGTCTCCTTTCAACTTAGAGCTGATCAGATTTTGGGTGAAATTGGTGCAGTATATATATTGTTATTAACAATTTCAACTGTTTATAATGTTCTGTTGCATAAACTATTAGAGGTAGCGTGAAATTTATATAAGAAAAGTTGTTCCCCATATAAAAATACGTATTTTATGGGCAGTGACTTTTTTCGACAATTTGCATAATTAAGGAGGTATGACTGTCTCAGTAATTATGTCTGTAATGATTGAACGAATGAACACAACGCAGTCATGGCAGTCCCAATCGAGGCGTTTCCGTGCAAAATCGGGCGGATTACACTTTGGATGGGATTTGTGCAGTATATGCAGGGTTATTAACAATTGTAATTGTTTACACTGTTCCACTGGGTAAAATATTAAAGTCATGGGGAAACTTCTTAAGAGAGAATTATTCCTTGTATAAAAATATACATTTTATATGCAAGGACTTTTTTCCAGAATTTGCTTAAATAAGGAGGTATGGTCGGCTGAACAATTTAAAATAGGGGAAGAATGCATATCAGCAGGGTTGTTCCTTATACAAAACTGCACATTCAATGTGACATTTTTCAATATAGATTAAAACATATCGCGAGTTGAACTAGAAGATACTTGGTGAATGGATATGTCGACAATTGCGGGAATGATGTCAAAGCGCGTGATAATTAAGAAAGTACAGAGGTAGGAAGGGTACCTATGCAGACGAATTCCAGTTGAATATTTGTATGAGGCTTAAAAATAAAACTGAATCGATCGCGTGCAGTAATTATTAGTTACCAGTTTGATTATTGATATCACTGTTGGGTTTGTTCATCACCATGGTTGCGTTCTTATGCTGTGCTGAAATACCAAAGCGGGAAGTTGTTTTTGTGCCCCGAATGGGGCACACACATGCTCACACCACTAGCTTAATTTTTTTCTACGTTTAAAAAAATTGTTAATTTCCCGATAGGGGAGTTATTGTAATCACCCTTAAAATCAAGAGTGTCGTAGACATGAAATTTTCACTTTTCTCGGCGCTTGGCATCATCCTGACACGTTTCAAATGAGATGTTCGTCTGTGTGTGTGTGTGTGTGTGTAAGTATGTGAGCAAATCTTTGGCGAACGGTTTCTCGTAAACGGCTGGACCGATTTGAATTTTTTTTTTTTAAATTATGTCTCGCCGACGTGGTGTTCTGAAAGGAGTTTTTTTTTAATCGGCCAGGTAGTTTTTTAGTAATTAACAAAAAATCACGATTTTAATTGTTTATAACACTCTATTACATGAACGGTAAGAGTTATAGGAAAAAGATCTAAATGAAAGTTGTTCCTCATGTAAAAACAAATATTTTGTGTTATATGATTTTTTTCGTAACACGCATAATTAAGACGATAGCGCTTAATTAATTCGAGATGCTCAACGATATGATATCACGCTGTAACATAGACACACACAAATATCGGGAAGTTATAGGTTCGGCCCCTAGAGGGTCAGACTCACATCCCATTTTTTTTTTTTTTTAATGATCATAGTTTGTATTTTGCTTTAAGAAAACATTCTTGAAGAATTCTTTTTAAGAAAAAAAATTTTCTACGATTTTTTTCTGACATATTGAATGCCGGTTCGATTCTTTTTCTTTCAAGTTTGAATGATTAGCGCGCACTGTCCTGTACAGCCAATGAGAATTGCGAGCCACTCCGAGACTCAATCAGAATGTAAATGAGCAAACAGTCAATCATAATGTAAAGACCAAGACAGCGCCAATCAGAATGTTACAATGTCAGCTGATATAGGGTCACCTGACCATCACTTTTATTATATAGGAGATTATATAGGATAATAATAATGGATAATTAAACAAAACTGGTGGGTGGGATGTATTTGTGCCCTCAGTGAGGACACAATGCAAACTTCCTGATTTGGTAACTCGAGTTTTCGAGATCATGTCTGTTTCAAAAATTTACGAGACTTTTCACTTCAGTATTTACTGATTTTTTTTTTCATTTCTCTATATGTCGCTGCCTTTTGTTGTTTTTTCCATAATCAACAGATAACTCCCTCTTCCATGTGAAGGCCATTTACTTTTCATTAAGGCCTTTAAGTCTCATTGAAGCCTTTTACAACCCCGAATATACAACAATTACATTGCAGAAGTTCAATAAGTCCGTATCTCTGGCTTCACTCGACTGCACGTTCCATGGCAGCATTGATACACAAAAGTGATACAAGTATTATATTCTAAGTCGGTCCATGGTTACTCTAGACGCCAATTTTTGCGATCGTCGACGTCATCTCGTCTCCATTCTGCACTCATCACATGAATTATTTTTTTCTAACGGCTCTACCACCTTAATTAGGCACAATTTTCCCTAACTGCAACCGTTTACGAGATATAGCGTTATGAACAATTGAAATTGTTAATAACTATATATATTCTGAACTAATATCTATCAAGGCTAAGTTACATGAAGACGCGTCGATTGAGACCTCGATGGCCTCGATTGGTGTATCCATTCGTGAGAAATCGTTGACCAAAATTTAGGGCACATACATACTAGGTATACCCGATTTTAACTGTTTTCAGAATTTTAGTACGCAAGTTTCGAAAAAGGAAAGTCTATGAAATGACATGCACACATATTTTTATTCTATTTTTTCAAACTAGTTTTAGTCATACCCACAAACGTTCAAAATTTAGTTAAAATATTTGGCCTACTGGCAGTACGTCATTATGAAGGTTGGTGAAAAGTCTAATGATTTCATGACGAGCCTTGAGCAAGGTAGCAAGAGTGTCTTGCCGGAACAGGCAGCCTTCAGTCCTCCGCTTACCCTATAGAGTACCATTCGTTCTCCCTACTCCACAACCGCCCGACGAAAGCCGTTACGCCCCACTGTGAGACTCTTTGCAATCTAACATATTTCATACCGGAGAGGATTAATCAACTGTTGCAGCGAAAAAATGTATACATTAATAAAATTGTATCTCTCGTCATTCAGCCCGAAAATGAGTCTGAACTCGGAGAAGCAATTCCTGCGTGTGTTATGAACAATTTCGATTATTTATCACGCTCTATCGCGAGAACGATTATAAATATAGAAAAACACGTTGGTTTTATTCGTGAAGGCTCATCCCCGTATCCCGTTAATCATTTTTCAAGTAACATTTAATACCCATCGCTGTAGGGAAAAGACACGCAATTACGAAATTTTGCATTCCACTGGAAATATGATATCATACGTGAATATTAAAGCCATGATTTCTCACATGGAATCGAAGACGACACTGTCAAAGAAGCACTGAATGGTAACACAGGAGACATCATCGCTTCCACAAAAAAACAATTCGACGTTCGTTTCCATTTCTTACGTACACTGAGAAAATTCCATATTGTGAGCCAAAGACGCGCTGAACTTTGAAAAAAATTGGTACTTTGTGCTATTTGGCTACTATTTTAAAAGTCTGGTTTGAATTTTGAGTGTTCAATTTATAGGAATGGTTGCTTTACGGTATATTCATGCAAAATTGCAAGCTTTGAATTAAAACTATACCTATTTCAAACAGTAATTAGTGGTGTGAGCATGTGTGTACTCCGGTCGGGGCACAAAAAACTTTCCGATTTGGTATTTCAGCACAGCGTACTAAAGTTATTCTTCTCTAATATACCCTGGTTAATCAGTGTGACCCCTCTTAGTGTCATAATGAATAGTTGCAGATTTGACAATTCTAAACTGGTTCATTTATGAAGCAGATAATTATGAATATTTGAGTAGACGCATGGTGAGCATGGGGATGCGACTTATCCGCGTTACTTGAGTGGGGATGAGTCGCCAATAACGATGCAGCTGCAATACAAACAATGACTTTAATATTTTACCCAGCGGAACAGTATAAACAATTGGAATTGTTAATAACATTGTATATACTGCAGGAATGCCATCCAAAATGTAATCCGCTCGATTCTGCACGAAAATGCTTCGATTGAGGAATTCATGACAGCGCTGAGGTCATTCATTCACTTATTACATACATAATTGTTGAGACGGCCGTAGCTCCATAATTATGCAAATTAGCGAAAAAAGTCATTTAACATACGTATTTTCGTATGGGGAACAACTTTTATCATATCAATTTTGCGCTAACTCTAATAGTTCATGCAGTGGCACATTATAAACAATTGAAATTATTAATAACAATATATGTGTCGGACCAATTCCATCCCAAATCTAATCCGGTCTAGGTTACATGAAACTCTTCCATTTGAGTCATCAACAACTTGGATCGAATGATTCGTTCACAAGAAATCGTTGACCGAAAATTTTGACCGCATACATACATCGTCCCGCACACACACGCACACACCTATGAAAACCCACAATTCCGGCATTGTTCACGTCAATGGCTTCATTCGTGTACTTTATAAATACTTTATTTTTCAAATAGCCGTACCTCCTTAATTATGCAAATTCCACAAGAAACGCATACAACATAAAATATGTATTTTTACATGGGAAATAACTTTTGTTATATACATTTTCCGCTAACACCAATAATTTATGCACTATAGCGTTATAAACAATTGCAATTGTTAATAACAATATATATACTGCACCAATTTCACCCAAAATCTAATCAGCTCTCAGTTGAAAGGAGACGCTTCGATTGCACTATTGAGCACCTCGCTCGCATCGTCTGTTCGCGATATATGGTTCGACAAAATTTTTGGCCACGGACAGACACCTTCACACACACACGCACACACATACATCATCGTAAAAATGATCGGGGAGTGTGGCGGAGACCTTGAAACGCGAAGATATGATGAAAATTAGATTTTCGATTTTCGGGGTGATTACAATAAGTCCCCTCCGGGAAGTTAATTAAATGTTGAAAAAATTTTCAAAGTCCAATCCGCCTTTGAAACATGTAATGTGATGAATTTCTTTCAGTGTACTAACAGTTCAGTTCTGTCGAATTAACCATATATAACTCATTTTCATTTTCAATTTCTTGCACACATTTTATTCGCGTTGGCAAGTCAATTACATATAACCAATTTCGATTTATTTAACAGATCGTTCCCAAGTTATTACTAATTAGGACTTCATTTATTTTCACAGGATAAAATCGCACGTCATGATTATAGGGAGTTTCTAGAATTGGTGCTGATGTTTCTTGGAGGCAGCTTGAAGCGAGGAAATCGATTTCGAGCTCTAGGTTCTATTCATCATGCTAGATGGATGTCAAAGGCCACTTATTCCGTCCGAATTTTTCGGTTTAGACGCCAGTTCCAATTGGCAAGCTACGAGACAAAGGGCTTGCGCAATATATGCATTTTTATTGTTCTGGTGTATCAAACAGCTTGGTTTACAGCACCAAATGGAGTGACAGAGCCTAATAATGATTTGAATTTGTTGAAACAGCTTTCGGCAAATTCTAAAGCGACTGAAAAGTATTCTGTGGTGTTCGAAGCTGCGCTCGAAAAATTTGTGAATCACCTGTGGTATTTATCAGAAGAGTTGATAGCGTTTGCTTTTTTCGATGAAAATGTGAGTACAGAACGTAAGAGAAAAATGTGCGAGGCTATCAAATCCCGTCCTGCTCTCGACAAGTATAGAAAAATAAGGAAAACAGGAATCGACGAGGCGACGTCAATGGAAGAGTTCACTTTGGATACATTTGTGACAAAAGGTACATCCAAATTCTTCGAAATTCTCAAACTAGATGCTAGTTTTTTGACTAGCGATCCTACGACATGGGAGAAACGAGACGATTTCATCAGAGCTGCTCAAATAGTCGGTTCTTCACGTGTTACAAATGATATAGCCGAAAGGAGTGTCACTCTTGTAAGTGAGTACAACAATTTACTCACGAAGGATGAAAGCAGCAAACAACATACAATGTTAGTTGTACAGAAAATCAAAGAATTCGCGTCGGAATGTACAAATGAAAGTATGAAGGTGTCAGTAGAAAAGGATCTCTGCAAACAGTCTGCAGAGTTCGCAATCGAAATGTCTGAGCTAGAACAGTCGTGAATATTTAGCGTAGAAGAATAAGAGGTATGTAAGCGAAAGAAAATTGTAACATTGTTGTATAATTGAAGTTTCCTCATTTACGTTCTTGGTCTTCTGTTCTTTTCTCTATCGAAAAGCTAATTACTGACACTTTTAACCCTGCTACTTCACAGATCGATATTATGATTTTTCTCTGATGAATTTTCGAAAGATTAGATCAGCTGATCATTTGCATACTCTATTATAAATACGCTATATAAATTGAAAATTCGTGGCTTTAGCATAGCGATGCTAAAGACACTCGTTTGTGTCATATTCTTGTGTCATTTTGTTCGTTTTTTCAAATACTTTTCAAATAAACATTCAGTTTGTTATGCAAGGAGCAGTCGAAAATAGAAAACTGTCATTTTTGTATAACATAGAATCGGAAGATACATTTTTTACGGGTAATTTCAAAGTGTCATTCGTTGATAACCAAAGTAACTGATTTGGCATGGAACGTTTCATGTATGAAACATTGGTAAATTATCCGAAATTCAAAGAATTTGGAAAATATTACAAAAGTGAGATGTTTTGACAATTTTGAAAATAAAAAAAAATGTAGTTCAGTGGAACAGCTTCGAAAATTTTTAAATTCTTAATTTTGGGATTTTCCAAGATAGTAAAAATGTAAAAAATGTGAAATATTCTAACAATGTCTAAAATTCTTCGAAATTCTAAAAAAATTTTAAACATTCTATGAATTTTCAACATTCTTGAAACATTCGAAAATTTCGAGAATTGACAAATTTCAAAAACGTATGAACAAACAAAAGCGTCAAAACTTCCAAACCTTAGAACATATCTGAGTTTTTTCGAATTTAATGTTTTTTTAATTTCAAAAATTTCAAAACAATGAAAAAATTCAATTATGTCCTTCCTCCCATACGGCCCGGAAACTTCGACCCTCAGCCGCCCACGGAGACGGCCGGACGCCGACCCCGAGAATTTCCATTTTGCAATCCTCCCTTAAATATATTACTCAGCAATAGAGGAGGGGACTGCGCCACGGCGATTCGGGGGCCGATCAAACCTGTCCGCCGTCTGCATTGAACATACCCTTTTAGTGACTCATAGCATGGCCACATGACTTCCTTTTTTTATAGTGCTCTGCCAGGTGATGCGCGCCTCTAGATATTAAGGGGGAGCAGCTCGGGGGGAGTCACTGGAGATGTTTGCCCATGCCCCCCCCCCCCCCACCAAGAGCTAAGTGCGTAGAGTGATGGCCGGCTGAAACC
Organism: Asobara japonica; assembly: GCA_026005395.1. NCBI lineage: Eukaryota > Metazoa > Arthropoda > Insecta > Hymenoptera > Braconidae > Asobara > Asobara japonica. The sequence continues at coordinate 98,986 of BQMI01000170.1, forward strand.
TGTTGACGGGTACTCAGTCGGCCCAGTAAACTAGCGAGACTTGCAGAAGCATCTCTAGTCAGTGTGGATGTATAGTCCCACCGACCCATCTGTGCATGGGTCAGGTGGGACACATGAAGTATTAAAAATCAGCCAGTTGGCACCCTTCGAGGTGCCGGATCAATGTACCTCAAACCTCGGGAGGGCATGTCCTCCCGAGGAACACGCTCTTTTTTTGTATTTACGAAAATAAAAGTCTTTTGTATATATATTGTGATTAACAATTAAGCGCTGTCATGGCGATCCCAGTCGAAGCGTTTCCGTGCAAAATCGACCGGATTACACTTTGGATGGGATTGGTGCAGTATATATAATGTTATTAACAATTGTAATTTTTTATACTGTTCCCCTAGGTGAAAGATTAAAGTTATCGGGAAACTTCCCAAAAGACAATGATTCCTGATGTGAGAATACACCTTTTATGTGCAATTACTTTTTTCGATAATTTGCCTAATTAAGGAGCTGTGGTTGTCTGAGCAATTGGCAATACGGGGATAATGCATATCACCAGGGTTGTGCCTCATACAAAAATGCACATTCAGTATAATTTTTCTCAATATAGGTTAGAACATATCGTGAGTAGAACTAGAAGTTAAAAGTTTTTCATGTGGTTAGATTTGAATTTTTGGGATCTTAAGTACAAACATACAATGACGATGAATATTGTCATTTTTCCCTGTCCAATTTGCTTGGAAAAACTGGATACACTCGAGAGAATTGTATTACATGTAAAATGCATGCATCAGTCAACTCGGAGAAGATTTCACTGTCCTTTTGAAGAGTGCACTTCGTGGTTTTGCACTATCTATAGCTATAAAGATCATTTAAAAAATGACATACATCAGGGAATCAATTCGTACCCCCGGATTTCTGTTCCCTGACGGATGAAATAATTGCAACGAAAAAAATACGACTAGACGAAAATGATGGTCCTTTGCCATTCACTATTACCACAGTTAATTCAGACCATTTGAATGACTCGACCCCACTACAGCCAGCAATATTTTCGTCCGTAGTCGGTGATTTCGATGATGTCGATATCAATGAAACCCTCATATCTCCAATTTTCTCTTAAATTTCGATCTATCTTCAATTTAATTTAATAAATGCTTTCAGACGGGGAGGCGGTGGTTACTGATCGAATTTGAGAATGGAAAGTCTCTATATGCCCGATAGGTTAGTTGTAAAAGTGCCGGCGAGATACTGGGAGTCTAAAAAAAAAAAAAGTCTCGGGTTCGAATCCCGACTGGGACTATTGAGATTCTTGTCTCTTCAATTTTGATCTATCTTCAATTTAATTTTCTTTTATCGAACTCTTCTCGAGGTTCATTCAGTAGATTCTCAGGATGAATCGATTTTTCTCAGTAATTTTTTACATACAGTTGAGTCAAAACACACACAGGCAGCCACTGCTCTAGCATCAAAATTACACGCGAATAATTCATTTAATAGGGCGACTGCTCGCGAAGTCTTCAATTTAATCAACGGTTCTCAGTGTCGAACAATTGAAACCATTCGCGATATCCACAATTCCTCCAACTGCTCAGATTCCTTGCGGATGAATTTGTCCCTTGATGTTGCTGAAAATTCATTATCGGATTTTAGCAGGGAATATAATTTTTTTGCGTATTTGAACACTCACGGTTATCTCGTGGAACCCGAGACGATTCAGATAGAGCCAGCAGTAGTTAGTCCAGCAAACGTGAAGAATCGGGCCTCACGTAAAAAATTAACACCGGTATCTCCATGAAGTCAGTATTGAAAAAGTTTATAGATCTGCCAAAAGTTTATGAATCAATTATGCGAGTAATGGATGAAAGCGAAATCGGTGACGGTGTAGTTTTGTCGATGTGGCAGGACGATGTATGGAACGACATCAAATCTGAATACCATGGTAAAATCGTTATGCCGTTGAACGTATATTCGAATGCCTATGAAACGAACAATCCCCTGGGAAGCCACCGTGGCTTCAAAAATTGAACGGTGTTTATTGCACAATTAGTTGCCTCCCGCTGGAATTCACAAGTCAACTGGAAATTTATTTACTGCTCAAATTCATCGTGAAGCTGATTATGCCAAATTCGGGAACAGATTCATGTTTGATCGGTTGCTGGAAGAATTCGAAAGTTTAGCCAAAGATGGGATCTCTTTGAATTTGAATGGGAACCATGTAACAGTATATTTTGCAGTGGCACGAATTATGGGTGACAACCTGGGTCTGAATACCCTTTTACGGTTTTGAAAAGGTTTTAATACCAATTTCATTGGTGGTAAGCTTTCGAATGGTCCGATTGCACACAAAATGAAAATGTTCCAGTATTGAAAAACCTTTTTCCAGGCGAACGGAAGCAAAAACAGTAATATCTCCTATTACCCGAAGTAATTGTCTCAATGTTATTCAACCAGTTCATAGAGCTCGTTAAGGCTCATATTTTTCAAAACAAAAATCGGATGAATACGTTTCGAGAATGAAGTAATGAAAAAACCCCAAAAATTGAAATCTAGCAAATTAATGATGCGATTGAATCGCCATTCGATAGGGTTCTTCGCCGTAACGAAAGGAACACAAAAAGTAAAACCAAAGTCAAAAGGTAATAAATATGAATATCTCATATTACTTGAACCAATTGACTCAATATTTTTCAACCATATCATAGATCTCGTCAAGGCACACAGTTTGGAAGAAAAACAACGAAATCGATTGAATAATTATCGAGAAATAAAATAAAAACCGTGAAAACAAAAAAATTGAAATCTAGAAAACTAATGATGTAATCAAATCGCTATTCAACAGGGTTCTTCACCACAACAAAAGGAATCTTGGTTCCAAATTTCACGCGTACGAAAGCAAAAAGCAAACAAAACAGAAAAATTGAAATATCTAAAATTCCTTGTGAGCAACGTACTAGATATTATTCGACCATTCCTTGGAGCTGGTTGAGACGCACATTTTGATAACAAAAAAATTAAAAAATATTCATTAGTTTCAGAGATATGAACAATCAAAGAAAAAACAACAAAAGTCGATTTCTAAGAAACTTACGGACAGACTTCACTGAAGTTGCGCTCACAACTATATGTACTCAATACCAATCATTGATATTTTTTTCAAATTTTATTCTTGAAATTTAGTCCGTTTAATGTAAAATTTTGTAAGTGACGATTTTCGAAAAAAATTGATACATACAGTCTGTTGGAAATTCAAATTGTGGCGTGGTGCGCCGACTCTCGGCACACAATAAATACTCTCGAACCGGAGAGTCCGTGAAGTCGACTGGGGAGACCATGTGAATTTTCATGCCTCGTTGGGGTTATATAAACGATTGGGCTCATGTAGCTCAGCGTGTACGCATTGACTACGGCCAAATTTTACTTTGAACTATAGTGAAAGTTTGCATTGCTCACGTTTAATCAACGATAATAGTGAACTGCTCAAATCTAATTGTGATTAAATTGTACTGCTCTAATTGTGACAACTCGATTAGTTGTAAGTGTGAACTCTAAGACTGCTCAAGTAGAATAAAAATGCCCTGTGTTGAGTGTAAACTTCGATTAATGACAATCGTAAACGCCAAGACTGCTCAATTCTAATTTAATTTACTAGTGCCCCTGCTCTTAGTGTGTAAAGCTATTCGGAAATTCATATAAAATTTATTTCAGACTGCTCTAACTTAATTGACTGACTCGCGAATTCCAATCTAGGTTTTAAACGTTTTCTTTTTTTTCATCCCTTTGGATTACTCAACCAATTTTGTTTCCATTTAGAATACTATTTTTTTGCAACTTGTGAAAAATACAGTGACCTTGAAACGTACACAGTGAGTGCTCATTAAAATCCCACCAATTCCGAATCACTCCTCCACAAAGACATCTCAAACACAGTCACTATGCTCAAACTTCGTATTTTTACTTTCACACCATTCTATATCGTTTACAAGCATATTTAGCGAAAGTGAAAATTGACCGATTGCAATGCTTCCATTTGGAAGCAAAAAAATTATCTAAGTGTTTTCTATTGAATTTAGGCTTAGGTCTGAGAGGTGTTCTCCCTGAAGTATTGTATTTTGAGTTACAACATTGTATTTCTAACATTTTTATAAACAAAATTATGACAAAAATAACGTTGGGTCTACAAATAGGATAAGATGATTAATGTTACTATGAAAACATGTGGACTTCCGTTTCCGATATCATGGCTAACGGATGCGTAGTATTAAAGTGAGCAGTTTTTTTGTTGATTCTTAAGCTGACTCGCGATATTTTATTGGGGAGTGGGTTGTAACGCGTTCAGTCTAGGGTGGGCTTGAGGGTGAAAGAAGATTTTGTGGGGCGTGAAAGTGCATATAGGCAGCATACGAGGTCAAAGTGTGCACGAAAGGGAGTGAGGTTAGGGAACGCGCGTGGTCGAAGGAGTGAATAGAGTGTGTGAAAGCTGGCAAAGACCGGTGAGTGCATGGCGGAGTGATTGGTAAGTGTGATCTGAATGCGGCCAGTTACAGTGGAGTGTGTGTCGCCAGTAAGGGGAAAGGGGGGTAAGTTTGTCGGGGGCGGTTAGGAGGGTCAGAGGGGGGAGCGTGGCAGATAAATCAAAGGGGTAGACAGTGGCGACGAAAAGTGCTGGCGGGGAAAAAGAGAGGTTGTTGGTAGCGTTTGCAGTATTTGGTTGGTAAAACAGAAAGGTCCTGGGGCGGGTTGAAGAACGATGCCGAAAAGTGCAGGGGCCCTGGTAGAGGCGGACGAATCGAATGAGGGGGAGGGGGTAGGTAAAGGAGGGGATGTGGATGAGATTTTTGAGGGCGCGTCGGGGACTCCAAGGCCAATTCACAGACAGCTAGAAAGAAGCTTTTCAGTACCAAGCGGGGAAAAAAGGAGGGGAGCGCCGACGAAAGCGGCGAGGTTGAGCAGGGGGGTGTTGCAGGGGGCACATTATGTAGACCTTCGTGCGTGGAGGAAAGGGGAGAATAGTAGAGTAGGTGGAGGCCTACAAGAAAAGGGGAAAGGGGAACCTAGCAGCAAGAAGGTGTTGTTGGAATTGTCACCGGAAGGAGAAGGGGGAGGTAAGGAGGAGGGAGAAAAGAATGAGACGATGTTTGAGAAACTCTTGGGGATGATCGAAAGCTTCAGAACGGAGGTTTTAGATAGAATGGAAGAGCTGGAGTATCAAGGTGATCGTACGGGGGATGATATGAGACGGCTCCGGGAGGATTGGTTGAAGTTTGATGGAAAATGGAAAAAAGAAAACAATGATAAATGAGAGAATGAAGAGTATGGAGGTCAGGGAGGCGGAGAGAGGGAAGAAAAGGGAAGAAGAGATGAGAAGGGTATGGGAGAAGTTGGATGGTCTTCCAGATAAAGAGTAAAGGCAGGATGGAAGGGGAAATGTGAGGGTGCGGCCGATGGAGAAGGGGGTAGTTCAGGAGAGGGTGGCAAGAATGGAAAAGAGGATGGTAGGGTATAAGAGAGAGAAACGAAGGTTGAATGTTCTAATTAGAGCTTTGGCTGTAACAAGTGAGAGTGGGAGGGAAGAATTGGAAAGGCTGTGGCAAATTATGAATGTGAGAGTGAATGTAAGTGAAACAAGAAAGGTGGGGGCGATTGTTTGGGTGAAGAGGGGTGCAATAGAGTGAGTAGGAAGCGCCGAGGGGATATATTTGGAGAGGGCAAGCGGCCAGAAAGGACCACAGCAAGCGGCGGGCAATGGGAGGTTTGATTTCAGGAGTAAAGCGGGAGTTGGTAAACCTAGGAGAGAGAAGGCAGGAGGAAATCGTAGATGGTGTGAGGGGGATCATGACTAGAAGGGTGCATGTAGGCAACTCAGAAATGGTGCTAGTGGGAGTATATTTAGAGCGAGGAGTGGAGGAAGGTATGAATGAGGTGAAGAAATGGATGGATGATAAGAATGAGCATTTGTTATTAATTGCGGGGGATTGGAATGCGTGAACCGGGGAAAGGGGAGGGGGAGGAATGGCATGAAGAGGTGGATTTCTGTAGGACAAATAGTAAACAGGAAAATGAAGAAGTGGACGTGAATGGGGATAAATTGTTGGAGGTGTTGAGTCAGAGAGGATGGTTTATTTGTAACAGAAATACGAAAGGGTATGAAGAGGGTCAGACTACATTTGTGGGGAGAGGGGAAACGGTGATAGATTACCTATTGGGCGATGAGAGAGTGAGAAAAGTGCTGGAGAGTATGAACGTGGAGTCGGCACCGGGGTCATTTTGGTATCGCGGCAACGGTCTGACTCAGGAGCAAAAGGACAAAGAGTGATGTGAGAAAGAGAGCGGATCGCGAGCAGGAAGTGAGAATGAGGAATTGGGACGAGGAGAAATTAGCGGAATATGAAAGGGATTTGAGCGAGTGGACGGTTGAGAATCCAGAAATGTTGCGGGTGGATGAGCTAATTAGGGTGTTTGAGGGGAAAGTGGACGCGTTGAAAAAAACGGTTGTCGGACGGGGAGAAGGCAAAGTAGTTCGTAGAGGATGGTGGGATGAGGAATGCGTGGACAAGAAAAATTGGATGGCGGAGAACACGAAGGATTGGAGGAGAGGAATGATCTCCAAGGGAGATTTAAAAAAAAAGCGGAAAGAGTTCGAAGAGTTTTTGGCGGGGAAGAAACAAGAGGAAAGGAAGAGGTATATGTGGGAAGTAGAGAAGGCCATAAAGGAGAGGAGGGAGTGGGAGGTAATCAACAGAGAGAGAAAAAGAAAAAGAGGGGTGAACAAGACAATTGAGTTGAAAGAGTGGTCGGGATTCTTGAAAAGCTAGCTGGGTGGGGTAGAGGAGAGGGTGCATGGGGTAGGTAGGGGAAAGGTGCACGAGGAGGTGGGTGGGATTAATAGGGAAGAGCTAGAGAAAACGGTGAGAAAGGTCAAACGGAAGAAAGCCCCGGGAGTGGATGTTATGGAAAATGAGGTATTCAAGTTAGGGAGAGGGAACGTGATAAATATGGTATGGGAGGTATGTACAAAAGTGTGAAATGGTCAAGGATGGCCGGAGGATTGGAAGATCGGGCTAGTGGTACCGGTGTTGAAGAAGGGGGATGGGAATAGAGTGGAGCAGTATAGAGGGGTCACGTTGATGCCTTCCATGTACAAAATTTATATGGAGGTGTTGAGGCAGAGACTGGAGGAGGAGGCGGAAGTGAAGGAGATAATCCCTCACAACCAAGCGGGGTTCAGGAAAGGGATGGTGACAATGGAAAACGTTTATATTCTGAAACATCTCCTCAATAAGAGCTTGGGAACAACAGGAGGGAGACTCTTCGCCTTATTTGTGGACTTCAAGGCAGCCTTTGATAGTGCCAATAGGATTGTTCTGTGGGAAACTTTGAAGAAGAAGGGGATAAGGGAGGGTCTAATTGAAAGAATTAAAGAAGCATTCCAAGAAACCATGGGGAGAGCGAGGATAGGGAAAGAGGTGGGGGAGATGTTCTGGACAGGGAGGGGAGTGAGGCAAGGTTGTCCACTGAGTCCGCTACTGTTCAGCATTCTGCTGTCGGATGTGGTGGACTTCTTGAGAGAGAAGGGAAAGGGAGGCGTGGTTTTGGGGGTAGGAAGGGTTTATCATCTGGCGTACGCTGATGATATAGTCTTGGTTGCAGAGAAGGAGAATGGAATGAGGGTGATGATTAGGTATTTTGAAGAATATGTAAGAGGTAAGGATCTGTGTGTGAATGTGGGGAAGACGAAGTTGATGGTGTTTAAGAACAGAAGGAAAGCAGAGCAGGTTGAGAGACAGTGGTATATGAATGGACAGATGGTGGAGGAAGTGAGTGAGTTCTGTTATCTGGGGTACTAGTTCACGGAGAATGGAAGAGACGAGCTGCAAGTAAGGAAAAGAGTGGAAGGGGCAGGGAGGATAATGGGACAAGTATGGGCGATAGGGAAGAGAAGGTTTCAGAATGATGTGTGAGTCATGGGGTGCGAGAGGAAAGAGGTGTGAGTGAGAGAGTTGTGGAAATGCTGAGTGGGGATGAAAGGGGTGTCGGGTGGATGAAGTACCTCGAGGAAGCAAGGGAAAAGTCAGGGGGGGAGAGCTTTAGGAGGGATAGGGGGGGTAAGGTCTTTGGTTGTCGGGTTGGAAACGGCAGGAATGGCAGAGGTAAGGGAAATGGAGGTCTCCTCCTCTTCACTCATTCTACTCATACAGCTCCTTGTATTAGCTCTTATGTTAATAGGTTAATTATTGTTAATACGTAGTTTAAGGTAGCATTAAGGTAACAACTAGTGATGTGCAAATGTCGGTGCCCCATACGGGACACAAACAAAACTTCCCGATTTGGTATTTCAGCACAGCATAAGCATGCAACCATGGTGATGAGCAAATTCAACAGTGATATCATTAATTGAACTTGTGACTAATAATTACTGCACGCGATCGATTTAGTTTGATTTTTAAGCCGCATAAAAATATTCAACTGGAATTCGTCCGGCTAGTTATACTTCCTACCTCTGCACGTTTCTAACTATCCCGCTCTTTGACATCCTTGCCGCAATTGCCGACATATTTATTCACCATATATATATTATAGTTCAACTCGCCATGGGTTTTAACCTATATTGAAAAAAGTCATACTGAATGTGCATTTTTGTATAAGGTACGACCCTGGTGATATGCATTGTTTCCGTATTTCAAACTGCTCGGACAACCATACCTCCTTAATTATGCAAATTATGGAAAAAAGTAATTCCACTTAAAAGAGGTATTTTCCTATATGAGATAGTTTTCTTTAGAGAAGTTTCCCGCTAACTTTAATATTTTACCCAGTGGAACCGTATAAACAAGTTGATAACATTGTATATATACTCCACGAATGTCATCCAAAATGCAATCCGCTCGATTCCGAACCGAAATGCTTCGATTGAGACCTTCATGACAGCGCTGTGTTCATTCGTTCACTCATTACAGACATAACTGTTGAGACGGTCATACCTCCTTCATTATGCAAATTTGCGAAAAAAATCATTCTACATAAATTACGCACTTCTATATGGGGAACAACTTTTCTCATATAAATTTTGTGCTAACTCTAATAGTTTATGCAATAGAACGTGACAAACAATTAAATTTGTTAATAACAATATACATACTGCACCAATTTCACCCAAAATCTAGTCCCCTCTAAATTACATGAAAACGCTTCGATTCCAATATTGACGGTCTCAATAGCTTCATTCGTTCGTGAGAAACCTAGGATCATAATTTCGGAAACACACATACATACAGACACACACACACACACACACAGACATCGATCCAAAATGTGTTGGGCATCATTTTGGTATACTATATACCGAATAATCGGGAAGTTAATAAGCCTGCCTGTCAGTGAAAGAATTTTTGAATATGGAACGTTGTAAGACAGACGGAAGTCTGAAAATGGCCTGTAAAAAGGAATAAAGGAATTTATCAATCTATGCAAAAATGTGCTTGTTCAATTTACTGCCCCATTTTGGGTCATACGTCATGGGACATCTCGGGGATCTTCGGGAACCGTCGGGCTCACACGAGTTTGGTCGTAAGTGCCGGCATGGCCAGTACGTCATCGAACCCCAATAGGCAATTATCTAATTTATCGGCATATTATCAATTTTATTCGGTCAATCATCTTATTTTTTTTACAGTCCACTAACGAACTTTATCTGTTGTTCGTGCTACTTATTCATGACAATCATCCAGTGTAATGGTCAAATTAGTGTGAAATTATAAGAAAAATTCATCCGAACTTAGTGTGTTTTTTATTTGCCCAATTATCCTAAGCCTAATCCTTTCCTCCCGACCACCCGGCTCTAAAATCACGCAAGATTTTAAACATTGGTCCTTCGAGCCGGATCTGTAGAGTGAAAAAGTAGTTAGTGAATGCGGTGGAAAACTATCGGGCCAAAAACAGACGCCTTCCGACACGTGGCAGTTTAGGGTTCACGCATCTCGGCCGAGGGAGTTCATCGAGAACGAAATTTGAACGTGAGTGTGGTTACATCGGTGACGTCAGCGCGGAAAATCAACAAGCACTATATCGCCAGTCGTCGATATCCAATAACACAGCTGGTTAGTTCATCTCACGGTCTTTTAATTTCTCCTCATGCTTGTTTATAAGACAACACAGTCTTTTTATCTTGGGCCGAACAAGTGGAAGAGTATCACGAGCATTTCATCAGGGGATTGATCTTGGACGTAATGGACCAGGCAACTCGTCACGGTAAAATATCGAGAATGAATCAGGAGGTAGAGCCACCACGTCCCAAAGAATTCTCGAGGAGGTCGATAAGCAAATGGCCCATCAACTTTGAGCTCAAGGTTAGCATGCAACTCAAACGCTTGACGGTTTTACGGGACATCATCGAGAAATTCCGTGGCGAACGAGGTGAGCAAGTGGAGCCTGAGGAGATTGAGGCACACCATTGGATCGTGGAGACGCAGTGAACCAATTTCTCATCATTTCATGAGACATTGATCGAGGAAGTGACAGGTGAAGTAATCAATCATCCATACTTCATTGACAGTGTGTTCGATCAGGCCCTCCAGACCTACAGTAAGGCTACAACGGAGCTGGGGCGCGCCCTCGCCATCAGCCGTTCGAAGAAGAAGGAAGTGTCCGGAGCCGGGACATCATCGAGCAATTTGGAGAAGCTCAAAATTCCGAAATTTCATGGGAAGTATTCCGACTGGAAAAATTTCCATGACACTTTCGTCTCGCTGGTCCACAAGAAGAGCTATCCGGACATCGAGAAGATGATTGACTGATTGATTGAACGGTTTATTGCTGTACATTATGTTGTACAAAAGATGAGGACCAAGGTCGACAGATTTTCAACAGCGAGAAAACAGCTTCTCTCACGCATACTTAACAAAATAGCTTGAATAGTCAAACGAAAACAGTAGAAGAAAAAATAAAAATAATAAAACTAATAAAAATAGAAAAAGTTAGACTACCGGGCCCTCAAGTCAGGCACACTAGACTATTTCTACTACCACTCGGGAACGTACAGGCAGGAGCAGGTACAGGATCACGTAGATTGGGGACAAGAGGAGGAGAATCAAGAGGAAGAGAATGAAGAGGAAGAGAATCAAGGGGTACGGGATCCCATGAATAAGGGACAAGAGGAGGGGAATCAAGAGGAGGAGAATCAAGAGGAAGAGAATGAAGAGGAGGGGAACAAGAGGAAGGAGATCAGGAGGAAGAGGGAGAAGAACAGGTAACTATTTTCCACGGGTTGCCTCTCAGCAAAGTTCTCAGAGCAACTTTGAAGGCTGGGAAGGAGGGGATATCTCGAACAGATGAAACTAGTGCATTCCACTGGTAGGTTGCCGTGATGTGGAATGAGTTACGTAGAGCTTCCGTCCTAAATGACGTGATATGGAGAGGGAGCAACTCACCCCTCATCGGTCTCACACTCTGGCTGGCAACAAAGAAAGCCGCAAGGTAGCTGGGCTCATGGTTGCGCAGAGTACCATAGGTAGCGCAGCCTCGAAGATAGCTCCTGCGATCCTCCGGTGTTAACCAGTCCAGCTCCTCACGATAAGGTGAGATGTGTTCGTCTCTTCTAGCCCCTGTAACATACCTAACTCCTACATTGATGAGCCGCTGAATCTTGGTGGCCAACTCCTCAGATAGCCCACCATACACGACATATCAGTAATCGACGACTGGAAAAACAAGTGCCTGGACGAGGTGTTTGCGTAGTCCAAATGTAGTGCTAGCCCTAAAAAATCCGAGCCGATGCATTAGTGAAGCCTTTGAGCAATCAAGGCCACATGGCACCTCCAAGTAAGCTTCTTATCAAGCACCACATCCAGACTACGCAGCGAAGTCTCGAACGGTACCACCTGCCCTTCGATAGTGGGTGAGAGCCCAGGCAGAAAGTAGACATCGTTTACATACGCCTGAGAGCCAAAAATAATTGCTTTAGTTTTAGCAACATTCAGCTTCAAATGGTTGTATCAAGCCCACTCAACAATGCCGTCAGCCATATCACTCATCACCGAGAGAACAGATTCAAGCCCATATCGCGGGAAGCGAAGGTATACCTGCAGGTCGTCAGCATAAATCAGATGCAGAACGCCCGGAGCAGTCTCAGCACAAACATCATTGATAAAAATAAGAAAAAGTAGTGGACCTAGCACTGACCCCTGCAGCACACCCCGATTCAGGCCATGAGAGGATGACAGCCACCTGCACCACCCAGTGTCACCTGAGAGCGATCACTAAGGTAGGATGCAACCCACATGATGGCACTAGATGTGAAACCAATAGCGAGGAGCTTCCTAAGTAGCAGAAAATGACAGACAGTCTCAAATGCCTTGCTAAAGTCAAACAGAAGCAGCATCGTCAGTTGGCGCCGATCTATGCCAACACGAATGTCATCCGTCAGCTTGAGTAGTGCCGTCTGAGTACTATTGAAGGGCCGAAAACCCGCCTGCAATGGATCCAAGATAGCATGATCAGCAAGGAAACCCATCATTTGTACAGCCGGAAGTCTCTGCAGCACTTTCGATAGGAAGCACAGAAGAAACACCGGTCTGTAGTCATTCGCAGACGATGGATTTTTGACCTTTCCAATCGGCACTACCAGTGATCTCTTCCAGAGGACCGGGAATGAAGAGGACACCAAGAACTTGTTAAAGAGCAGACGTAGACAAGGCTCAAGTAATGCCGAGCCGCCACCATTGCCGCCCTAGGAATGCCGTCAGAACCCTTGGCTTCTGTGCTGAAGTGCATTACTGCCTTGGACACTTCATCAGACGAGACTGTTCAATATTCCTTTGGAGCGACTCATCAGTGGCCATTGCGTGGATAACCGGAGAACCATCAAAATGGAAGGACTTCGTGCAGAACAGGGTTCTCAAAATACGAGAAACTCTGTCTTCTGCCACCTGGAGACACATTAATGGCAAGGAGATCCGGCGGATTGTGCATCGAGGGGTCTATCATCGAAACAACTGGCGGAGCATCAGCTGTGGTGGACACAGCCGCAATGGGTTGCCCTTCCACCAAATCGTCGGCTAGCGTCATCAATGGACTTATCATCACCTTCAGAAGTATCATCAGAAGCGGCGCAAGAGGCGAGAGCGCCCATCATCAGCCCACATCCAGTGCGAATCGTTGAGGCGAACGCACTATTCATCAGATATTCATAATTGACTAGGCTCTTACGCGTCTCAGCCTGGGTTAGACGAGTGGTGAGAGCCTTTCAACATGACCCACCACCGGAATGTCCCTAACTACATCCACAAGAACTCGAGGATGCGAGGCTGTTCTGGGGAAGATATACCCAGCAACTCTACTTCGAGGCAGAAAGCATTGAGAACTGAAATTGACTAGCAGCAAATCATTGAATGGCGACGCTGACGGCATACCTGGAGGACGGCATCATGGGCTTGGGCGGACATCTGCGAAAATCAACATTGAATCCGGAAGAGAAGAATCCCATCGGTCTTCCGCGTTACTCAGTGCTCATCAACGGAGCTTCCACGGAGGCACGCAACTCACACTTGCACACGTTCGGCAAAGATTTTGGATCATCGGGGTAAGAGCACCAGTTCGCGCTCACATCATCAAGTGTGTAATCTGTGCACGTCATCAAGGGCTCAACAGCTGATGGGCGAGCTGCCAGCACGACGAGCAACACCATCGAGAGTATTCATTCACTCAGGGGTGCACTTCCCTCATGGAAAAAAATATATGTCTAAAATATATGAAACGTGTATGCCATATATCACAATATAATTCGCATATACAAGTCCGACAAAAAAGTTGTATATATTCCTCTATATGTATGAGATATATACTGGAATATATCTCTTATATATGATGCATACATTTGTCATATATTTCTACGTATATATTTTCATGTTCTAGTCAATGGATCCTCTCATACATACGTCAAAACATGAGCTCATGTACGAGAAGTATATGATGATATATTTATTCCTGTATGACATATAAGGCAAACTATATTTTCTCGATATATGGAAATGTATAAAAGTAAATATATACTTCGTATACGATGGTATATAGATGTGATATATTTTTCCGTATATGTTTTCATGTATGACGAAATACACCCCATAATATACAATAGGGTGGCCGTTAAAACCCTCATGGAGAGGTCTTGGGTCGAGCACCCTCTGTATTGGCTCGAAATAAATTAAAAATAATCTGCGCAAAACTGCAGGTTTCTATCTCAAGGAGAACCCGTGCCGGCAGAGTCGTCTTTTATTTCCACTTAAATAACATGGCGTTTTCTTCTGATTTTTTCGTTTTTCTTGTGCAAGTTCTACGAAGTCCATAAAGATTTGAACTCTTGGCCAATATTTCCGGAAATAGGTATACTTTACACGAAAATGTTGTCCCATGAGTCAATTGTAATGTCCAAATTGTCGACATTGAAATGTATGAAATCATTGGAATCAGCCATCAAAATAACTTATTATATATAAAATTTTTTTCCTTCCATATCACTCAAACGAGTGCGACAAAGACACACAGGTCGAGCGCGAATGCCCGAATAAAGAAGAGAAGGATTATCCAACGTGGTAATATGACGCTTTATGTATGGAATTCACACACTCGACCTGTGAACGTATTACATGACGATTCCTTTTCATCACCGTTCAAATAATATAACACACAATTCTGTTAAAAATAATTATAGTATATTGTCATCCATATTTTCTATAAATATTAGAACAACAAAAGGCACTACAACTCGCATGACAGGGCAACCTTAAAATATTATTTCAAAACAAAATTCCCTGACACCGTGCAATACCAAATGATGAAATAAGAGCACCCAGATTGAAACTGCAATCAGTCATGAACCCAATTACAAAAATTGGGAAATTAAACCAAGTCAGCACTGTTTGACCGTACCAAACAACAATTAACCAACCAAAAAAATTGAGAAATAATCACATCGAGAGCATTTACAAACGAAACAAGCTACTTTCCCACCAATCAGACTTATTATGAAAGAACTCAGTAGACTTTGAAAAGTACCCATATTTCCAAAAACTTCAGACTTAATCAAGTGATACACTGAGTAACAACCTGGTGGAATAAGATCACGGACTCGATCTGACGTTTCCAACTTCGGGAAAAATCTTATTTTAAAATCTGATTTCGAACCTGGGTGTATCGAACTAAACGGTAGAAAACGGCCAGTCGGAACCGATCAAGGATACCATTTCCTTAAATCGATAGTAGTGCCTTAGCAAATCTAAAGGAATCCTCGTTACTTTTGTGCAAATACAGACAGTCTCACAACCTTTCGAATAAATAGATTTCATACGTTATATCCATACATTAAGCAAAAATGATAAATCAAACATTACGAACTCCACTATTTATAAAAAAAAAAGTGGAAGAAAGTGCCCCAAATAAAGTAACCATAAGGGCTTAACAACTCAGCTGGTGGCAAAATAGAAGGGACAGATAAGGATCCACGCAAGATAAAATCTGTATCGTACAAACATTCCAAAAAGTAAGAGCAAAAATTATTACATCATTGTTCAATTTATCTATTAGTAGTGCAATAGTCATAACAATTTGAATAACCATTAAATATACTGTTTCAAACCTCTAAACCTGATTTAGTTAAATGGAATTCAGTTTAATCTTTGAAGACTAATGGTGAATTTTCATTTAGCTACAAAAGATAAGAAACAAATAAAAAAAACATACAACCAATCGTGTCAAAATTAAAGTCTACATTTTTAGCAAGCGAGCTTATGAAATTTGAGAAACCTCACATGTCATGACACGGGAGATACTCTCCAGACATAACAGCTAAAAATTTTGGCGCAGTCGGTAGGACACTACTGAGTTCGCAAAGTTTCTTACTAGCGTAGCGAAAAAAATTCAACTTTCGATGAAAGGTACTAATCCTTTATCAAAGTAAACATCATTAATAAATTTTTCATTTTTCCTTTTTGATTCAGTTTGCGTTTGCATAAAATTTTTCATTTCAAGTAAATGTTCTACAGATAAGTTTGCATCTCCCATTCAAAAAAAAAATAGACACAAACTTTCGAAAATAACAAAATGACGGATCCTACATTTGTCAATATTAGCTTCTCAGGAGATTCAAGCGCCACAACTCATACTAGTGCAACACATGCAGATTATGTCAAAGCCCGCGATATTGCATCAAGTATACCGATATTCTCTGGTAGAGAAGAGCATTGCTCACTCGACGAGTTTGAATATGCATTAAGATATAACCTAGCTTCTATTCCAACAGAAAAGGTCAAACAAGAAGAATATATACATACGATAGATTCTTAAACGTCTTTTACCTCCTACAAAATTTGTAGTCGCAAATAAACCCCTCTATTCGGCAGAAGACTTTTGACCAATTCAATTAAAAGATTTAGAGGTTCGTATGATTTTACCTATTATGTGAATAGGATCAGGGGGTTGCTTAAATTTCAAACAGAATCTTTGGAATGTTTCTTGGAACGATTAGCAGCATTGGTTCAACTGGGATTAGGTCCCGTTAGTGAAGAACCTGAAACCAAGAAGAATTTCTAGGAAGATATTTTGAATAAAGAAGCTATCAAACGTTTTAAAGAATATGCACCACCAAGCGTCAAAGACAGTGTTAGAAGCAATTGAGATACCTGATAATGCTCAGTACCGTTATATCACTGAATACCCTTCAATTCCATTATGCTCAGATCCATCATTCTCATCGAACTCATATGGAACCCCCCAACACTTCCAACGTCCGAAACCATATTACCACAATCAGGCTCAATATGGAACTCCAACGCCTTCAGCAAATAATTATAAATACCATAATTCAAAGAATATCAGAATCATCACATTCAAAGAAGAACTCCAGATTCATCGCGTGACATAGTTACCGCACTGATGAACGAATATTCACCGCCGCATCAAAATCCGGAACAACAAGGACATCAAAGTACGAGAATGTCAATGGGACCACGAAGATCACCTTCGATACCTCCACCAGACCCACCCTATGCAAATATAAATTTTGCACAACAACCGGGTGATTTTTACCACGATTGTCCCCCATCATCAAGATCTTTGTTTGAAGAGCCCGATCAATATCCAGAACATTCAACCGGTGATCAAATCGTAGCTCTGGCAAATATATTGGCGACAACTCAGAAAGGATCTTCTCGCTCATACCAGAAAGCCACAAAGGATTCCTCAGATCTAACAGAAATTAAAAAGATGTTAGAATCAACAACAAATCAGCTTCAACAATTAGCACTAAGCATGACAGCAATGAGAAATCAACAAATTGTGACGAACAATCATTCTCAACCAATCCGGGAACGTTCCAGAGACCGTGAAAAGAAGACTTCATTGTATGACCCACAGAAACCAAGGGAAAATACACAGTCCAATCCTGGCCCGTCGAAGGATTCTTTAAACGGATTGATGGCACGACAGATGAGTGCACTGCCGAGCGACCAATCCCAGCACTCTCTTCACACAATGTCAAGTCTCCAGCGTAGACAATAGTTCCGGTACTCTGCAGAGTAACCGGGGGTCCACAAATTTCTCTAAAGGGCCCTTTTCTACAGAAATCTGGGGTCAATGCCTTAATTGACACAGGTGCTTCCATCAATCTGATTTCCTTCCAGTCTCTAACAAATGACGCAATCATCGATATCAGCGAAATCGTGGGGATAGTAGGCCTATCTAACAACTCCATAAACTCTCTAGGAATAGTCTTCCTAGCAATACATCCGAAAATTCGTATAAAGTTCCATGGGATGGGACCCGGGCATAATGTCGGCATTACAAAATCTCGACAATCAAATTGTCGACCTCAAAATTTCGACATTACATAATAATGACAAAAAAAATCTCGACATTTGAGAATGTCGATTTGTCTTAATTGCGACAGTAAATAATGTCGAAAAAATTAATCTTAAGATTGAAACATCCTTGCAGATATACTTTTTTTGTTTTGTGTTTTAATCTTGTATCTTTTAATTTCCGTACTCTTGCGGGCAAATTGTACATTGCCGTAGTAAATTTATTTACATTGTATATTGGCTTGATTGAGCCGACAATACCTCGCTTTCCCGGAATTTTCTTCTATATCCGAATACCTTTGAAATTCATTAATATTGAATTGTCGTTCGTTTATTGCGTCAGTCTGCCAGTAATGTCCATGATGGCTACGTGTAGTGTGGTTTTGTCGCAAAAAGGGAAATCCAAATTATTTTACAATGGTTTTGAATTCACACTAAATCAGCGTCGCGGAGATTTGCATTATTGGATATGTTGTTTGAAAAGTAATCCGAGTTATGGTTGTTGCGGCACTGCAAATACGGTTTTGGTTGATGGGAAGCATGTTTATCGTCGAGGAAAAAGTCACAACCACTCATCAGATGCTCACACGGTGATTGTTCGTCAGGCAATTGCAAGTATCAAAGAAACGGCGTCGCATTCGCGTCAGTTGCCTATTCAAATCTATCATGATGCATTGGTGAATGTTCCTGCTGAATCTCGTGGTGTGATGCCGAAAAAAGAGGCAATATTGCAAACTATTCGACGTCAACAAAAGCCCGACAAACTTCATCGCGAACCAGTTGATTTGAAGGATTTTGTTCTAGCTGAGGAATATTTAAAGACATTGAGTGGTGAACGTTTTTTATTGCAGATGTGAAAATGAAGTTAAATCGATTGCTTATTTTTAGCTGTGATGTTGCAATTGAAAATCTTGCTGCTAGTGAATACTGGATCATGGACGGTACATTTGACACTGTGCCCGGGTTGTTTTCGCAGTTGTACAGCATTCATGCTCCGGTTGGCGACGCTAACTGTCGAATTTTGCCACTTGTTTACGTATTGATCACTTCGAAACATAAATTATGTTATAAGAAGTTTTTTGGGGTATTGAAGGATGTTATTATCGAAACTACAGGTTCTATCAAAGTGAAATATGTCATTAGTGATTTGGAAATTGGTGCTATTAATGCCACTTATGAAGTTTTGAAAGTCTCGAACAAACTGTGTTTATTTCATTTTGGTCAAATTATTTGGCGCCGTGTACAAGCACTGGGACTAGCCGTGTTATACGGTAATGATGGGCACTTCAGCCTGATGGTTCGTCACCTAATGGCATTAGCTTTTCTGCCTGCGAACAACATTCATGCGGCTTTTTTAAAGTTGAAGAAGAAGACGCCAGTGGAAGCGAAGCCTCTTGTAGACTGGTTTGATGAGAATTATGTTTCTGGTTGTGTTGTGGTGAACAAGAAAAAGCAGCAAGTTCAACGTGATCCTCGTTTCACCCCTGATTTATGGTCAATTGCTGATTTGAATGAGGGTGGTATTCCTCGGACGCAGAATAAAGTTGAATCGTGGCACCGTCGGGTCAAGACGACTTTGGGAAAATCACACGTGAGTATTTATTCTATGCTGGAGTTTTTGCAAAAAGAGGAGACATCTGTTGCTCATGAAATTGATCTGGTGGTGCGTGGAGAGCCCCCCGTAAAGAAGAGGAAGAAAGATGTGGAGCATGAGGCACGACTGCAAGCGGTCACTGGAGGATATAAACAACGAGCGCCCTTGAAATTTTTGTACGCCCTCGCTTCTAATTTATCACTGTGATTTTGTTTTGCTTTTGCATCAGGTGTTGTTATTGTTTTGGCTGCTCTAAGCCATTCAGCCTGTGCGTGAATTGTTTTTGAAATCGAATTTGCTTTTTGTTCTATGTTGAAGTATTAAATTGTTTTCGTGTTTCCCCTTAATAATTTGTTTTTTTATTCAATTTTAATTTTTGTTTTTTCCCCCTATGTTTAATGTTTTTGAATGTCGGTCACTTGAGGTTTCGATGTTTTGAGTTTTCGAGATTACGTAGTGTCGATATTTTGAGCTGTCGAGATTTTGATTTTCGAGATTTTGCGTTTCGAGATTATGAGGGTCGAGATTATTTTTGTCAATATTTTGATATGGACCCCCATGGGATACCTCATCAGCCAGGTGGATTTGGCGTAATCATTGGAGATGAAATGCTCAACCAATTGGGAGCTCATATCTCTTTCAACACCAACACCATCTGTTTCAAACATAGTCTATTACAGCCGATCCACCTATGTCTCCCAAATCACCTCACCCAAACGAAGAGTTGCAAAATAGCACTTATCGGGGGCGGACCTAGAATCAACCTAACTGTGAAAAAGTTAACCAAAGGGACACATAGATTCCTCATTGATACCGGAGCGGATATAAACCTGATAGGAAGAAGCGTTATGCAACCAGACGTCAAAATTGAACCACCAAGAGTTCCATTTCTCCTAGGTATCACAGATAAGGCCTTGCCAACCTGCGGTTTGATACATCTGAAAATCCTGGGCAGTCCTGTACCTTTTCACATAGTAGATTATAAATTACCAATTGGAGGGAGTGGACTACTTGGAGTAGAATTTCTACTTCAAGAAAAGGTTGACATACGATATCGCCAGAGAAACATCACCACCTCTAACAGGCGTAATCTGCCGATTACTTGGTACCAATACGGGAAGCCCCATCAGATTCAGACGATACCACCAAGAGCCCGCACGGTCATCCAAATTCCTGTGGAGAACCCTACCTTGCGAACGGGATACATACCAAGGATTGACACGCCTAAAGGAGTGTTCTTGGGAGAATGTGTGGTTACCATCCAGAAAGGTGTGGCCTTTACAAGTGTAATAAACACAACCGAAGAAGCTGTCAATCTTTTCATTCCACCGGTTAAAATTGAACCTTTTATCGAAATGGATGTCCCAACACAAGATAAAAAATTCTCCTGCTGTATGACACTTTCTGTGGAAGACAAAGTACAGCTATCCGAACGAATGTCAGCAGTCCTGGAAGCACTTCCTGATCAGGCCCTTAAAACATTCGAAAAACGTGCAGTAATCGGCCTGATCGAGAATTTTCCGACATTTTCCATCTACCAGCGGATAAACTTGGAAAAGCCAAGGATTTCAAGTGCAAGATCAGAACAATCGACGATAAACCCGTCCACAGAAAACAATATAAATATCCTCCACAACACCAAGAGGAAATCAACAAACAAATTGAAACAGTGTTAGATCAAGAAATCATCACCCATTCTGAATCCCCGTATAATTCACCACTGTGAATTGTACCAAAGAAAGCCGATTCTCACGGTCACAAAAGATGGCGCATGGTGATCGATTTCAGAGCTCTAAATGAGAAAACCGTCGGAGATTCATACCCGCTTCCAAACATCAGCGAAATTCTGTCACAACTCGGCGGAGCTCAATACTTTAGTTTTTTCGATTTAGCCAGCGGATTCCACCAAATCGCCATGGACGAAAGTGATGGTGAGAAAACTGCATTTACAGGACCGAATGGCAATTACGAATACAACAGAATGCCTTTTGGATTCCAAAATTCGCCCGCTATCTTCCAAAGGATGATGGACCAATCCTTGTTAGGTCTTAAAGGAACAGAACTCTACGTTTACCTGGATGATGTTGTGGTTTATTCAGGAAATGTAGAACAACATGTAACACGTCTAAGAAACCTCTTTCACTGTTTGAGGAAACACACATCTCACCCTCCAACCAGATAAATGCAAATTTTTTCCGGAAGGAGGTCTCCTATCTGGGGCATATAATCAACAAAGAAGGAATCCATCCAGATCCATCCAAAGTCAGGGCTCTGACTGAACCGCCCCGGCCCAATAACGTCCGCAGTATACGTAGATTTCTAGGTTTCAGCAATTATTACCGAAGATTCATCCAGAATTACGCAGAGATTGCTAAACCCCTTACGTAACTATTAAAAAAGGATGTCAAGTTTGTATGGCGAGAGGACGAAGAAAATTCATTTCAGGCTCTCAAAACCGCCATAACCAAAGACTCACTACTATTTCACCCAGACATGAAAGAACCTTTTGTGATTCACGCATCCAGCACCGAAGCAGGACTAGAAGCAATCCTGAGCCAACAAGACGAAGAAGGGGATAAACACCCAGTACTATACGCTCCAAGAGCTCTTAAAGACACAGAGACCAGATACACATCCATGGAATTGGATTGCCTAGCAGTTGTTTATGCATTGAACCAATTCAAACCTTTCATTTATGGCATTCCTTTCACAGTAGTTACGAATAGTCCCGCACTTAACTGGCTAAGAGACTCAAGTAATCCAACATCACGGCAAGTAAAATGGAAAACATACCTAAACGATTTCACCTTCGAAGTCCACATTAAAAAGCAACAGAAGAACCAGCTTGCTGATGCATTCGTCGAGAACCCTTTGCAAGACCCAAAAGAAACTGTACTCTTCACTTCATGCCTACCAATATCATCAACAATACCCGCCTTAAAATCAAGCGCATCAATCCCAACTACTAATAGAAATGTTAGAATCAATACTGAGCCAGACATTTTTCCAAACCCACGTACCAGTATTGCCGAGAGACTTAGATAAAGGAGAGCGACTGAGCTTAACACTGGATCTCGATAACCCATATCATATAGATTGAGCAGAGATTATAAATCATCAGTACGAAGACATCGAGTAAATCTTCTACTGCTGAACCATTAACGCCAGCCGAAGAAATCATCCCGGCTCCGGCTGAAGAAGTACCACAAATATCTGGATCAACTGTTGAACCTAGCCAAAACAGTCCAACAAAATTTTTTGAAAATTTGGAACTTTTGATCGAGGGTGAACGAATAGAACTCTTAGAAGATGAAGTTTTTGACCCAAATAAGCTTGCCGACAACCACGAAACTACCATCACAGAAGCAGAAGATGTCCCTGACGAGGAAGAAGAGTGCCGCGCGTGCCAACGGTTTTATGCTTTCGTAGATCGAATCTGCGGAAAGGAAAATGATTCCCTGCTAAATTTAGAGAGTTTAGATCAAAATCTAAAGAACTTCGCAGAATTCGAAAATCGAGCGATTGCTTCATCAGATAAAAAAACATTGGAAGACGCAAGTTTCGACGAATCAGCTCCTATATTGATTTACCCCCATAAGAAAAGATATTCTTTTGATCCAGAAACTAGAAAGAGTTTAGAAAAATCATTCCGAGAGTTAGATAAATTCCAAGAATTCATGTCCGAAGCAGAGAAACAATCCACTGCTCTAGTAAATTCCACGGATGAAATCCAGTTGCACCACACTGAACAGATGACTTCACCAGATGAAATGGAAGATCCACAGAAAGCAGCCGAAGAACCCTCCACTGCTGACAATAGTCATCCAAAATGTAACTTAGCGCCAAGATGGTCCATCAAACCACAACCAAGGATAACTCGGGAGTCGTTGCTTCCAACACCAAAGTTAGTTTAGATGATCCATTAGTTTGGATCATCAATTTTCGACAATTTTAACGAAAAAAAACTACTGAAAAAGCTGAGGAATATAAAGAGGTTAAAGATGTAAACCCCCAACAAAACCAAGAGATAATGTCGGGGGACAATTCTTCAGGGGCAACACAAGCTTCACCCCAGATATCACCTTTCCTCGATCCTATATTATATGACTTATAAAGTGAAGAAGGAGCCTCAACTCAAACCTTCCCGAGAAAAAAAGAGGACCATACTCTACAACACACTATAATAGATGACAACATCTTAATTCCACAAGATGATTACCAAATTGCAACCAATATACGTGAGTCCAGAGGTGGCCTAACCTTCGTGAGAAGAAATATTGCCCATTTCCTAGCAGCTGATGGAGAGGTCAACAAACAAAATACAAAATTATTCCGAGACTTGAATGTGGTCAATCTTGATGAAATAAGAAAAACACAACCAAAACTGGGTCAAATAATCGTCACGAAAAGCGAGAAATTCAGAACCTTCACAATGATTGTCAAGCAATGGCATTTCGACAAAGTTACAACCCGAGTACTAAAGCTGTGCCTCCAGAACTTAAAATCAGCAATAGAGAAATATGATATCGCAGAATTAAAAATGATAAATCAGGGAGACGAAATCGATGAAGACATCAGAATACGTTATTTCCTCGAAAAAAAATTCCGTTCTCATCCTGCGACTATCATCCTCTGTCATGGCGGAATACGCATGCCACCAATTACTTTGCGGCCAGAAATTATCAAGGAATGCCACGAAATACTCCCAGGAGGACACAAGGAGTAGTTCAAACATATCATCGAGTACGAGACAGATTTTATTGGCCAGGAATGAAAGGCGAGTGCGAGAGATGAGTTCAAGAATGCAGAACCTGCCAAATATAGAAAAGATTACGGATCAAATTCAAAAACCGAATGCTCATCACTGACACGCCAAGTGAATGTTTCGAAAGTATATCAATTGATATAGTAGGACCACTTCCACGTACCAAATCAGGCAACTGTCATATCCTCACCATTCAAGATAACTTCGCAAAGCATTGCACAGCAATTCGTCTGAAAGACATCAAGGCCCACACTATAGCCTTTGCCCTGGTAACTAAGTATGTCGTCTTGTACGGTTGTCCCAAACTCATTCTCTCAGACAAAGGAACCAGCTTTCTCAACAAACTTTTCTCCCAATTGAGTAAACTCCTGCGTTTTCATCATGTAACAACTTCGGGGTACAGACCTCAATCAAACGGAGCTCTTGAGAGGAGTCATCATGTGCTCGTCGAATATCTAAAAGCATTCACTGACGAAGTTCACGATTGGGACGACCTGCTCCCATTTGCAATGTTATCATATAATACGACCGTACATAGCTCAACCAACTTCACACCGTTTGAACTTCTTTATGCAAAAAGGGCAAAACCCCCTACCAACATCAGTGAAGAAGATCAAGAGATAACAACATACAATGATTACATGATAGACCTTGTCACAAAACTAGAGAAAATAGAAAAATTGGCTTATGAAAACCTCGTAGATGCTAAATTACATTCCAAAACCTTATATGACAGAAATGCTCGACCACTGAATCTAAAAATCGGGGATTTTGTGTTCGTAGAAAAGGAACCGAAATTAGGAAAACTAGATAAAGCATATACTGGTCCTTATGAGATAGTAGATATAACCGAAAAGGGAAATGTCTACCTCGAAGATAGCGATGGTCATAAATTCATGAAACACCCAAATAAGTTGAAAACTGAGTACATTCCTCAGAACTGTTAAACAAAGAAAACACCAATGTTACAGAAAGAAAAATTATGCAGCAACGAGTATCAGTTTTTGTGGACGGCTCATGCTCGCACAATGGCTCATATGACGCAACTGCTGGAATAGGAATATGGTTTGCAGATGATCATCCATTAAATACTTACAAAGCTATAGAAGGCATCAAGGCAACTAACATCACCGCAGAACCTTCCGCCATAATCGAAGCATGCAAGATATGTATCCGACATGGAATAACTAAGATTAAAATCCTAACTGATTCCAAATACGTTGTCAATTGCATGACAGAACACATTGGAAAATGGAAAAGAAACGGATGGTTGAACGCCAAATCCAAACCCGTGGTGAACCAAGTGCTGCTAAAACAATTAGACCAGCTCATAGAGCAAATCGATGTAAAACTTGAATACAGTCCTGGACACCTAGGAATCTATGGGAATGAAAGAGCTGATGAACTAGCGAAAATAGGATCAAAAATCTATAAAAACAAAAATTAACCCTTTGCTGCCAATAATTCAATTTTTGCAGCTTTCCCACCTATATCAAGATGTGGTTAGGCAGCATTCTACTATTACCGATCTGCGGGCTAGCAACTCAAGAACATAAAACTGAATCATTATACCAACAAGATTTGATCCAACACAACCCCGGGTTATATTTCGAAAAAATCGATCACATCAGAATGATAAACAAACGATGGAAACTAGTACTAACCATTGACATGCAGATCATCTTAAGTCAGACATTACCAGGAATGGAAACAATAAAAAATTATTACAGCCATTGTTTAGAACAGCAACTAGATGATGTCTGCACACAAGTTCTCGGGAAACAAATGATCGATGACTATCAGAAAGAATTGAGCCATATGCAACAACATCTAGCAAAAATCCTAGAGGAACCTACAGAACCTACAGGAACCTACAGAGGAACGTACTGGGTCAAGGAAAAAGCGTTCCCCACTGCTTGGATTTGTCGGGACGATCGCTCGAGGTTTATTTCGAACTATGGACTACAATGATCAGGAACATTTCACAAAAGAAATCGATCAACTGTACCAGGACCAAAGGCAAATCACCCATTTGATAGGCAATTCAACACATATAATTCAAGCTGACATCAATAATATGAAAACTGACCACGAAAAATTTCTCCAAAGTATTCAAAGAGCAGAAGGTAACCTGAAACTGGCTCTATCTGCAACCAATTCTTTATCCCACGGACTCACACAGTTAGAATATGTAGAAAGACTAATGGCTATTTCCACTGAAGCGAAATTTGCAGCAATTACATTCCTAGAGACCACCGAAAAATCGGTGATGCAGTAGAAGATGCCAAACATGGACGATTGAGTCCTATATTGATAAATAACCTACAATTGACACAAGCCGGAGAAGAAATAAAGAAGATCGAACAGGATAGCGTATTTCCACTGTCCCGCCCAAAGTTAGACATAGCACTGGTGAGTCAAATCAGTACCATAAACACTGCATTCAATAATGGCAACTTCTTAATCATCCTGAACATTCCACTATTATCCAGAAATCAAATGGAACTTTTCATGTCGAGTTCCACAACTGGTACAAGATTCCAAAATTATCACAGCATATGTGAAACCTAGCACAGACTATATAGCTACCTGTAAATCTCAAAACCGATACGCACAAATGAATGAAAATGACCTAAAACAGTGCATTCCCCTACACTGCTTGGCCTGTCCCTACACTGCTTGGCCTGTCCCAGAGGGGTACCCATAAAAAGATCAGGACCATCCCAGAGTTGCGGATACACACTACTGTTGAATACCGACATACAACCTGGTCATGAAATCTATAAAAGCTGTAACGTCAAAGTAACCAATAATATTGAAACCCAATGGACAAAACTAACAAGCTCCGAAGGATGGTTGTATTCACTCACTCACTAACTCACCAGAGAAGTTAGACATCAGTTGCCAAAATGAAAAAAGTGATAGGATCATACTTAATGGTACAGGAACGGTCCATATCCATGATAACTGTACAGCAGGAACCTCTACCACAATATTGGACGGAAGAGGTCTAGTAAAAACGCGGTTTCCCATCATCCTAGGGCTGCCTAAGACAATCGATATCATCGAAACAGCACCAATACTGAAAGAAGAACCAAAACCAATTAATTTCTTAACAAACATCCAACAACAAATTTTGCCAACAGAAAACAAGGCCATGAATTTCGACAATTTACTACAAGAAACTCTAAATCAAGTAGACCAAATCGGACTCCATCACCAAGGACAGTATTACCATCGTATTGCTACAGTAACAACTGGCTCAATCACAGGGTTCATCCTCCTTGGTATTACCATCTGCAGCTTTATAGCCTATAAGCAAGGTTTCAATATACTAAAAATTTTAATATGTTGCCGTAAATCTAAAAATCACCAAACTAGAGAAATTTCACGTCACCGGACAATTAGAGCATCATCAATCCAGAGAGTATATGAACAGCCAATTCAAATGATCACGTTACCAGAAACCCGAGCACCTGCCATACTCAGTTTTCCAGGACCATCACCACCAATAGAACTGCAAACCTTCTCAAATAGAACGCCAAAGCCAAAATCAACACCAAGCTCTGCAGTACTTGTCGGTTATTTATGAAAAAAAAATTTTTCAACAAAATTCCTGCGAAAATTCAAATAAGAATGAAAACCAGTACACATATATATATATATATATATAAAATTAATAATAATAACAATAACCATCATCATACTGATAATAATAATAAAACAAAATAAAAAAACAAACATAATCAGAAAAATAGATATGCATAAACAAATTTATATACATACAAATATACATATATATCTATCTACTTATATCTACGTTTTCATTTTTATATTTTTTTTTATATTTCACTGTATATTTATTATCTTTCTACTCTAGTTATTAACATATGTTCAAAGTAATGCATTTTGCTCAAATTAAGATCCCACACTTTGCTCAAATATCTTGGAAAGGTCAATAGAAGTATACTTACCATAATAATAACAATAATGAAAATAGTAAAACACTCCAATACCATAATGTAGATTCACAACAAAAATTTAGACACAATACCCTGCCATTAAGACCTAACACAACACATTCAACCAAAGACTGATGAAAACTGTCTGAAGAAGTCAACGGAATGTCAAAACCACTGCCGTCAGCGACTTCCATCAGTCACGGTCTCGGTCAATAACACAAGCTGAATGATTAAAATATTTCAAACAGTTCAGAACCCTCGAAATCAATTCAAGTAATCTTGAATAATGATATTGAGCGGGGGCTGTAATGCCCAAATAGTCGATATTGAAATCTATGGAATCATTGCAATCAGTCATCAAAATAACTGATTATATATAAAAATTTTTTCCTTCCATATCACTCAAACGAGCGCGACAAAGACACACAACTCGAGCGCGAATGCCCGAATAAAGAAGAGAAGGATTATCCAACGTAATATGAAGCTTTATGTATGGAATTCAGACGCTCGACCTGTGACCGCATTACATGACGATTCCTTTTCATCACCGTTCAAACAATATAACACACAATTCTGTTAAAAATAATTATAGTATATTGTCATCCATATTTTCTATAAATATTAGAACAACAAAAGGCACTATAACTCGCATGACAAGGCAACCTTAAAATATTATTTCAAAACGAAATTCCCTGACACCGTGAAATACCAAATGATGAAATAAGAGCACCCAGATTGAAACTGCAATCAATCATGAAACCAATTACAAAAATTGGGAAATTAAACCAAGTCAGCACTATTTGAAGATACCAAACAACAATTAACCAACTAAAAAAATTGAGAAATAATCAAATCCAGAGAACTTGCAAATAAAGCAAGCTACTTTTCCACCAGTCAGACTTCTTATGAAAGAACTCAGTCGACTTTAAAAACCACCCATATCTCCAAAAACTTCAGACGTAATCAAGTGATACACTGAGTAACAACCTGGTGGAATAAGATCACGGACTCGATCTGACGTTTCCAACCTCGGGAAAAATCTCATTTAAAATCTGATTTCGAACCTCGGTGTGTCGAACTAAACGGTGGAAAACGGTCAGTCGGAACCGATCAGAGATACCATTTCCTTAAATCGATAGTAGTGCCTTATCCAAATCTAAAAGGAATCATCGTTACTTTTGTGCAAATACAGACAGTCCCACAACCTTTCGAATAAATAGATTTCATACGTTATATCAATACATTAAACAAAAATAATAAATCAAACATTACGAACTCCACCATTTCGAAGAAAAAGTGGAAGAAAATGTCCCAAACAAAGTAACCATAAGGGCTTAACAACTCAGCTGGTGGCAAAATAGAAGGGACAGCTAAGGATCCACGCAAGATAAAATCTGTATCCTATAAACATTCCAAAAACTAAGAGCAAAAATTATTACATCATTGTTCAATTTATCTATTAGTATTGCAATAGTCATAACGATTTGAATAACCATTAAATAAACTGTGTCAAACCTCTAAACCTGATTTAGTTAAATGGGATTTAGTTTAATCTTTAAAGAGTTATGTAATTGTGAATTTTTATTTAGCTACAAAAGATAAGAAACAAAGAAAAAAAAACATACAACCAATAGTGTCAAAATTAAAATCTACATTTTTAGCAAGTGAGCTTATGAAATTTGCGAAACCTCACATGTCATGACACGGGAGATACTCTCCAGACATAACACAATCAATATTTGAAATAGGGAATTAACAAAAGATTGCAGTCACACATGTCAATTTTCACCGAAAATTACATTTTCCCCTATGTTTTGACTAATTCTCTCCAATTTAGAAGGAGAGGAGTGGGAGATAGTACATACGTAGTATGGATCATTGAAAATTATTCAAGTTCATGGACATAGAATCAAAGGGGCGTTAGTGACATCGTGAAATAGGTTGGATGGATTTTTCGCGAAAAAAAAATTTTAACCTCCAACAACATTTCAAATTGAACAGTTGCGCGGGTCGCCAGTGGCGCGAAATGATATTTTTCCGAACTAAATAACATTTTGCTCTATATATTCACTTTTTCCCGCCGTGTCCACGTAGTCTGGTATAACCTCAAAATTTTCCCGCGTCAACTAAAGTAGAAAACTTTGTTACCTCGCAAAAACATGTATTCTCCACCCAAATTGCCTCAAAATATTTTCCTAATCGGTGATATTGACACGAGAATTTATGGAAACAAATTACCCTGAAAATTACAAATCTTAAAAGTCTTGTTTTTCAATTTGCGAGTCGTGAAATTGTCCGTGAGTGAAAGTGCACATCTTGTCGTCAAAGAAGTTTCAATTTTTTGGAATAAAGCACGGTTGCCGCTCAGACAGAAGCGAAATGTGTTGAGAAAGTGAAAAAGTTGTACGAGGAATGGCGTAAATTACCAAAAAGTGCCGGTAAAAACTATAATTTGGAGCGTGAAAAAACGTTCAGTGCCACTCTTCAGATCGTGTTTGATATCGCTCATGCGGATATTGATGAAATGATTGATGAGTTGGGACGAACCTTTTTGGTTAATCAAAGGAAAGACGGCCGAATAGGGTACATTGCTGACGTCGAAAGTACGTATGATCATCAAGAAAAAGTACGATCACGCAGAGAAAAGGAACAGGCAGCGAGAGAATCAAAGAATCAAGTGGAAGTAGCAGCTCTCGGTAAATCAGATTTCTACATTATTTTGTTCCATAAAAAAAAACGAATCAAAATCCTGGGTACCTCAAAGAAAAATTGCAATTGAAACTTGACAATAAAAATTGTGAAATGAAATTCGAAATTGAAAATTAGAATTTAAAATCGGAATTGAAAAGTGAAATTGGAAATGGAAATTGAAAAATGGAATTGGAATTGGAATTTGAAATTGAAATTTAAAATTGAAAAGTGAAATTCAAAATTGAAAGATGAAATTGGAATTGAAAATTGAATTCGAAATTGACCATTGAAACTTGAGACTAGAAATTGACAGTGAAAGTTGAAATTGACCAGTCGCATTGAAGCTTGCAATCACGTCAAACCTCACACCAAGATATTTTATTTTTTATTAAACTAAATTCTTTACAACAATTGCCCTCCGGGGGAAATTGCAGAACTATTTTTTTTCACTGATACTTAATACATAAAAATGTCTGCGTTTGCTGATCTGTATGCTCTACTCTTCAGGGCTATTGCTGTTGTATATATGGCACGGTATGTATATTGTATTCAATTTCGATTTCGGTTTCAATTTGAATGCCCCATTCCATTGTTCAATTTTCTGTTCAAATCTCGTATTATTGTATGCATGTTGTTGACATTGTATTCGACGGAAATTACTTGATTTAGGATGAACTGGTTGAATTGGCATCAAGTGGAGAAACTTGTGAGATACCCTTGAGTCAGCAAAGCGTTAGTACTTATTCCAGTGTCTCATTCGAAGATTTTGAGTCGCAAACTGGTCCATCAGAACCGAAAAAATCTAGAGGAAGCGTCAAAGCCATAAATGAAAAAGTGGTAGCAGCCTTGGATCTATGCAGAGTGTCTGATACTAAAGCTGTCCACCTGATCATCGCCATTGCTCAATCACTCAATGTCGATGCAAACACATTAATTGCCAATCGAACATCCATCCGTGACTCCAGAGAGTTATTGCGGGAAGCCAAAGCCAAGAAAATAAGGGAAGTATTTAAAAATGCGGACCCCGAAGTTGTTGTATTGCACTGGGATGGCAAAATGCTCCCCAACCTGCTAAAACGTGAGGTTCACGATCGACTACCAGTTGTAATCACCAATGGAAGTGGTGTTGAGCACATACTGAGGATTCCAGAACTCGAGAGCGGAACAGGAAAAAGTCGGGCTGAAGGCATTTATGAAGTCATCGATGATTGGGGTCTTACTGGAAAAATCAAGGCAATCTGCTGTGACACAACTGCTTCAAATTTGGGTCATATCAGTGGTCCAGCCATTTTGTTAGAAGGAATACTGGAGAGAAAACTTCTCTATCTTCCATGTCGACGACACCCTTATGAATTAATCTTAAGGAGCGTTTTTGAGGAAAAAATGCCTCATTCTTCTGGCCCATATGTACCTCTTTTCAAGAAATTTCAAAGTTTTTGGCCCCACTTGGATGAAACAAAATATAAACCTGGTTTGGAGAATGAAAAATTGAAGTCGATTTTGGGAGATCACGTAGAGGAAATTAATCATTTCGTTGAAGAACCTTTAGAAGTTAATCAGCCTCGAGATGATTATGAAGAGCTTTTAAATCTCACTCGAATATTCCTTGGAGTAGTTCTGACGGACAAAATTAAGTTTCGTGTTCCTGGCGCATTTCATCATGCTCGTTGGATTGCAAAGGCCATTTATTCACTGAAAATTTATTTAATCCGGGGTGAATGTCACTTAACTGCAAGAGAAGAAAAAGCGCTTTCCGAAATATGCACGTTTATCGTTATCATCTACGTAGAAGCTTGGTTCTCGGCACCACAAGCGCCATGAGCCCCCAATCACGATCTTCAGTTTTTGAAGAAGCTTCAACAATATAAATCGATTGATGAAAACATATCTCAGGTGACGCTCAAAAAATTTAACAATCACTTGTTGTATCTTAATCCTGAAACATCCGCTATGGCCTTTTTCGATGAACAATTGTCGTTGGATGTCAAGAGAAAAATGGTATTACAAATGACTGCGAATGACGATTCGGATGAAAATTACCCGAATCGTGTCGAGATTGATTTGAAGACTGTTGATGGCTGGTATTTCAAACAGATGGATTGGTTTGTAACTGCACAAACTTTCAACTTCTTCGAAAGGTTCAATATCAACAAGAAATTTCTGCAACTCGATCCGTCAGAATGGCCCCAAGATGCTGATTACATTGCAGGAATGAAAATGATTAAAGGCTTGGCAGTTGTGTATGACTGTGCAGAGAGAGCAGTTCATTTAATGAGTGCTTACAAAAATATTTTGACACGAAATGAAAGTCAAAAACAATATATCCTACAAGTTCTAAAAGAATACCGGAATCAAATAAAGGGGTCCACCAAAGAAGAAGTGTTGAAGGAATTCTAAAAAAAAGGTAAAAAATACGCTATGATTTTTTTTCGACTCATTTAACCTACTTTCCGTGTTAGCACAATCAAGTCATCCGAATGATTAGAAATAAAAAATTACCAAAGACATTTTTTTTGTTGCAAACAATACATTTATTACAAACATACGCCCCTTTGATTCTATGACCATGAAATTGACTAATTTTCAATGATCCATGATACATCTCCCATTCCTCTTCTTCTAAATTGGAGGGAATCAGTCAAAACATAGAGGAAAATGTCATTTTCGCGGAAAATTGACATGTCTGACTGCAATTTTTTATTAATTACCTATGTCAAATATTGATTGACTCATGGGACAAAAGTTTCATGTAAAATATAGCTATTTCCGGAAATATTGGCGGAGAGTTCAAATTTTTATCGACATCGTAGAACTCGCACAAAAAAACGAAAAAATCGGGAAAAAAACGCCGTGTTATTTAAATGGCAAAAACGTCGATTCCGCCGGAACGGGTTCCCGTTGAGATAGAGAGCTGCGGTGTCGCTCAGATTATTTGTAATTTATTTCGAGCCAATAGAGAGGGTGCTTGACCCAAAATCTCTCCATGAGCGTTTTAACGGCTACCCTAATATACAATCAATATACGTGACCATATATGAGGCATATATAACAATATATGTCATCATGCATGACAATTTATATGCCAAGAATATATCAGAGCATGTATGAGAGCATATATGAAAACATATGTGAGCACATATATAACAAGGGGTGCGGCCACTCAGGAGTTAAATCCGTCATACCTTCTGAATTCCGATGATCATAAAAATTCCCAATTGAAAATTGCCAACTTACAACTGCCAAATGGAAATTGCCAATCGAAAATCGCTAATAAAAAATTGCTAATCAAAAATGGTCAATTAAAAATTGCCAATCAAAAATATCTAATTAAAAATTGTGAATTAGAAATTTCAAAGTAAAAATTGCCAATTGGAAATGGTGAATTAAAAATTCTCAACTGAAAATTGCCAATGAAAAACTGCCAACTGAAAATTGTCAATTAAAAATTGCTAATCAAAAATTACCAATTAAAAATTGCCAATTAAAAATTGCCAATTAAAAATTGCCAATTAAAAATTGCCAATTAAAAATTGCCAATTAAAAATTTCCAATTAAAAATTGCCAATTGAAAATCTCTAATCAAAAATTGCCAATTGGAAATTGTGAATAAAAAACTGCCAATTAAAAATTGCTAATTAAAAATGGTCAATTAAAAATTGCCAATTAAAAATCGCTAATTAAAAATTGTCAATTAAAAATTTCAAATTCAAAATTGCCAACTGAAAATTGCCAATTAGAAATTGCCAATAAAAAATTGCCAATTACAAAATGCCAATTGAAACTCTCTAATTACAAATTGTCAATTGAAAATTCCCAATTAAATATTCCCAATTCACATTTCCCAATTGAAAATCGCTCACTGACAGTTGCCAATTAAAAATTGCCAATTGAAAATTTCCAATTTTTAAATTGCCAATAAAAAACTGCCAATTAAAAATTGCTAATTAAAAATGGTCAATTAAAATTTCAAAGTAAAAATTGCCAACTGAAAATTACCAATCAAAAATTACCAATTAAAAATTGCCAATTGAAAATTGCCAATTGAAAATGGCCAATTGAAAATTGACAATTGAAAACTCTGGTTCGTTCTGTAATTTTTACGGAACTTTACAGAAAAATGACGCGAAGGTTGCGTTAAAATTCCGGCGCGTTCCGTAATTTTTAACTGAATTGTATTTCACTCGCGGATTACGGAACTTTCGTAATTTTTAAAGAACTTTTCTCTCCGTGTACTTCCATCACGGAAAAGGTTGCCGGTCCGAATTTCAATACCCTCCCATAACAAGTTTCACTTCAAAAATAGTAATCATGAAATTTGGAACGTGTGTGAATGCCGGCAAAGACTCATGGCCCGGACAACTTCGGATCCAAACCGAATATGAAAGTTTGAATAGTCGTTAAAATTGTGAGGTACTCAAAATCAACCAATAACTAATAAAGCACTACATGATAGCGTAGTGATTTGATATTATTATACATGCACAATTTTCTCCGACGAACACTGTGTACTACTGGAATCCCTAGTATGCTGTTGTAAAATTCAATGTGTACATTAAAAAGCATAGCGTGCATAACATTTGAGTTTTAAATTGTGTGTTATTTTCGATTGGCGGACGAACGTATACGTGTACCATTCTTATGTGTATGAGCGACACGATCTCACATTGACATGTTATACGAGGTATACGATATAATACGATAGAATAGAATTTATCACCTTGGTAAGACTCTGGCCGCCGCCAATAGTTTGCACTCCACTCCATGGCGGTTATCATCTACTAGTCCTTCACAGGAGATTCGACACGCATACCAAGAGCACCCTGGACAGCGAACAGAAATCGTAGACTCCCCACAACCCACACATATACGTTGGTCGGCATGCGCAACCGGGCCGAACACAATTGGACTCTCAGAAACAATCAAATTATCTTTCTCTAGGTCTCTCGTTGCGATCAGATACTTTCCCAAGGTTGACGATTCTTGAATACTCCAGCATATACACACGCACTTGTGGTTGATCCAGTCCGCCTTCTGATGCTCCGAGGAACAGTAGCATGAAATCATACAACCAGTGCAACGCAGATTTGCCGCACCCTTGCAAACTACACACGTCCCTTCATCTCCCATTTCTTTCAACTATTGGCTTGATTGACTGGGTATAAATTCCTGGGACTGAATGTATACGTATCTTTGCTTAGGGATTCTTTGGGCAATTTTTAGAGACTAAGTGACGGAAACTGAAAATACGGCGGGTTCACGCAAAGTTTGATGACGGCTTCAGGTGCTTTAGGAAGGGGAAAACCGCGACAATTTTAGACCGTGCCTAGAATAGTTAAGAGTGTAGCGGCGGAGACCGCTGACGATAAAAATCGATTGTTTTAAAGGTTTTCACATCAATTATCTTGCCCTTACTTCCAAATGAAATTGAAATGCAATGTTATGTTCATACATCGAATATTCTTATCTTAGACTAAATACGAAGCAGTAAATTTCATGCAATGCTTCAAAAAATTTTTAACGTGACGATACGGAAAGTTATTGCAATGAGCCCGAAAATGAAAAGTGTCAGATCGATGAAATTTTTACTTTCCTCGACGTTTGGCATCGTCCTGACACTTTTTCAATGAGATGTCTATGTGTGTGTGTGTGTGTGTGTTTTTTTTTCTACTCTTGCTCTATTCGTATTCACCCACGTAACCGCTGTTAGGCATTACTTCATGGACAATACTACGGATCAGAGTACCCACCCATTGCGGCTGGGGCCGACTTCGCCATTTCAGCTCATCGTATTTCTAATCACACGGTAAACCTCCAGAAACCCCTGTGATACGATGGCGGGCGTCTACGATGGAACCCTCCCTCCCCCCCCCCCTCGTGCGACGGGTCGCGTTCGGTCCCGGCTCACGGTCTCACTTCATGGATACCGCCGATAGCACACACGGAATGTTCCTGCCATCGGTCGGAGTCCGTGAGAAAATATTTTTCAGAAAAAATATTTTGCAGTGAGCGGGAATCGAACGCGGGACCTTCAGAATAGAATGTGTGTGTGTGTGTGTGTCTGTGTGTGTGCGTTTGTATGTAGGTATGTGACCCTTTTTTTGTGACACGGTTTTTCCTGAACAGCTGGACCGATTTGATTTTTTTTTCGTTTTAATTACATCTAGCCATTGCGGAGAGCGGAAAGGAGTGTCAAATGTAAAACACAAGTTCTTCAATTGTTATTAACAATGTCAATTGTTTAAAACGTTGTATTACACAAAGCGTGGGCGATAGAGGACAAAGTTTCCAACGAATGTTGTTCCCCAAATGAAGATACATATTTTATATTGAATGACTTTTTTCCATAAATGCGCTAACTTACGCGATTTCTCTTGATTAACAATTGTTTATAACGCTGTATTTCGAGAACGATGATAAATACGAGGAAAAGTATCACACAAAAGTTGTTTCGCTCCTGAAACTACATATTTCAGGTTATATAACTTGTTTTGCTAGGCATCATATTTTACGCGATATGGATAAAAAATCGTAATAATCGATTAACACTTGAATTTGGGTTACTGATATACAACTTGACTTAATACGTGTATCGTTACACACACACAAACACACACACACACACACCCACTATCGGGAAGTTATAGATGGGACCCGTCGAGGGTCACACTCACATCCCATTTTTTATGGTGCAATGCCTGACTCAGAGACGATGACACACATTTAGCAGGGTATTCGGAGGAGAAATCTAATGGTCCTTAATTGTATATAATGTAGAGTGGGAAGAATGGCCTATGCGGTCAAATAGCTGAGTTGAAATAATTAGATATTCTTACGGAAGGCCCAACGTTTCGACATCCCTTTGCGGAGTCATCATCAGGGGCAAGTTTTTATTTCTAATAGACAAAAAGAGAAATCATTACAAACTGAGGAATTTCAAATACCTGAATGAAAATTTTTTAAAAATATTGTTACCTGTTAATTAAGAAATTTGACCAGAATTAATATTTCTTATAGTTTTTGTTAAGACAGACATAACCTGTCATTATGAGATACCGCCAAAAATTAGGTGTCAACAGTTAGGCGTCAAGGCTGATACTAATTGAAGTATGAATATAAATGATATGGCTACTGTTGAAATGGAATGTTACTTGTTTTGGCACGCAATTACCCTTGATGGCAACTAACCTGTAAAACAAGAATTCATCATTTTTGATAGAATTAGCATTTCCAGAAACTTCTCTCTGGTAATAACCAGTTAGTTTAAATTAGTCAAATTCGCTAAAATAAATTTATGATCAAATGCTGTTGTAAATGGCCGATAAATTTTTAACATCTGTTCTAAAATTTACACTAGAGTCAAAATGTTTTTTTATGTGCAACATTTCTAAAATATTCCTTTTTGTGCCATTTTTTTCAAAATCTAAAATTTCCACAGAGTCAAAATTCAATGAGTGATTCAGATCTTGACAATGTTTGGTCAGTGCTGTCAGATTTTTTGTGTTATTTTTTTCTAAACTGTGTGTGTTCATACATTCGAGTCTTTAAATATCGGCAAGTTTGTCCAATGTAACACATATCACAGTCATTGCACGGCAATTTACAACAGCACTTTATCATAAATTTATTTTACCGAATTTGACTAATTTAAACTAACTGGTTATTAGCAGACAGAAGTTTCTGGAAATTCTAATTCTATCAAAAATGTTGAATTCTTGTTTTACAGGTTAGTTACCATCAAGGGTAACTGCGTGCCAAACAAGTAACATTCCATTTCCACGGTAGTCATATCATTTATATTCATACTTCAATTAGTATCAGCCTTGACGCCTAACTGTTGACACCTAATTTTTGGCGGTATCTCGTAATGACAGGTTATGTCTGTCTTAACAAAAACTGTAAGAAATATTAATTATGGTCAAATTTCTTAATTAACAGGTAAGAATATTAAAAATTTTTTTTCATTCAGACATTTGAAATTCCTCAGTTTGTAATGATTTCTCTTTTTGTCTATTAGAAATAAAAACTTGCCCCTGATGATGACTCCGCAAAGGGATGTCGAAACGTTGGGCCTTCCGTAAGAATATCTAATTATTTCAACTCAGCTATTTGACCGCATAGGCCATTCTTCCCACTCTACATTTATCTTATATATAATGTTTTGGTAATAGATCCGTTAAACGAGATATTTTTTTGTGAAGTGCACTGATAGTCAGTGGCACGTATAAACCAAACAAATGAAAGTAAAGCTGGGGGACATAATGATTATGTACCGCCTGGCCATTGGGAATCCAAGAGAAACTTTCCAAATTATGGTTTTCATCAAATATGTTTTTTTCAAAATATTTGAATAACGATTCCATTGCTATGAGCAATTTAACTACTGTACAAGTATCGACAAGTCCGAACGTGATCCAGCAGCACTGTGCATGTAATGAATTCTCAGTATGAAGTGAATTTACCATTCACTATCACAGGACTGCTACACGGAGAGAAAAGTTCTTTAAAAATTACGTAGAAAGTTCCGTAATCCGCGAGTGAAATACATTCAGTTAAAAATTACGGAACGCGCCGGAATTTTTACGCAACCTTCGCGTCATTTTTCTCGAAAGTTCCGTAAAACCTCTGGTTCGTTCTGTAATTTTTACGGAACTTTCCAGGAAAATGACGCGAAGGTTGCGTAAAAATTCGTGGTCCGTAATTTTCAACTGAATTGTATTTCACTTGCGGATTACGGAACTTTCTATGTAATTTTTAAAGAACTTTTCTCTCCGTGTAGACGAATACACTTCCATCGATATAGGGTACGTTTTACAAACAGTCCAGAAAGAGTGCATTCTGGTGTAATCACTGAAATTCACCAAAGTTCTTCAGAATCCATTGCAATTCTCTACTGCTGAACTGCTGACGCGCTATATAGAGTTTGTATTCGCGGTGTGGCTGAACCCATCCGCCATTAGCTAAAATATAATTTGACCCAGATACAAGATGGGTAAAAAGTCATTCCCAAAAAAATAAATGCGCTATGGGTTTGACCCTCCGCGAGCCAAAATGATAACTTTCCGATGTGTGCGTGTGAGTGTGTGTGTGTCCGTGAAAGTAACGGGTTATCTCTTAAACTGTCACTTTTTAAAATTCACTTTTTCAAACACTTTATCTCGGAAACCCTTTGAGGCATAAAAAACAAAGAGTGAGACGTCGTGGGATGCCTGATAGATGTGAAACATCAAGGTTATATGATATTGGGAGAGTCTAGTGTGTGATATGAAGTATGGAGAGTGAGAGCAAAACGAAACTTGTTACAATAATTCAATCAGCTGTTTCATCTGTTATTTCTGTTACATTAGTATTAAATTCTATGAACGTTACAATTGATCGATGATAACTAAAATAAGTGATGAATGTTTTGGATGTAATATTTTCGAGATATCGAGAAAACACTGCATCTATTATCGTTCCATATCTCGTCGTTGAGTCATTACCATCTTTGTTCATAAGCAATGGAAATCCGGTCTGGAGAAAAGTAATTAAAGGTAACGATTCTTGTGTGGCAAAGTTTGTATTGAAATCATCCAATGAATACAAAATAATTTTTTATTCAAGTTAAAAAATTCAGGTGTTTGGAATTATCTTTGGCTAGACAAATATAATATTTTTTCCAAAATTAATGGGATAACAATATCGAAATGAACTTAATCTTATTGTTAGGTTGGATCATCATCATCTGGAATTACGTAGGAGTTTCCTTTGCGCTCTCTGCTAATTGCTTATCGGTTTCGTTCACTGTACCATCGCTGGGGTTCTCTTCTGAGTTCTTTTCCGTCCGTCAGTTTGAAATTTGTAATATGCTCTAAATAAGATGGCAACCAACGCAAGATGAGTATGTGTGAGAAAAATGTGATGGAATTATCATTACCTCACTGATATGAAGGTTCTTCCAGTTGCTTTTTCAGGGTTGGCTCGATTGTGTGCTTCGGTCACAATATCACCAATCTCTTGAGTAGATAAGTAGAGCCGGTTCTGACGCAAGTCTAGGTCGGCGACTTAACCGGTGGGGTGCTAGTAAGGAGGTCACATGACAGTGGGTGTGTGGTTGACTAATCCAC
Organism: Asobara japonica; assembly: GCA_026005395.1. Classification (NCBI taxonomy): domain Eukaryota; kingdom Metazoa; phylum Arthropoda; class Insecta; order Hymenoptera; family Braconidae; genus Asobara; species Asobara japonica. The sequence goes on from BQMI01000170.1 coordinate 139,938, forward strand.
GGATATGTTTTATTCGGCATATTTAATGAGGTCGGTTCTGCCCACAGTCTCGGTCGGTGACTTGGTCGATGAGGTGCTAGTATGAGGATCAGATGCAAGGGTGGGTGGTTGATTAATTCTCGGTTTAATTCGCAGGTGTATTTTAGTCGACAGATTTAATTCACTGCGTCATTGATGGAACTCACGGTTTGATCGATGGTTTAATTCGCGGTTTTATTCATGGTTTCAATTCGCGGTGTTATTTCCTGGTTTCTTTTATGATTTTGACTGATATTCTTACTTAGGGGTAGGATACAGGATCCGATCTGCGGGTTTGACTGGTGAGTTTGATTCGCGGGTTTGAAGTGCGATTTTGATGCGCTGGATCAAATCTGCGTGAGAGAAAGTAGATGCCGGTGACTCACCTTTGATAAAAATAAGATTTATTCGTTTCGATGAAAAATTCAAGATCCTTAATAAACCATGGTCTCTACACCTAGTGGAAGTGATGAGGAAGTCAGCTATCTCTTTTGTGATATTACTCGGGATGCGTCACAGTTGAGGATTAGGAATTTGACCGTTTTTCCCTATTATCACATTGTTGCTGATAACAATCGATAACCAGACAGAATAAATGGATCGTCCTCCATAGCATCCCTTCGATGAGTCACCCACGCCTTATGACATTACTTGAGATATTTCACAGCAGGAGGTCAGGAATTACACCACTTTCACTTTTTCCGCATTGTTGCTGATAATCAGGTTTAGAGATAACCATGCGATGAGCATAGAGTAGAGGTGGGGAGAACCTTGCATATAATGCGCGGGAATTAAAGCACCCGTTTCAGTTTCTCTCCAAATTGTTCATGAAGAACAGTCTGAAACGACAAGAAGTGAAGAATCGTTTGGAGCTTCTGTTGAGAAATATTCAACAAGACAAACAACTTATACTAGTCAAAAGTGACATTGAATTACTTTGTAGGAATCTTCAGAAAACTCATATTGCAAATAGATCAACAATCCAATAAGAAACAAGCCGGCGGTCCTCGGGCCCCCCATTCGACTGTGTCAAATATGTCACCGTTTTTGTTTATTTCCCCCAATTTCATTGGTGGTAAGCTTCCGAATGGTCCGATTGCACAGAAAGTCAAACTGTTCGAGTATTGAAAGACCCTTTTCCAGACGAGCGGAAACAAAAACAGGAATATCTCATATTACCCTAAGTAATTGACTCAATGTTGTTCCACCAGTTCATATATCTCGTTAAGGCTCAGATTTTGGAAATAAAATGGGATGAATACTTATCGAGAAATGAAGTAATAAAAGATCGTAAAAATTGAAATCTATAAAATTGATGATACGATCAAATCGTCATTCAATAGGGTTCTTCACCAGAACAAAAGGAACCTTTGTTCTAAATTTCAAGTTTTTAACTCAATTTTTGCAGACGCTAGAGTGCGAACAAACACAAAAAGTAAAACCAAAGTCAAAAGCTAAAAAATAGGAATATCTCATTGTACCCAAGGTAATTGACTCAATGTTTTGCAACCATATTATAGATCGCGTTAAGGCACACACTTTGAAAAAAAAAAACAACAAAATCGGTTGAATAATTATCGAGAAGTAAAATAAAAACCGTGAAAATGAAAAAATTAAAATCTGGAAAAGTAATGACTCGATCAAATCGCGATTTGACAGGGCTCTTCACCACAACAAAAGGAGCTCTTTTTCAAATTTCAAGTTTTCATCTCAATTTTTGCAAACGCTAGAGTGCAAAAAGCAAAGATAACTGTAAACAACAGAAAAAATATGTCCGATTTCTTGTGAGCAACCTACTACATATTATTCGACCATTCCCTGGGTCTCGTTGAGACGCACATTTTGATAAAAAAGAAATTTAACAATATTCATTAGTTTCAGAGATATGAACAGTCGACGAAAAAAAGGAAAAAATCGTTTTCTAAGAAACTTACCTGCAGATTTCACTGAAATTGCGCCCACAGCTAGACGTACTCAACACCAATAACTGACAATTTTTTCAGATTTTCTCCTCAAAATTTAGTCTTTTTTATGTTCAATTTTGTAAGTGAAGATTTTCGAAAAAAATTGATACATACAGACACTATGCTCAAACTTCGTATTTTTACGTTTCAAAGCAGTGTATATCCTTTACAAGCATAATTAGCGAAATTGAAAATTGACCGATTGCAATGCTTCCATCCGGAAGCAAAAACATCATAGACTTCATCAAAATTAATGCTGTTGGAGAATTCGAGAATCTTCCATCGATGGTACTAAATAGCTCAGAACCAGAGCGTCAATGTACTATCAGCTAAGTTTATAAAGCCAATAGCCAATATGGAGTGGGTTATCTTCTACAAATGTTGACCCGCTCAGTATTCGTGAATTCGAGGCTGGCTAAATATTTCAATGAAAATCCGGTAGAGTTCCAGACTTTGAGAACCATGTGCATATGGGTTCACCAAAACTGGAGTACATCGGTGGGAAATACAACGGCATTCACCTGCACCCTGATCCAACAATCATAGTTGAAGATAAAGAGACTAAGTCAAGTTTCCATAAAACCAACGTCGTTGCTAATCTGAAGGAACTTCCTCTGGTGAAACTAGCAGCACTGACTGTAATGTTCCCGTACACCATCACAGGGGCCTGTAAACTCAACACCAATCATGGAATCGCTGTTTTCCTTCATTTGGATAATACACAATCAGTTTTTTAAAATAAAAAACAAGCTGAACTTGCGAAGGGGTCACGAAGGTTGTAGTGTCTGGGTGGGGAGTACAACATAATACGTCTACTGTCAGATAAGGATTTTGAGAAAACTTACAACAATAAAAATCAATGAACACAATATTCTCGATTAAGATATTTTTCATTCAATTCTTATGATTTCCAAATGTAAGAGTTGTTAGGAAACTTATAAATCAATTAATTTTAGCAATAACTTCTTGTTTTTTTCGTTCAAAACATCATATCTTACATCATTTTTAACCATCGGAGGTGCTACATCCAGAGCATCACCGCTTTTGTCTCTAAATCACTCAGTTCTGAAGAAAATTTTCGGCGTCTAGATAACAGGATACTATTCATAGAACTGTAAAAGTTCAGAGGTTTCTTTTCCCTTGAGATTAAGACTTTGTTGAGAAAAATTTGTTAATATTTTGCGGGTCATGAATCATTTTTCAATAGATTACGTGATCTTTTGTCAACCAATACAAAAGCGTGGCCCACTATTTCTTCACATCAGTTCCTTGTCACTATTTCTCTCAAACAGCATGGATGCTAATTCATGCCTAAGACTTTTGAAGTCTTTAGGAGAAGCGTGTGAATATGTGAGGGTGGAAAGGAAACCGGCAGAAATTCAAGTGTTGCTCAACAAACTCAGGAATCATGTGAGGACAGTAAATTAACTATTGAGAGGCATTGTGAATCATAGTGAGAAAAGACGATTAACTCACATCTTGGATCGATTAAGAACATTTCTCGTACAATTTCAAAGCTTGGAGATCACTAGAGGAGGTTTACATAAGAATCTAACTCACACAGTCAAATGGGATGATCTACAAAGTGTGTTTGATGATCGTATGTGGACCGGTGTCATTATGAATTTGAAAAATATAATATAATCAAATTCCTGGATTCCTGGATTCCGATATAATCAAATTCCTGGATGATGCGAGAAGAATACTGTGTGTTCGATTAAAAAATTCACTAAACAAGGAAAGAGATCTTAATTAATCTTGTATTGTCATGTAGATAGGAAATTCAGAGAGATGAACATATTATTGAAGAAGATAAATTCTTCAATACCAGAAATGAAATTATTTTTAACTCAACAGATTTAAAACAGTAGTTTGAGAAACATATTAAAGAAAAACTTTTAGTCAAAATGGATGAGTTGCAAGAAAGAGATTCAGGTTTGGAATTGGTTGAGATAATCAATCTAGAAATGAATATTCATAAACATAATACATTATGTGGAGGAAACTTCAGCGACGTGGAAGTACCTGAATGGATCAAAAGAAAAAAAGCAGTAGTGAGCGTCCAAAATAGAAGAGATTCGAATTGCTTCTTATTGTCTATTATGACTGCACGCTGCAGTGTCGAACACAGAGAGCGCTCCAACTCATTCCACCTTCCCATATCCACCTTTCAATACAATCTTGAAAAATGTTGGTAAGTTTGATGATCCCATGGGATTGAAAGATATTCTGTTCGAAGTTGAAGGAAATTACTGAACTGTCCATGAATGTCTATAGAATAGACAGTGATGAAGAATCTCATAAAACTTGGGTGAGACCATTATATCTGAGCAAAAATCGCCACAATCAAAGAGAAACGATTAACCGCCTCATGATTGAAAAGCACAACACCGATAATGTGCAAGAGAAAATTCATCACTATACGTGGATCTCGAATCTATCACGTTTAGTAAGTACTCAATTTTTGAAATCTGAGCATAAAAACTCATATGTGATAGATGCCTATGTCATTTTCGCAGGAACGAATTCATCGACTCATCGAATTCATCCACTTATTCCGCTTCATGGCTAGCAGTGTCAATAAATTAGCTTCGTATGTTGACCAAGAAAATAAGAAAATAACTCAATTGTTGGAGTTCACTCTTGCAGGTCATTGAATTTCTTATTTGTATCATCCAATCGTCTTATTTCTGGAACTTCAATTCATTGATCCCTTTGAAGATATCTGTAAATCGGAGTTTAAAATATTTTGCAACTCACCAATGTTATCGCACAACATGTCTAATGAAACAGCATCATGTGGATTTACAGGTATCCCAAGATTACACACTTTTTTATGACGAAGATGGTAATGGCCATCCGCAGTCAACTGGAACCCAACACCGGGAGAGCCACGATGAGAAGATCCTCTAGTTTCAGAACTCAAGTGGTAACCGAACACGTCAACACTCATTTCTCAACGAGTGATTTATCAATCGATTTACCCCTAATATATGATTTTGGCTTCCCGAAGTTGATTAACAATTGATATGATTTCATTATCATGGCTCTGGTTTCCAGCTGTTTGTGGAGCAATAAGTAGTCGAAGATGATCCACAAGCTCATTGGGATCATCCCAATAAATATAATCTACTGAGTTGGGTCTTCGAGCTCTCATAAATGTGGGTAGAAGCCGCGCCCCACTGAACTTAGTTTTGAGGAACTTTGAAATATAGTTTGTCTATTTTTCACTCTTATTATCTCGTATACCACCACGGTGTTTATAATATTTTGCATGTCCATTAGTCGATAATATCAGTTTTCTATATGCTTGTATATGACTGTCACTGATGAGCTTTTCATTGGGGTTTTTCATGATAAGTAGTTATAGTAAGCCTTCCGTACATGAATATTTAATCTCTTTGAATTTGATAAAACCATCTTCGAAGTATATAGGTGAAGTTCCAATCATGAATTTACGGTTCAATCTGCGAACACCATGCGATCTATCCTACGTTTGTGTGTCTATTGCAACTAAAGATTTGTAAACGAAACTATCTTCATCAAGATTACCATAAGAAACATTTTCGAAAGATCTTGGACTTGCAGTGTGAAGGTCTTTCAAAAGCGATGACCATAGACTCTGACTCAATTGTTGATCACTAAACGAATCATCAACTGCTGAGGCGAAGCTATCCTCGTTTTCTCTTAATGATTGTTTTGGGTCCTTAGGTGACCTCACTGGTGTTGTGTAGTAGCACGTAGCGACCTATCCTCATTTTCTCTTAATGGTTCTTCTGGAGTACTTAGGTGACCCCACCGGCGTTAGCAGGTAGCGGCAGTTGTGCTATTCGTCACATTTTTACGTCTAATGTGGTGATGTTCCGCTTATTATCAGATAATTGCACTTCTTCACGTATTTGCATATAATCAGACAATTCAATCTGTTGTGTATCAAAAAATTCAACATTTTTAGTTGTTAATTGCTGGAGACGTTTGAGAATTGATTTAAAACCCTCATCCATTGCGTCATCAACGGTCTCTCGAACCAATGTTAATAGTTTATGTTTTCGTTGAATGGCGTTACGTGCTGCAGAAATCTGCTGCAAAACTTCTTGTTGTCTAGACAACTCATCCTTGGACAAAGGCATGTTGACTCAATGGGTTCTAGTCTATAACTGCTCACTTCACTCCCACCCAGCCATTATTTATTCGAATGAAGCCGTCAAAATTCTACTTATATCTCCCAGCATCAATATCACTGTCTTCATCGATAACCAAGGACGTATAATTATCCCGCCAGCAAGTTGCACATAATTCTTTAAACTTTGCGAATGGCATATGTGTATTTACATGATCATTGTAAATATGCCTTAAATTCATTTCATCTTGTTTAAATAATACCAGAAAATTCATATTATCACGTAGGAGGTGCTTCGGGATGCGAGCATATGATTGACATAGGTAGAAACTATCCACATTTTTGTGTCTACCCATACAGAAGTATGCCTTTATATTATTTTGTTTTTCACACGCAACATCATCAAAAATGAATAACGAGTCTGTTCTTGCTTTATCCACCGAGACATCTTCATTGTCTGAAAAAGGAAGATAATTCAAAACATCGATAATCTGCAGCACATCTTCTAAGAATCGATATTTGGGTTGATCGAGAGATTGTGAATATACATAAATATTCTGAAATCGCAGACCATTGGGGCGAACTATGAGACTGAATAGGGCATTCGTTTTCCTACGATTGGGTGGGCCACAAAAAGCTGCCGCATTGTATTTGGTAACAATGAACCGTGACATTGTGATTTTCTGATATTTTGGATTGTCACGGAATCGAAATTCAGGACGGGTAGTCCTAAACCATGTGCACGGAGAACCATCTGCATGACAACTGATGAGAAAATATATACATACTGCGTTTTATAATGGTTTTTACTCTACTCTAGACATGATTGTACACAGATCGTGTGTGAGTAGGAAAGGTAGCGGAATTTTGCATAAAATCATCAACAATCTCCCTCTAGAATTACATCTGAGTGGCTACCAGTATTGTGGTCCAGATGATAAGGTGCTTGCAGAACAAGCTTGGGTCCGCGTTTTTGCTCCAGACGCAACCATTGGTGAAAGAACTGCGGCATTTTTTGTCACTAACTCTATGAAGGCAAAAACAAAATTCGGTATGGGTGTCAAGAAACAATCAACGAAGAGGCGAGTTAAGAAGAGAAAGACAGTGAAGTGAATATCAATTGAAACAATCACTCGAGCTACTAAAAATTCAATCAATTCCAATAAAGGATCACATAATGCGATCCAAACTGCACTCGATGGTGCGAGAGAAGCTGGAGGAAAATGGGTGGTCAACGTCAAGTGAGTATTGCACGAGTCATTCCTGTTCCCTCGACAACCGGAGGAAGTTGACCTCTCTTACCAACCTTTCCTGGTTTGAGTGCTGTAGATGCCATTGCTGGTCTCGCAAAAGCTGTCATTAGTGCAAGAAATGCTAAACAACAACTTGCAGAAAATAGGAGACATAATGAAGCTATAGAGGCCATTGCATTGGGCAAGGGATTGTATCTCAAGCCATATAACAAAGGGATGGGTTCGCATTTGAAGCCAAAAAACTTCTAACGATGCTACCACGCAGAGCCTTGAGTAATGGGGATCTTAAGAAATATGCTAAACTTATGCAAATCGCACATTCTCGAGGAGTTTTCATGCGCGACGACTTACCTAAAAGAGGACACTTCAAAAATGAATCAGCGGCGATTAATATGGATGACAAAGAGGGTCCTGGAACACATTGGGTTGCCTATAAGAAATTTCGAAACGATATCACATATTTTGATAGTAGCGGAAACTTACAACGCCGTACCGATGTCTTCAATTACTTTGACGTTGGTAGCATCAAATGCAGTCACAAACGTTACCACTCCGGAGGAGTCAGCAATTGGAATACGTACAATTGTGGGCATCTATGATTGGTGTTTCTGACCGATTGCTTAGATAAAGCTGAGAAGGAATAATTATCCATCAGTTGCAGTGTGAAAACCATGGGGGATTCATTTACATTGACTCTTTCAGGAGTAATATCAGTATTGGAGGCTCAATATTTTCCACCAATCGAACTTTGCCCCAAGACAAATTATGTTCTGCGCTTGGTTGAATTCGTAACACTCAATTCAATTCCAAACATTGATGAAAGCAAGTGATCCCTATTCCTACGGAAAGTTATGGAATAGATAATATTTCTGAACATGTTATGGAATATTTAATTAAGCGTGATATTACTATAAATATCGGAAGTAATAATAATACATTCCGGAGTGAATTGACGTGCAATAAGGATGTGAATCTAAGATCTGTACATTCCTTAGGAGGACATTTGGGTTTCACACCAAGAGTTTTGAAAGCTAATAAAACTCATGAGTCCGATCCACCTGTCGCAATTCTTGCAAAGAACGCGTTACGAGTCGAATGTAATATCACTACCGGAGCATCCATTAATGCAACTAAAGTTCACACAATCCATTAATTTTTTCCTGTGGTACCCCCTGGAATAAAATTGTAGAACTGCCATCACATGTCATTTACTTACTAGTGGCTGTCAGAACTATTAGTGATTTACAACTTCGGTGAATTTTCGTGGGGAAGCGATAACCGTCAGACATCGCATCCAGTCTATCTGAGGATCATGGGTATTGTATGTAATCACAAAATTGGTCACTCCTATATTAATCACCAACCACGACATGCTTCCATCAGTTTGCATGCTGGCTCCAAGGTGTTAACATCACAGAACGTGGAGTATCTTAAAAATCCCATCTGACAGTGAGAACGGATGAACGGATGCTGTGATTCAAACGACTCAAGAGGATGTAAAAATCAGCATTTATCAAATTGAATAGTTGATGCCATACGTAACATTATCGGATAATAAAAGCGTTGAGCTGCTCAAATTCATTCAGAGAGCTCGATCTATTTCGATGAGGTTCAGATCATGGGAGTTATATGAATATCCGTTGCTTCCACAAACTGCGAAGCATGTGTGGACTCTGAAGACAGCGAGTCAGCTCGAGAAACCACGCTACGTTATTCGGGGGTTCCAAACAGCTCGGAAAAACAGAAAACAAAAAATGCTAGCAATTTTGATAATTGTCAGATTGCAGGTGTGGAATTATTTTTGAATTCTCAATGCTTACCTTATGGACATATGAATATTGACATGGTTCGAAATCAATTTTCTCTACTCTATGACATGTATGCTAACTTTCAGCCATCATATTGTGTATTATCAAATGAAGGACAACAACGATTCCATGATTGGTGCTGAGTTTACAGGCCCCTGCGATGGTGTACGGGAACATTACGATCAGTGATGCTAGTTTTACCAGAGGAATTTCCTTCAGATTAGCAACAGCGTTGATTTTATGGAAGCTTGCGTGGATCTCTTTATCTTCAGCCATTTTTGGGTCAGGGTGCAGAGGAATGCTGTTGTATTTCCCACCGATGTACTCCAGTTTTTGATAACCCATATTCACATATTTCCTCAAAGTCTGGAACTCTACCGAATTTTCATTGAGATATTTAGCCAGCCTCGAATTCACGAATACTGAGCGGGTCAATATTTGTAGAAGATAACCCACTCCATATTTGCTATTGGCTTTATAAACTTAGCTGATGGTACATTGACGCTCTGGTGCTGAGCTATGTAGTTTTATCAGTGGAAGATTCTCGAATTCTCCAACAGCATTAATTTTTATGAAGTCCATGTTTTTGCTTCAGAATGGAAGCATTGCAATCGGGCAATTTTCACTTTCGCTAATTATGTTTGTAAACGATATATACTGGTTTGAAACGTAAAAATACGCAGTGTAAGCACAGTGTCTGTATATATCAGTTTTTTCGAAAATCTTCACTTACAAAATTTAACATAAAATGGACTAAATTGTAAGAATAAAATCTGAAAAAATTATCAATAATAGATATTGAGTACATATAGCTGTGGGCACAATGTCAGTGAAATCTGTCGGTAAGTTTCTTAGAAATCGGCTTTTTTCTTCGATCGCTCATATCCCAGAAGCTAATGGATATTTTAAAATTTTTTTTATCAAAATGTGCATCTCAATGAGATCCAGGGAATGGTTGAAGAACGTCTAGTAGGTTGCGCACAAGAAATTGGAGATATTTCAATGTTTCTGTTTTCTTTGCTTTTTGCTTTTGTACCCACACTGGCGTCCGCGAAAATTGAGATAAAAACTTGAAATTGGGAAGAAAGCTTCTGCATGTTGTGGTGAAGAACCCTATTGAATGGCGATTTTATCGTATCATAATTTTTGTAGATTTCAATTTTTTCGTTTTCACCGATTCATTATTCATTATTGAACCGATTTTGTTGTTTTTTTTTCAAAATGTGTGCCTTAACCCGATCTATGATATAGTTCAAAAACATTGAGTCTATTAGTTAGGGTAATATGAGATTACCTAATTGGTTACCCTTATTAATTCGGGTAATTTGTTATGGCGAAGAACCCTATTGACTGGCGATTCAATCGCATCATTAATTTTCTAGATTTCAATTTGTTCATATTTATGGTTATTTCATTACTTCATTCTCGATAAGTATTCATCCCATTTTATTTCCAAAATATGAGCATTAACGAGATCTATGAACTGGTTGAACAACATTGAGTCAACTACTTTGGGTAATATGACATATTCGTATTTTTGTTTCCGCTGTGTGGAAACAGGTCTTTCAATACTGGAACATTTTGATTTTGTGTGCAATCGGACGATTCGGAAGTTTACCACCAATGAAATTGGGGGAAATAAACAAAAACGGTGACATATTTGACACAGTCGAATGGGGGACCGGAGGACCGCCGGCTTGTTTAACTTTTGACTTTGGTTGTATTTTTTGTGTTTGTTCGCCGTCTAGCGTCCGCAAAAATTCTGAGAAAAACTTGAAATTTGGAACAGAGGTTCCATTTCATGCGGCGAAGAACACTAGTAAATAGCGATTCAATCGCATCATTAATTTTCTAGATTTCAATTTTTTCATTTTTACGGTTTTTTCATTACTTCATGTCTTGAAGCGTATTCATCTCATTTTGTGTTCCAAAATATGAGCCTTAACCAGATCTATGAACTGGTTGAACAACATTGAGACAATTACTTTGGGTAATATGGCATATTCCTGTTTGTGTTTCCGCTCGTCTGGAAAAAGGTCTTTCAATACTGGAACATTTTGACTTTCTGTGCAATCGGATCATTCGGAAGCTTACCACCAATGAAATTGGGGGAAATAAACAAAAACGGTGACATATTTGATACAGTCGAATGGGGGACCCGAGGACCGCCGGCTTGGTTCTTATTGGATTGTTGATCTATTTGCCATATGAGGTTTCTAAAGATTCCTACAAAGTAATTCAGTATCAGTTGTGACTAGTATAAGTTGTTTGACTTGTTGAATAGTTTTCAACAGAAGCTCCAAACGATTGTTCACTTGTTGTCGTTTCAGACTGTTCTTCATGAACAATTTGGAAAGAAACTGATATGGGTGCTTCAATTCTCGCGCATTATATGCAAGGTTCTCTCCACCTCTACTCTATGCTCATCGAATGGTTATCTCTAAACCTGATTACCGACAACAATCCCGAAAAAGTAAAAGTCATCAAATTCCTGACCTCCTGCCGTGAAACATCTCAATTAATGTCATAAGGCGTGGGTGACTCATCGAACGGATGTTATGGAGGACAATCCATTTTTTCTGTCTGTTTATCGATTGTTATCAGCAGCAATGTGACTATAGGGAAAAATGGTACAATTCCTAATCCCCAACTGTCACGCATCTCGAGTAATGTCACAAAAGGGATAGGTGGTTTCGTCATCACTTCCACCAGGTGTATCGACCATGTTTCAGTAAGGATCTTGAATTTTTCATCGAAACAAATAAATCTTATTTTTATCAACGGTGAGTCACCCCCATCTATTTTCTTTCACGCAGATTTGAGGCAGCGCCTCAAAATCGCAACTCAAACCCGCGAATCAAACTCACCAGTCAAACCCGCGGATCGGACCCTGTATCCTACCCCTAAGTACGAATATCAATCAAAACCATGAAAGTGTGACATCCGTCGAAAATACAATAATTATTTGTTTTTTTTTTGCTTAAATATTCGAACACGAAACCATTTGAGTTTTCTAAGAACTTCAAATGTCTTTAAAGAGCAACTGCATACTTTTTGAAAACGGAAACATAAATAAGCATGAAAGTCGTAAAATCGATAGACGAAAGACAGAATTTGCTACGCGAACTGCACTCAAGTTTCTGCCTTCGCATATCTCGCTCTTTTTCCCCTTTGTCCCAAAATCTGGCGTCCAAGTGTCGGTCCAGTAGCACAAAAAACTATATAAAAAAAGGGGACTTCGGAATCTTTCCGTTACGCGCAAACTCCGACTATGGTCCAGCCAAGATCGGATAACACTTGGAAAACTAGGAAACATGATCCCTTTTTCCAAGAAGTAGTAAATCTTTCTCTTGATTTCCGTTCAACAAATATTTTTTATCTAATAAATTCCCGAATGAACGTTCGGAAAAATGAGAAAATTGTAACAAACTTGTATGATTTTCGATTGTATGATTATTTCTATTTATTTTCTCACTAAAAACAAACCAAATGGAAATTTTTGAATTCAATAATTCTTTTGTATTAAATAAAAACAGATTAAAACAACAATTCGAAAATGAAGTCTTGTTAGAACATTTTAAAAGCTGAAATTGAAGCAATGAATCATTTCAATAAATTAATGATTCAAGACATAATTGGATCATTCTTATAAATAAATGATTAAATAAATAAATGAATCATTTCAATAAGTAAATGGTTCAATTAATAAATGAAACATATTTTAATAAATTTTAATAAATAAACAAATGAATAAATAAATGAAAATAGCAATGAGAATGTGGAAGGCAAATGGTATTTTTTCTGAAACAGTCTCATTGGTAGTTTGGGGTAAAAAGGACCGCCTACACCCCAACAATCCTCATGTGGAAGGGATGGAGTTTAGCCCTGAAACATTGGGACCGGAGATCAGTAGGAGGAAAATCAAACTTTCCTCCACCCGTTTCTGGGGGCACACCCTCAAACTAGGAAAACAAAACTTCCTGCGCGTCGTTTTGCTCCTCAGTTCTAATTTCGGTCTCACATATTATAAATTATCTCGACCTTTTTAGGCGAGTTCTTTTCTTTCTCTTTTATATATCAAGTTTTTTTTTGTGAAATCGGGTAAACTAATAACTCACCTTTCAAGACGAGTTTTTCAAAGATTGTTCAAGTCTTTTACTTTTTATTTTATGTAATAAAATACCTCGACCTAGTAAGGCGAGTTCGCAACAATAAGGGGGCAAGTAACATACTTGAAGATTTCGAAGACCCTAATTCCAAGTAAGTTCTATTATTGTTCTATTGTGAAATATAGTCTCTTCAGAGTAAAATTAAACAAAACTCAGTGTTATCGTTGTTGATTATTTGTACCTATTCATTGGTCTACCGAGGTTCTCATCTGTATTCCGAAGGTAACCCCACTTAATAAGTTTTATGGGGAATTGAAATTCAATTTTGGGGGTTTGGATTCCATATGTTTATGCCATTTATGACATAACAAAAGAAACCACGAAATAAAACCATGAATAAAAACCGCGAATTAAACCATCGGTGAACACCGTGAGTCCCATGAATGACTCAGCGAATTGAGTCTGTCGACTAAAATAGACCTGCAAATTAACCCGTGAATTAATCAACCACCCACCTTTGCATCTGATCCTCATACTAGCACCCTACCGGCTAAGGCGCCAACCTAGACCTGGGCCACAACCGGCTCTACTTATCTACTCTCTTATCAGATAATAGCGCTAGAAATTGACGTGTACATGATTAAATATTAGATGATCATGATTTGTCATTGTTATTAAATTACCAATAGGGGTAGTTATTGTTTTGCCCCCGAAAATGCAAAATCGATTTTCCATCAGATCTTCACGTTTCATGGTATTTCTGACGTTTCTAGACTATTTCAAACAAGATGTCTGTCTGTGTGTGTGTGTGTGTATGTATGTAGCTAAGTGTGTATGTGGTCAAATTTTTCGTCCACGATTTCTCGCGACTGAATGATGCAATCGAGGTACTGAATGATTCAACCGAAGTGTCTTCACGTAACTTAGATCTGATTAGTTTTGGGATGGGATTTATCCATTACATACATTGTTATTCACAACGCCAATTGTTTATAATGTTCTACTGCATAAACTGTTAGAGCTAGCGGAAAATTTATATAAGACAAGTTGTTCCCCATATAGAAATGCGTATTTTATGTCGGATACGTTTGTTCGATAATTTGCATAAATTAGGAAGTATAGCAGTCTCAACACTGATATATGTAACGAGTGAATGACGGAATGCAGCGCTGTCATGAAGGTCTCAATCGAAGCATTTCCGTGCAGAATCGCGCGGATTACATTTTGGATGGCGTTCGGGGAGTAAATGCAATGTTAGTAACAATTGTAATTGTTTATACTGTTCCGCTGGGTAAAATATTAAAGTTATCGTCTTTATTGTGGCCACACGCCTATTGGGGTTGCTGAAGTATGAACAATTTCCTTCTTTACCCACATGTAATTCAAGTCATTTTCTTTCTTATCAACCAAGCCTTTTTTTCATAATTTGTATAATTAACAAGGCATGGCCGTCTCAACAATTATGTATGTAACAAGTGAGTGAGTGAACCCAGCGCTGTCATGAAGGTCTCAATGGAAGCATTTCCGTTCAGATTCGCGCGGATTACATTTTGGATGGCGTTCGGGGAGTAATTGTAATTGTAATTGTTTATACTGTTCCGCTGGGTAAAATATTAAAGTTATCGTCTTTATTGTGGCCACACGCCTATTGGGGTTGCTGAAATATGAACAATTTCCTTCTTTACCCACATGTAATTCAAGTCATTTTCATTCTTATCAACCAAGCCTTTAACCTCATTATATATGTTTTGATATCTGTGATGAGAACCTTGTAACAATATACATCCAAAGTTAATCAAGTGTTTATTAGTTTGCCTAGAAATCCCATCATATACTAAATGGTTATGGGGCCAGGTGAAAGATCTAGGAGGTATTCATAATAGTAGTTTTCTTTTTGGAATTTTTTGTAAAAAAAAAAATTGATGTTAGCCGCCCAAGTGCAATGTAAACCCAAAAATGGAAGACGAACGTGAGGACAACTACAAAGTAATAAAATTACAAGGAGGAGAAAACTGGGCAGTGTGGAAATTTCAACTTCGCATCCAGTTAATGGCAATTGAGGCATTTGGTATCGTAACTGATGCAGCTACAAATGCTATTAAATTAGCAAGTTATGAGAAAGAATTGAAGCAATGGGAGAAAACTGAAGGAAAGGCTCAAAAATTGATAGTGAGTGCCCTGACAGAGTCTACCATGCTACATGTGATGGACTGCATTTCAGTAAAGCAGATGTGGGATACACTGAATGATACTTTTGCCAGTAAAACAGAGACGTCAATTCACATGCTGCAACCGGAGTGGCTTATGTTTGTTAAGGACTCCAGTGACAGCATCGAGGTCCATATAACCAAAGCGCAGGACATCGCAAAGCGTCTTAAGGCTCTGGGTGAGGCAGGTTCAGATAACATAATTTTTGCAAAAATTTTATTGAGTCTGCCACCCCCCCCCCTTAATTATGTCTGCACAGAACCATGATGGCAGCGACAACTATCGCCAAGTGCCTCTGGGCTGAAGCTGTAAACGCAGCAGTATTTATCATCAACAGGACGGGCACGAGCAGCGTGAAGGGGAAGACCCCTTATGAACTGTGGCATAAGAAGACTCCAGATTTCAGAATATTCAGGAAATTTGGCAGCGAAGTATTTGTACACACCCCGAAGCAAAAGAGACATGTGAAATCTGAACCTAGAGCTACAAAAGGAATACTTGTGGGCTATGATGAAGAGGTAAAGGGGTACAGAGTTTGGATGCCAGAGCAAAAAAAAAAGGTAGAGGCCCACTGTCATATAATCTTCAATGAAAACAAAGTCATTGGACAGACCACTGGGAAACCAAGAGAATGGCATTGGCCAGTGGGGAATAGCTCTGAAGAAAGCAAGGACGACGGAATAGAAGAGACAGAAGAACGTGGACAAGAGGGAAACGACTCAGAGACATCGGAAGAAGATGAGGAATTCCTGGAAGTTGGAGAAGCCCCAGACGACACTATACTGCGTGATCTTGAGGAACACGAGAGATTTTCAGAGAGAACGCGCAATGAAAGGGATTCCTACCATCGACGAAGCTTCTATATAGACTACACTTCTTTCCCCCAGGATCAACCTCAAGGTGAACCAGACCAGTCCACTTCCGATCAACTTCTCATGGCACTGATGGCGCATCAGGAATAACCACAGACTTTTCGAGAGGCTGAGGGAAGTCCGGAGGCAAGGGAATGAGAAAAGGCCATGAGTGAGAAGATGGAGGTTCTACACAAAAACGACACTTGGACTCTGGTGGAGAAGCCCAAGAGAGCCAATGTCCTTAAAAATCGTTGGGTGTATAAACTAACATATGCCTCCGATTTATCTATTACCAGACACAGAGCTAGACTGGTAGTCGAAGGATGTCAACAAAAGCCAGGTGAGACTTATAGCCCTGTAGCAGAAATAGAATGCATAAGAATGTGTCTTGCCGTAATGGCAGCGGGGAAGATGCATGCTAAACAATTTGACGTAAAAACTGCTTTCCTTCATGGAAAACTTAAAGAAGCAGTGTATATGCTACAACCTGAGGGTCACGCTGATGGAACAGACAGAGTCTGCAAGTGAAATCGAAGACTACATGGTTTGAAGCAGGCCTTCAGGTGCTGGAATGAGAAGTTCAACAAGTGCCTGATGAAACTCAGCCTAAAAGCAACAGAGATGGATCCCTGCGTCTTCACTACCAGTGAAAAAGACCCGATTCTTGTCATACATGTCAATGATGGTCTAGTGATAATCACCAGGAATTGAGTCAGCATGTACCAAAAGATGGAGTAGGAGACCCTGTCAATGCCCCTTACAGAGAGGCTGTAGGCAGTCTACTGTTTTTGGATATCATGACAAGACCGGAGAGCAGCTGTGCAGTTAGCATGGTTAGTCAATACGGTATAAATCCTCCAAAAGCCCATTGGAATGCGGTCAAGCGCATGCTCGACTACCTGAAGGGAACCACTGGATTTGGAGTAAAGTTGGCTTTAGAGGGAGACATCCGTCAAATAACAGCCTTCAGCGATGCTGATTATGCTGGTGACAGTAAAACTCGGCATTCAACGACGGGTTACCTCGTAAAATTAGGTAAAACTCTAATCATCTGGGGTTCACGGAAGCAAAAGGCGGTAGTGTTGTTCACAACTGGAGCTGAATTCACGGCAGCTTGGCAAGCATCTGTGAAGATCATGTGGTGCAGGAAACTCCTCATGGAGCTACTGGGGACCAACATCAATCTACCTGTGTTGCTTGTGGATAATCAAGCTGCTATATGCTGGGTGAACAATGGACTCTAGGAATCCAGAGCTAAGCATGTTGACCTAAAACTAAAATATATCGTGAGATATTTTTCGACATCAGCTACGTGAAATCATAGAAGCAAGAAGCTGATCTATTCACAAAAGCGTTACCAAAAGCTGCATTGGAGAAGCTACGAAGAAAACTGGCAGTCACCATCGACAAAAAGTAAAGCAAAGAAAAGTGTTAGGGGGAGTGTTGAAATATGAACATATTCTCTCTTTACCCACATCTAATTCAAGTCATTTTCTTTCGTATCAACCAAGCCACTTAACCTCATTATATATGTTTTGATATCTCTGATGAGAAACTTGTAACAATATACGTCTAAAGTCAATCAAGTGCTTATTAGTCTTGGTAGAAACCCGACCATATACTAAAAGGGGTCTCACTCCCACGCAGGTAACGCCCATAAGTCTCATCCTCATGCTTACTATGCATCTACTCAAATATTCATCATTATCTGATTCATTAATGACTTAGTTTAGAATTTTCTAATCTGCACGTTTCACGTATGGCACTACTGATTAACTGGGATATATTGGAGAAGATTAAATTTAGTACGCTATGCTGAAATACCAAATCGAGAAGTTTTTTTTGTGCCCCGAGTGGGGCACACACATGCACACACCACTAGTAATCGTTATAATCATTAGAGCCTTCGACTCGGATTATAATTACATAAGTCGACTAGTGGTGTGAGCATGTGTGTGCCCCATTCGGGACACAGAAAAAAATTCCCGATTTGGTATTTACCCTGGTTATACCCAATATACCCTGGTTAATCAGTGTGACCCCTCTTAGTGCCATAATGAACAGTTGCAAATTTCACAATCCTAAACTGACTCATTTATCAAGCAGATAATTATGAATTTTTGAGTAGACGCATAGTGAGCATGTGGATGCGACTTATGCGCGTCACTTGAGTGGGAGTGACTCGCCAATAGAGATGCGGCCGCAATACAAACGATGACTTTAATATTTTACCCAGCGGAACAGTATAAACAATTGCAATTGTTAATAACATATATGTTAATGCATATACGGCACGAATGCCATCCAAAATGTAATCCGCTCAATTGTGAACGGAAATGCTTCGATTGAGACCTTCATGATAGCGCTGGATTCATTCATTCACTCATTATATACATAATAGTTGAGATTGCGATACCTCCTTAATTATGCAAATTATCGAAGAAAGACATTTTACCTAAAATATGTATTTTTATATGTGGAACAACTTTTCTTATATAAATTTTGCGCTAACCCTAATAGTTTATGCAGTAGAACAGTATAAACAATTGACATTGTTAATAGTAATATATGTAATGGACCAATTCCATCCAACAACTAATCAGATCTAAGTTACGTCAAGATATTTCGGTGAAGATACATACACGCACACACACACACACAGACAAGTCGAAGACAGGGCTTTGGCGTAGTGGGTAGAGTGTCTGCCTACTATTCTGAAGGTCCCGCGTTCGATTCCCGCTCACTGCAAAATATTTTTTCTGAAAAATATTTTCTCACGGACTCCGACCGATGGCAGGAACATTCCGTGTGTGCTATCGGCGGTATCCATGAACTGAGACCGTAGGCCGGGACCGAACGCGACCCGTCGCGCGGGGGGGAGGGAGGGTTCCATCGTAGACGCCCGCCATCGTAGCACAGGGGTTTCTGGAGGTTTACCCTGTGTTTA
Source organism: Asobara japonica (assembly GCA_026005395.1). Classification (NCBI taxonomy): domain Eukaryota; kingdom Metazoa; phylum Arthropoda; class Insecta; order Hymenoptera; family Braconidae; genus Asobara; species Asobara japonica. Next base: position 159,219 of record BQMI01000170.1, read on the forward strand.
GAAATACGATGGCCTAAAAATGGCGAAAGTCGGCCCCTGCCGCATGGGTGGGTGTCCGGTACGCCCCCTGAAGGAATGCTTACACGGCCGCTACCGGTGGCGTACAAATGAGAGGGACGGAGGAAAAAAGAAAAAAAAAACACACACACACAGACAGACATTTTGTTTTAAATAGTCGAGAAAGGTCAGAAATACTATGAAACGTGGAGATCTGATGGAAAATCGATTTTTCATTATCGGGGGCAAAACAATAACTACCCCGATCGGGAAGTTAAAAATACGAAGTTTGAGCATAGTGTCTGTATGTATCAATTTTTTTCAAAAATCTTCACTTACAAAATTGAACATAAAAACGACTAAATTTTGAGGATGAAATCTGAAAAAACTGTCAGTTATTGGTATTGAGTACGTCTAGCTGTGGGCGCAATTTCAGTGAAATCTGCCGCTAAGTTTCTTAGAAATCGACTTTTCTTTTTTCCTCCGATCGTTCATATCTCTGAAACTAATGAATATTTTTCGATTTTTTCGTTACCAAAATGTGCACCTCAACGAGATCCAGGAAATGGTGGAAGAACATCTAGTAGGTTGCTCACAAGAAATTGGAGATATTGACTTCCCGAAGAGGGAAGTTATTGTAATCATGTCGAAAATGAAAATTGAAATTGGCATGATATAAACACGTTTCATATGTGCCAGAATCATTTTCAGACGTTTTTAGGAAGATGTTCGTGTGTGTGTGTGTGTGTGACGAAACTTTATCGAACGGTTTCTCAAAAACGAATGAAGCGATTCAACTTTTTTTTCATAGACGCGTCTTAGTGGTGGCCAGATCTGAAAGAAGTTTCAACCCGATCGTTCGTGCGGTTTTGAAGTTATTTAGAAAAAACTTGTAAGAATCGCAAATGTTGATCGAACGGGTTCTCAAAAACAAATTTTTTTTCGTCGACGCGTCTTCATGGTGTTCAGGTCTGAAAAAAGTTTCAACTCAATCGCATTTGCAGTTTTGAAGTTATTTAATTAAAACTTGTGAACGAATCCTAAAAACGGACTTTTTTTCTAATTTTTGCCATTTTTTATAGGAAAACGATGAAATTTAATATTTTTTCATGTCATTCGATACATCTCTGTGTAATACATGCTTGACAAAAATTTGACTGATATTAACTCAGCGGTTATCAAAATATTGCAACGCAAAATTATGCAAATTATAAATGAACATGCGGGTGTGACTCTTGATGGGTCGAACCAATAACTTAAATATTAGATTCTCATTATGCAATTTTTACGGTAAAATACGAGTTATAACCATAAGGATCGTGCACATTTACGTTTTTACATAAATGGTAAAGTCGAATAGAATGTGCACAATAAAATTTTATTGTACACATTAAATTCGAGCACAAACTTGAATAATTTTTTATTAAAAATGTACACAGTGTCCTTTTGCTCTGTGCACATATTATAAAGGTGTACAAAAAATTGTGCACCATAAGAAAAAATGTTTCGTCCAAATATCGTGCACATAAATGAATTTAAATGAAAATATTGTGCAAATATAGTTTTTTTTATAATTAGTGAATTTCATTAAAGAGTTAAGGACGTTCACAAAAATAATGTGCCGATTATTTTTGTGTATGCAATTAATTAAATAATGAATATCGTATATATAATTAATTGAATACCCGGAATTTGGAATCATGGGTATTCTTGTTATGCTCATAAACGCACATTTTGTTGTATAATTGATACAACTTCACAATAAACAAACTCATGTGCCGATTGCTGAAAGTGACAACTCTATGAGGAATCCAAAGAAGTAAATAAATTAAGTAGTTTATTGTCCCTTTATTAATTATTTGTCATGATTTTTTATTTCTCACAGATAAATTGTAAATTTATGGGAAATTTCAAAATATCTTTCCCACACTAGTACTCCCCCGTCTCAGTGACTTTCTTGATGATTTGAAAGTGCATCAAAAAGGCAGAAGGAATACCTGAAATAACAGGTAAATGACAATTATCTATTAATCGAGGGTCATTTATATTTAGAAATGAAAAAAAAAATAAGAAATTTCTTTTTATTAACAATTACGAGAGTTATGAGTTATTTTGTAGAAAACCCATTTTCACTCGTAACTTGTGTATTTTTTTATTTAAATCAAAATTATCAGGTATTTAATCGATGGAAAATGATCTCAGCTTTCATTACAGACTAGATTTGTGATGATCGGACTCATAGTTTTGGAGTTATACGTGTTTATGTGAGTTGTTGAAAAACCTGAAGGATTATCCTTCTGGTTTTTCACATCTTGTGTTAAAAATGTGTTTTTTTTTAATATCTCTCGAATTACTGGCGCGATGGGGACCAATCAAATTGCATTGCAAATGGGATAAAATTCTCATCGATTTAGTTTTTGGCAGGGTCAGAGAGTTGATTTTATAAAGAAGCTGATTGAACTTAAGTTAGACACTGACTGCGACTCGGACTTCAATAAATGTTGAAATGTAAATAAATTGAATTGCAATCAGTCCGAGTTACAATCAGTGTCCAAGTGAAAAGTGCAATCACAGTCCGAGTAAGAGTCAATGTCGACAGCGCAGTTGATATCCAAGTCAGAGTTCAAGTCGCTGTTGCAATTAGAGTCATAGTTAAATTCAAGTCAGTGTCAATGTCCGAGTCATCGTCAATGTACAAGTCGAATGTGCAGTCAAAGTCCGAGTCGCAATCAGTATCCAAATTCCGTTCACTTAATTTTTTTAGAAAATGAACTCTCCGGCAATTGTTCTTGGGGAATCTATTCTTATGTAAAATTAATGCATTCATGATGTTTTTCGGGAAAATCACATTTTCACTCATAAATTGTGTTATTTTTCAAATACTGCTGATACGATCAACATGTTTATATTGTTGTAAAATATTCGTCTAACAAAGGCAATTAAATTTTCAGACTAATATCAAAACTGTATATTAGTCAAACAATATATGATGAGTGAGTGCGTAAGAAATATTGTAAGAAACAGGATTCTGAGGCAGAGGCAACAGTATATTGAGGAGGAAATTGCTAATATTGCGAATATACAAAGAAACCGAGTTCTGAGGCAGGATCCAATGTATAGAGGCAAAGAAAAAAGTATGAATATCATACGTAATCGAATGTTGAGGATGAGCTTAGTTTACACAACTAATGAGATGCAAAGATATATACAACGCAATAATAAATTGCGAAGAATTCAATGTTATAACATGTGCGCTAATGAACAAAATGCTGAAAATATGAAGATTCTCAGAAAACTCGAGAAATATTGGAAGCAGCAAAATTTGAAAAATAAACACAGGATGAAACATAGAAGACAAACTGCACGGATTCAATCTGAAGAGTCAAAAGCACGGACAAAAGTAAAACGGGAGAAGACAGAAATGAATAAATTTCAATGGAGAGATAATCTTTACAATAAATTGATAAAAATAAAAGATGATCCAAAGGCAAAGCTAATGCTGAAATTCATTGAGTATCGCGCAGAAACACCATCATACATATGTTGTTGTTGCGAAGGCATCTTTTTCAAGAATTCAAGAATTGTGAAATTGAATGAAACAAGAATTGTAAAAGCCAGCGGAGAAGAATTTTTAAATCAATTGAATAACTTTGCGTCAGGGTTTATTTGCCAAGCATGCAATAGATCGGCATATAAGGGTGAAATACATAGACTAGCAACCAGTAATGGCTTACAATCCAAGAAAATTCCGACCTCAGTTCAAGAATTGACGGATCTTGAAGAGAGAATGGTAGCACCAATCATAAATTTTATGCAGATGCGGACTCTGAAACCTTACGCATTGAATCCACAATTAGGTTTAAAAGGAAGTGTGGTGAATATTCCAATTGAAATAAATGATGTACTGCATGTATTACCTCGTAACTTCAATGAAATGCACACAATTCAAGTGAAATTGAAAAGACATGTTGATCATAAAAGTGATTATATGTTTGAATCTATAAGACCTCAGAAAGTGTGTGAGGCATCGAAATATTTACTTACTACGCCACTTTATAAAAAGTATGAAATTAACAAAAACTACATTCAAAGTTATGAAAATGATGATGATGCCGTAATAAATTTCATAGTTGATCATAATGATCACAATATTGGAGAAGATCAAGAAAAATCAAATCAATGTAAAGAGAAACAAATTGTGAATGATAAAATAGATTCACAAACAATCATTGATTTAAATCAAATTAATAATGATGAGGTTTTGCTCGTGGACAACAACGCTCAAGCAGCCGCTGGCTACGCACCGATGGTAACTATAATCGCCCCAGGTCAACATAAATACCCATTACCATGGCATAAACTTGATGATTTGGACGAGTTATGTTTTCCAAGGATATTTGCCAGACACGCATTCGAGTTACCTAAAGGTACCAGTTATTCTGATAGGATAAGATCAGAGGCAAGGCGTCATGATCGGAGATCATGTATACCTTCAAGAGTGTTATTCATCGCAAAAAAATCTAGAGATGTCATGTATATCTAGTGTAAATATATGTTTTGAGACGCACAAAAAGAAATGCCAACATGAAAATTACTGCTAATGTTTTGAATGAAAATTTCAAACACGAATTGATTGAGTTTGATGATGGATACCGTATGCTGAAACACATTCGATCGGTTCCTGCATATTGGGAAAGTAAGAAGAAAGAATTATTGGCAAATGAAATGCAGCGAACAAGGGCATACGTTGTCGGCCTCAGAAGCATACAATTTGGATTATGATATTAAAACTAATTTGATAAGAAACGATCCACTCACATGTGCTGGATATTTCGATCGCAAAATTATGAAATTGATGTGGCTGTTAAGACAGAAAAACAGCATATTCGGTAAATACTTGCTATAAAGGGCAAAAGAATAAACAATGTAGGTTTGTAATTCCCTACCCCGTGATTAGACAAACAATGATTCTAAAACCGTTAGCAGAGAACGAATTGGCGCCTAAATAATATAAACCTATTGGTTCCTTGATGAATGAATTCCATGCTCAGAGAATATCAATGCATGATGATGATATTCTTAAAAAATTGAATATGACTGAGGAAGAATATATTCTAGCAATTCGAAGTACCTTACAACGCACACGTGTTTTTTTGAAGATATCAAGCCTTGAAGTGAGCATTAATCCTTACAATGAGGAAATCATACAATTATTTGAATCAAATATCGATTTACGAATTGTCATCGATGAATATGCGCTATTAAGTTATGTAACTAACTATATCAGTAAAATTGAAGGTGGATTGTCAAAACTACTGAGAGAGGCTGCTATAGATTGCGATAATGAAAATAAGAGTATCAAAGAAAAATTTCGCAAAATTGCTAATGTATTTTTGAACAGTAATCTAATGTCGGCCCAGGAAGCAGCTTATCATGTGCTATCATTGTCCTTATCTAAATCAAGTAGAAAAACTGTATTTATTAATAGTGGACCAACAACTGAACGTGTTCTAATGTTGAAAAGTGATGAAATATTAAGAAAATTGGACCCAGACTCAACCGCATTATACATGGATGATGCATTTGAAAAATATAGTACGAGGGACGCGGAATTAGAGAATATATGTTTGGCAGATTATGCAGCCAATTATCCACCGCACAAAAATAAATGGTCGAAAGATGCTTCTGTTAATGACGAGAATATTGAAAACGATGATGAAATGACTACCTACACATGCAGAAAACAAGCAGCAATAATTCGTTACCGAAGATATCGACTTAAACAGGATCCAGGAAACTATTACCGAGAAAAAATATTACTGTTCATGCCTTGGTGGAATGAGAAACTCGAAGTTGAGGATGTCGATCATGCGCAAGTATATCTAAGAAACCGACAAGTTATAGAAGATAATCAAGCCAAATTTGCAATTATAAGTGATGAAGTAATAGATACTGCACTAGAACAAATTGAAGAAGACAATAAGGAAGAGAAGCAAGGAGATGAAGATCATTACATTGCTGATGAAAATTCAATTTCCAAAAACATTGATATCGTACAGCAAGGTGGTACAGAAGATAATGTAATAAGAAACCCAATAAACACATTTCCGAAAAACAGATATACGTCCCCAACGAGGGTAAATGAAGATGTGTTTCTTGATATGATGAAGGCATTGAATTGCAAGCAGAAAGAATTTGGGATGCATGGATTACACTGCTTTAAAACTGGTCAAATACCCATCAAAATCTTCCTTAGCGGCTCAACGGGTGTAGGAAAGAGTACAGTGATCAACACACTGTATCAACTGATAACTAACTATTTTGATAACTTGCCCGGTGGAAATTCAGATAAAATTATAGTATTGCTTTGCGCCCCATCAGGAAAAGCAGCGTTTCTCATCAACCTAGTCACATTACATTCTGCATTTGTATTACCATGCAATCAATATGGCGTACAGATATCGGAATTGTCTAGTGACTTAGCGAATAATATTCGAGAGAAAGTTGCAACTATTAATCATTGATGAAATTTCAATGGTAGGCTCAAAGATACTTGGTCATGTTATAAATTGAGCCATATTACCGAAGATCCGTGGTATCAACGTGGAGATGTACTGATTTTTAGTGAAACATTAACCAAACCGAAGGATGAATTGGATATTGGAAATTATCAAATTGCGTTCCGTTCCAATTATGATAAGACTAGTCGTGGATTGATTTGCTATGTTAAAAACCACGTGGAAATTGAAAATGTGATAGACGTATGTGAATTCAGTTCATCAGCGAACGTGCAATTATTTGTTCTAAAAATAGCGGAATATTATTTGATATCCGGCTATAAAGCCCCGAAAACGACACGACCAATGTTCACAAAAAGTATAGAAAAAGTGATCAATCACATTCCCAATGGGAGTAAAAAAGTTATCATGGGACACTTCAATTACAATCTCTACAATAGTAATAACGATCCAAACAACTATTTGGTAAATTATTTGAAGACGCATCAGTTACAATCGAAATTGCCAACAGATAGTGTAACAACCAATTTGAATACACAAATTGACGTAATTTTTACAAATTTTGATGATCTTGTTGCTGGGGTTTATGAAACTTATTTCAGTTACCATAAACCAATCTATGCGCTTCTTCAAGAAGAACCGCCCACCAAAACACAGTCAGAATAGATGGACAATATTGATATGAAAGATGTTCGAATAATGAAGTCTAATCAAAGAAAGAATCAAGTAATAAATGTTGATCGTCATGATAGGAAGAACCCCCAATCAAGAAATCTTGAAGCAGATGCTTGTATAATAATCGAGGATGAAAACACTCACAGAAATAATTATAACCATGTTTCCTCTGTGAGAGCCGATCGAAACGATGATTATCAGTACGCTACGCCCATACAAATATGTAGAAATACAGCGAGAGTAGATTGCGAGTTAACATGTAGTCACATAAATTTCTTCCAAGAAATACTAAACAAATCATCAGATGCTCGCGGCATATTCAATTTCGCCCAGGATACTGCTTTTGTCCAGTACTTCTTTCGAAATCTCCAACCAATTCCTAACAATGCAAATAATATTCAGATAGTTTATAGTGGGAAAGTCGGAGGAAATAAAGCTAGTGAAAAACCGCCGGTAGGTCATTGGATTTGTACGAAATATGATGGAAATGGAAATGTACATATCTACGACAGTATGAATTCGAAACAGTTACATAAAGATCAAATGGACTATTTGAAGACGTTATATCCATTCCCCATCAAATATATCTTTCATCAAGTTCAACAACAGTCGGACATAATTTCTTGTGGAGTGTTCGCTGTATATTTCGCAACATTACTGTATTACGGTGAAGACCCAAGTAGACAGGCATGTTATGATGAACGGATACTGGGAAATTGTGTTACTTCAATTTTGCTGCAACGACAATTATCGTGTTTCCCGGCTGAAGGATATCGAGCCTGATAATAAAAGGACAAACGAGAAAAAAAGACTAACGATGTAATGTATCAATCAGAATGCTAGATGAACAGATGAAAATTAATTAATTTATTATACATTTCTTTATTATGTATCAAAGAAGAAGGCAAACGGATTAGATATTACGGAGAGATACGATATACAGGGTATAACTTTATTAGTAGAAAACCTCCCATCCTACACTGTAAAATAAACTTATTAATATGACGAAAATGAACAAAATCCTTATTCATTTTCGAAGGATGAATTGAACAATGAATAACTGCACTGCGTTGGAGTCATGTACTCAGTACGAGCGCGAAGTGAAGTATATGTTCGGGTATAAGTACGAATATAAGTTCGAGTGTAAGTTAGAATATTAATTTAATTACGAATTCGAGTATGAGTGTAAAAATTAGTTGGAGTATAAATCTAAGTGCGCTCTGTAGTATAAATCCAAGTGCAAGGTGGATAAATTAGAGCGCGAGTTGTATAGGTCCGAGTGAGTTAAAGTATAAGCCTAAACGGAAACAGAACTGTTTTCAAATTTTTTTCGGTACGACTTTAAATTATTAATTATTAAATTAATAATTTATTTAATTAATTGAATAATTAATTAATTAAATAATTAATTAAGTAAATAATTAATTAATTAAATAATTAATTAATTAAATAAATAATAATTAAATTAATTATTAAATTATTTTAAAATTGGCTAAATAAATATTTTTAAAAATTTGACTTGTATTGGGAAGTAAATTTTACTGTGGGGAACGGGAGATTCTCCACAAATAAAGTTACACATGGTATAAGGTTGTGTCTCACGCTCATGGGCGAGATTGGGTCCAATAAGAATTGGTAGTAATCAAGAATGAGAATATTGCCAATATAAAATCGCGGAGCGGCGTAAACGGAAACGGCGGTTCCACCTCATCGCCACTCAATGGCTCATCCTTCTTGCTATTAGTTTGTCTGAGATGCACGTCAATTATAGATTTGCAATAGTTGTAAGAAATTTTTGGTTTTGCATGGGATTAAGTCCGTTAAAGAGGGGGGGGGGGGGTTGGCATTTTTCATGATTTTTAAAAATTTTTATCATTGCCTAATTCGATTGTATATATCTTGAAGATTAAAATTCCACTCCATGCGAGTAAAATTGACGGAGATGCAGACAATCATCGAAGTAACGAGGCGAATTGAAAAGCTGAAAAAGAGAGTAAAGAAGCCAGAGTTTTGCAAAGACAACAGTAACAAAGATGCTCTGGACATCATCGCTGATGGCCCTTCATTGTATAAACCTGGTATTGACGACTCTATGGAAGTACAAAAAAGAATATTTATTTCATACGGATATTTCATCTTTAAATGCGTTTCACGAAAAATGACTTTTTCGGTGTACATCAAATTCAAAAAATAATGAATCAATCGTTATGAAATTTTGGATACTTCTTTCAAAGAACAGCTTCAATCCGTCATGTAGTCTATCTTTCATTTCTGTACTGAGGTTTCTCGAGGCCTCAATGATGTCAGGCAGACCATGACAACTCTCCAGACGGCCATGGATACAAACAACGATCTGCTCTGACAGGATTTACGTAAATTGGAATCCACAGTCACTGTCATCAGGACTGAGTCCAATAAGAACACTGAAGCTGCATTGGAACGTGCTGACTCAGCCCTTGCAGCAGTTGGTGAGCTAAAAGACCAGCTATGTTTAGTCAACACATCCCAAGCTTCGAACCTGAGTGGATCAGCACTTGACCAACGTCTATCGGAGGTTGATGATCGTTTGTCTCGGAGACAGAATGCCATTGTGTTCGGAGTTCCTGAATCTCGCCTCAAGGAATCCGATCTGACAAAGCAGGATGGCCATGTTGTCATGAGAATCAGATCAGTGAAAATGTAGAGTCTATTTGCAACTTCCGACTAGGTACATACTCGGATAGCCTCGTACATCCCAGGTCTATCAAGCTAATTTTATCGCCTGCTGCTAGTGTCCCATCCCTCATACGAAGTCACTTACGCCTGAAGAAGTCTCCAAATATCCCTACGCTTATGAAGCAGATCTCGATCTACCCAGATCAGACCGAACATCGACGGCTGAAAGCGAAGCAGCTGAAAGAAGAGCTTGCGGTGAAAAACTTAGCCCAGAGTAATGAGCACCTTCGCATTGTCACTCTAAATGGAGTGGCCAGCATTGTATCGGCTCCACCTCGTCAACCTCGTCAGCCCAATCAATCCACCATATCGGCTCCACCTCGTCAAACTCGCCAGCCCAATTAGTTCACCGCACCTGCCAGCCAAATTGCTTCACAAGGGCGGTAAGCGCTACTCTTGATCCTCATTGTCCTGGTGACGGGCGGCAGCAGTGCCTCAGTGTTCGCTATCAAAACGCCAGTGCTCTCAACTCTGAATATGTGTGCATTCGGGTGCAATCTTCTTTGAAATCATCTGTGATAATTGCGGAGAATGTTAATGCACGGTTTACGCTTATAGATGTGATTGGTGCCGATGTATCTCTTGACTTTTGTAATTTTGAACTATTTGTGAAATTGATTCCACTTCTAATGGCTGTAGCAGTGATAACTGACTTTCTCAACTACTTGTCTTTAAATGTATGTAGTGATAACAAAGTTTGTGTTCAAATCTCACATTGTCATCACCTCTGTACAGATTTTGCAATTGTATCAATGAGTTAGTGTACTTTAGAGAACGATGGGTTGACATTATGTGCACTACTATGTCTGTGATCATGAACTATGCCCCAAGTTTTGTTGAATCACTTGAATGATATGAAAGAATCTACTGTACATATCACTTTATATTACTTTACATTAAGACATTCAATTTTCATAACTCTACCATCTTATTCTGTATCTCATTTATAGTTAACTATTTTTAAGGATCTCAATGTATAGACTCTTTTTGACCCTGTTATTGGCCTTTAGGCTGTTGGGTCTAAATAAACAAATATCAAATAAACAAATATCAAATAAACAAATATCAAATATTTATACACTATTTCACTACTTAGTGACGTGGAATTTTTCCGGATTTTTTGAATACTTTTTTATAAACATTTTTACGGTCATAAAACACAGGTTTTTACGTTGTTTTGATTTCAGAATCATGGCAAAAATTTCAATATCATTAAAAAAAAATCGACGTCACTTCCTCAAGAAACTCTTAAACTAACAAAATATATTTTTTTATATTTTTCAGACGTGTACCTCTAGATATCGTGTACACCGCAAATAATCTTTTTTTGGGATCGTCTCCTAAAAACTTACGCCAACGGCTCATTTATTTATATTTTTCAATACAATTCTAACAGAATACTCTTGAAATGTTGTTCTTTAAGATATGTTCTCACAAATTTAATTTATCCTTACCAGATCGCGGAAAATAAATCTTCAAAAATTGCAGAATTAACCAAGAACCCCCTTAATAGATAAAGAAATTGCATCATGAGAATCTAGTCGGGAAGTTATTGGTTCGACCCGTCAAGGATCACACCCGCCTGTTTATTTCATTTTTTGTGTTTTTTCTACTTTCTGCCTTTGTACGCACTCTAGCGTCCCCAAAATTGATATAAAAACTTGAAATTTGGAACAAAGGTTCATTTTGTTGTGCTCAAGAAACCTATTGCATGGCGATTTGATCCTATCATTAGTTTTCTAGATTTCGATTTCTTCGTTTTCAGAGTTTTTATTTTATTTCTCGATAATTATTCAACCGATTTTGTTGTTTTTTTTCGAAGTGTGTACCTTAACGAGATCTATAATATGGTTGCAAAACATTGAGTCAATTAGTTTGGGTACAATGAGAAATTCCTATTTTTTAACTTTTGACTTTAGTTTTACTTTTTGTGTTTCTTCGCCCTCTCGCGGCCGCAAAAATTAAGATAACAACTTGACGTTTGGAGCAAAGGTTCCTTTTGTGATGGTGAAAAACCCTATTGAATGGTGATTCAATCGCATCATTAATTTTAGAGATTTCAATTTTTTCATTTCTACGGCCTTTTATTACTTCATTTCTCGATAAGTATTCATCCCATTTTTTTCCAAAATGTAAGCCTTAACGATATCTATGAACTGGTTGAACACTATTGAGTCAATTACTTTGGGTAATATGAGATATTCCTGTTTTTGCTTGCGTTCGCCTCACGATTCTATTTTGCATTTTTGACTTTGATTTCATTGTTTGGGTTTGTTCGCACGCTAGCGCCCGCAAAAATTGAGATAAAAATTTGAGAGTTGGAGCAGAGGTTCCTCGTCTCATAGTTAAGAACTCTATTCATTTAGAAATTAATGGCCCTTTTAGTTTCCCAAATTTTGATTTCAGTCTATCATATTTTTTTCTTTAAATTGATAGCTGTTCTCTTGGTCACTTATTTCTTCTTTACTTAACTTCGTCACTTTATCTTCCCTAGATCTGGGTTATTGTGCTAAGGTCATCTAAATGCATGCCTAAATTTTTGAGACAGATCCATCTTTTTTTGCTGCCGAAAGGAAGCTATGCAATCGTTCAATTTCGACATTTTCTAATTTTGCCGGGAAATGATGTACAATGGTCTGAAACGTAAAGATATGATGTTTGTAGAAAAAGTATGTCCGTTCAACCCTCGGCTGGGTCATTTTCTGAAATCCATTTTTAGAAAATGAAATGAATAAAGGACTAAAAAAATTTCAAAAAATACGAAATTTTGTGAGATAGGTGGCAATAGTTTGGTTAAGGTCTGTGCACAAATTCAGCTTGATCGGTCCATTAGTTTTTGAGATATGAGGATTTCTTTATAAATCATTTTTTGTGAATATCTCGAAAACTACGGCACCAAATTCAATTCTTTTTTTTTGAAAATATTAGTCTCGATGCCATCTATCTCAATCAGTCAAAAAACACATACACGTTCCCACTAAAATTTCGAGTTATTGTCCTTTTTCTGTTTTTCTCATGAAATTTTTGTTTACACGATAACTGTATGAACAAAAGATATTTGGACTTGTAATGAGGCACGAAGTTGGGGCTTATGGTAGTAATAATTCCTATTGAATTTCAGCTCGATCGGTGCATTAGTTTTTGAGAGATAAGGATTTGTTTATAAATTGTTATTTGTGAATATCTCGAAAACGACGTAACCAAATTCAATTCTTTTTTTTTGAAAATTTTCGTGTCGATATCATCTATCTCATTCAATCGAAAAACATATACCCGTTCCCGCGAAAATTTCGAGTTATTGCCCGTTTTCTGTTTTTCTCATAAAATTCTTGTTAACCGTTAACTGTAGGAACAAATGTAGATATTAATTGATCAATTGACCCAATGAATCAATCTAATTCCTGAAAGTGAGGTTAAATGGGGGGTTCTTGGACACTGGTAACATAAATTAAATTTATTTTATTTGCGTTGCAAAAATGTCATTGCTTCGCGTATTTTCCTATTCAAAAGACGACCGTCCACCTATTGGACCCCGTACATCTATTGGATCCCGTACATCTATTGGATCCCGTACATCTATTGGGTAGGTTGCCCTAGGGCAGGGTGAGGCAAAATGAAATGACGGACCAGGTTGACTGATTACCACTATAAGGACAAACTTCATCCCATCTCTCACAATTAATAATTCAGGAAAACATTCGAAAGCTATCTACCAATGGCATTGGTAGAAATGAAAATAAGATTCCATAATAAATACATCTCAGGAATACATTCCAATGGGGGACCCGAACAATTCACCGCTTGTTTTATCGGTTTTTGTAAATGTCTGCCTTAATATTGAACATTTTCCTTCTTTACTTCCGAATTGAAGCATTGCAATCGGTCAATTTTCACTTTCGCTCATTATGCTTGTAAACGACATATAATGGTTTGAAACGTAAAAATACGCAGTTTGAGCATAGTGTCTGTATGTATCATTTTGTTCGAAAATCGTCACTTACAAAATTTAACATAAAACGGACTAAATGTCGAGGATAAAATCTGAAAAAACTGTCAGTTATTGGTATTGAGTACGTCTAGCTCTGGGCGCAATTTCAGTGAAATCTGTCGGTAAGTTTCTTAGAAATCGATTTTTTTCCTTTTGTCCTTCGAGTGTTCATATCTCTGAAACTAATGAGTATTTTTTAATTCATTTTTTGTCAAAATGTGCGTTTCAACGAGATCCGGGGAATGGTCGGAGAACATCTAGTAGGTTGCTCACAAGAAAGCGGACATATTTCAATTTTCCTCTTTTTTACAGTTATCTTGGCTTTTTGCACGCTAGCGTTTGCAAAAGCTGAGATAATAACTTGAAATTTGAAACGGAGGTTCCTTTTGTTGGGGTGAAGAACTCTGTCAAATCGCGATTTGATCGTGTCATTAGTTTTCTAGATTTTAATTTTTTCATTTTCACGGTTTTTATTTTATTTCTGGATAATTATTGAACCGATTTTGTTGTTTTTTTCCAAAATGTGTGCCTTAACGAGATCTGTGATATGGCTGAAAAACATTGAGTCAATTACTTTGGGTACAATGAGATATTCCTATTTTTCAATTTTAGGCTTTGGTTGTACTTTTTGTGTTTGTTCGCACTCTAGCCTTCCTAAAAATTGAGATAAAAACTTGAAATTCGAAACAGAGGTTCCTTTTGTTATGGCGAGGAACCCTATTGAATGGTGATTCCATCGCATCATTAATTTTCTAGATTTCCATTTCTTCATATTTGCGGTTCTTTTATTACTTCATTCTCGCTAAGTATTCATCCCATTTTATTTCCAAAATATGAGCCTTAACAAGATCTATGAACTGGTTGAACAACATTGAGTCAATTACTTTGGGTAATATGAGATATTCCTGTTTTTGTTTCCGCTCGTCTGGAAAAAGGTACTCCAATACTGGAACATTTTGATTTTGTGTGCAATCGAACCATTCAGAAGCTTACCACCCATGGAATTGGGGGAAATAAAAAAAACGGTGACATATTTGACACATTCGAATGGGGGACCCGAAGACCGCCTGCTTGTTTTTTCATTTTCATGGGGTAGGACATACAAAGTCGATGGGATTACAATACAATACCATATCGTTGAATTCATCTTAAAGAGAGGTCCAACTTGGCTGAGGACAAAAGTCGCATTATCATTAAAAAAAATTGAATCCATGCTCGCAGCCTAAAACCATAATATGTGAGAGCATAGATTTCATCAGGATCATGTTTCCCCCTGCAAACCATAACACATTTGATGGAACGGAGATTCCCGACCGGTCCAACCGTCAGGTGCTGCCACCGCAGTGGCGTGCCAAACAGCGAAGTTACCATGGCACCGACGCCATGCCAGTCAGTCATTCCCGTTTTGTCACTCGTGAGAGTAACATACGCGTGCTAAACCTAACTTGTACTTTTCCACTATTGACATTAAAGCCAGAGTTTTCAGAGTTACTAAAGGAGTACTATTTATTTTCGCAAACCCATCAAGTCCAACAACATTCATTTCACCCATTTTATCGTCTAACCCTTCCATCAAAAGTTATTCATTTGTCCTGTTTCAAATGGGACACCCTGTATACTTTCTTTCCGATCTCTCATTTTTGTCACCATAAAGCGTTCTAAATAATTTCAGTTGCTTATAACGCTCTAACGCCGGAACGGTTAAAGATACGAAAAACGTGAGAAGACACAAAATATGTATTTTTTAAGAACGGACAACGTTTATCAAACACGTTATTGCGTATCTACAATATTTCGTGAAATAAACAATTGAAATTACTAGTATAAATGAAAATAATTGTCATTAACTCCTCGATTTAGGGAACTTATTGCAATGGCCCCGATAATGAAGTGTCTCTGAATTCGAATATTTTCGGCGTTTTTTTTATCGGAATTTCACATCCTTTTGACAAATGTTACATGAGGGTTGTGTGTGTATATGTGTGCGTGGGTTTTTTTCCTCCGTCCCTCTCATTTGTACGCCCCCGGTAGCGGCCGTGTAAGCATTCATTCAGGGGGCGTACCGGACACCCACCCATGCGGCTGGGGCCGACTTTCGCAATTTTTAGGCCATCGTATTTCTAAACACAGGAGATACCTCCAGAAACCCCTGTGCTACGATGGCCGGCACCTATGATGGAACCAACCCCTCCCCCCCCTGCGTCGGGTTTGGTTCCCGCTCGGCCGGGCGGTCTCATTTTATGGGTACCACCGATAGCACACACGGAAGTTCCTGCATCGGCCGGAATCCATGAGAAAATATTTTGAAAAATATTCTCTGGCAGCCGGGCGCGAACCTAGGACCTTCGGAGTAGTAGGCAGATACTCTACCACTACGCCAAAGCCCCGAGGGCGTGTGTGTGTGTGTGTATATTCGTATGTGAGTGATTGTTAAGAACCGGTTTCCGGTAAACGGCTCGATCGATTTGTTTTTCTTTCAATACAAAACCACCTCTGACTAATGTCCAGAGTAGAAAAGAGTCTCAATGTTGAAAAACAATTCCTTCAATTGTTATTAACATTTTCAATTATTTGAAACGCTTTAACGCGACAACCCTCACAGAGAAAAGGGGTATGATCATTCATTATTATCATTCATGCTTATTTCCCATACAAAAATACACTCATAATGTTTTTGACTTTTTTCATAACCGTCATAGCTCAGGACATACCACTGATTACCAATTGCAATTTTTTATATCGCTTTATCGCGAGAACGGTTAAAGATAAGAAAAAAAGTGTAAAATGAATGTTATTCCTCATACAAAAATACGCACATAATTTTTTTATGAGTTTCTGTCAGAACGTCCAGCGCTCAGGACATATCACTGGTTAACATTTTTAATTGTTTATATCGCTTCATTACACAAACAGTAAGAATAGGACGGAAAAGTTCTAAATCAAAGGTATTCTCCATGTAGAGATATCGATTTTTTTTAGATTTTCAACACACATATATATGAGAAATGTGTGGTCAATACTCGTGATTGCAAATTATTTAAATATCTTGAGAAAACTGCATCTATTTTCGTTTCCGATTTTGTTGTTGAATCTTTCGGATTATTATTCATGTGTGAATTCAAATTGGTTTTCAAAAATTCGATCAGTGGCTGAGCTTGTTCCGAGGCAAAGTTGACATTGAAATCCCCACTTACAATCATGGGTATAGTGAGCAAATCTTCCCCTAGTACTGGTGCTCCGGCGGGGGTATATGGCAATAATGCTCGATGTATAAATTTTATTATTTCTTCGATTTTTTGGTTTGGGTTGATGTACAGAACTATCATTGCAACAGTCTGTCCGCTTTCTATGACACATTCAGCACAAATATCCCCAACTGCAGCAGCATTCACAGTTAACCACTGCATTTGTTGTACATTCATATCCATATGTGGAGTGACAATATTTATTCTATCACTGGAGTTATGGTAGACAGCTACTCCCCCAGCTCTCACATTGGGGCGCTTGGAATAAACGACACAATCGTAATTTGGCACATCAACGGCTCCTCCATTGTCCATCCATGCTTCAGATAATAGTAAGATGTTCGCTCGTTGGGCTACTGCATCTGTCAAGTCTACTGCGTGAGCTCGTAAACTTTGGAAATTCAATGAAAATAATGATAGTCCTTTTCTATTACTGATAAAATTTGTCATTGAAGAGGTAATTGTTGCTACTTTGTTCGTTGATAGGCGACGGAGTTCTTCCGTCAAACTGCTCGTTGATGTTCTTTCCCTCCATCCATGATAAAACGTTTTATCATCATTTTGGGTGATAATGTACAGTCCTTGTATACTCGTTACTCGTGATAACGCCACGTATAATAGCTGCTGCGAATGATTCTTGTGATACTCGTAAACCACTTCCGGAAAGGTGCCGCCTCGTGACTTGTGAAATGTCATTGCGCAGGCAGAAATCAGTGGGAAGTTATTACGCTTGGCAACGATAGTTTTATTATTGTTGAGAGGGATGGTGACTGTCCTGCGAAGGATAGGTACAGCTGACCGACAGATATTGTGAGCTTGCATATGTGCAGCTGCTTTCTTCCTCAATTTTTCCCCTATTTTCGGTGAACTTGGGAAATTTAAGCACACACGAGTCACTTCTCCAGCCTCATTGCATTCAATATGCCCTAGTTCTCCTACAACATCATTCGCCGGACCGGCAGAAACATCTATATTGCTTGTTATAAAATAATGTAATTTTTGTTGATCACTAGTGTTACCTCGTAAGGCTCGATAACTGACATCTTGTGAAGTTTTTGTCGTACAAATGTTTGTTGTTCATGATTGTGACAGCCTGCGTAGATATCGTTAGCCACTGAGATGGTCCTATCCTGGATTGCATCCTAAATTCATTGGTTATACTGCGTCACAGAGTTATTTGTGAGAAATAAACGAATTCCATTAGGGCCAACTTGATCAATCTCGCCGGTTAAGAAATATCTTGCTTAATCCTGCAATAATTTCTTGTAGCCTCATACCATTTCCAATTTTGGTGAGGATTGATGAGAATGCTTGATTTGCCTGTCGGATAACCTGATCGAGCTCATAGAACTGGAGCCCACGCCATAAAGTTGGACCCGCCATTCGTTGCTTTACTGCTTCATAGATCGGAGTAGCTCTCACTGGTATCAATTGGTGTAGATCACCAATCAAAATCAAATCCAATCCTCCGACATTGGTATCGAAGTTCCCTGTGATTTATTTCAATCTGGAGTCTATTTGGTTCAGTAATTCGGTACCAATCATACTGATCTCATCAATTATTATCACCTTAACAAATTTGAAGACATCTGTATTGTTGTGCGATTTCAGTCGATAATGGCAGCAGCTTCGATAATGAGATTTTGAGAGCTGTGTGTACTGTTGTTCCATCTATCCCTACAGCAGCTTTCTCAATTCAGGCGCAAGTGATAAAAGCATTACAAAATTCGTTATCGTTAGCGTATCCATTATATATTGCCATTAATACTTTGATGACAAAAGGTTTGCCACATCCTGCTGGGCCAGTGAAAAAGATCTGCAGACGTTTCCGCTGAGAGGAGGTGTGAAATGAGATGCATCAGTAATTCTTTTTGCTTGACATTTGCCATCCTCATTAACTGGTGGAATTCATTGCTTGGCATCAAATTTTCCCTCCTTTTCGCAGTTGCGCCAAGTTTATTTAATGTAGCAATTGTAAATCTCTGTTGACCTCAGAATTTTCATTATTATACAGTTGTTGAAATGGATTTGCTTCAGGGAATCTATTTGCTACACTTTGCACTTCGTCTTCATCCGTAACATCATCCTCACGACATACATCTCTGCAGATTTGAATTGTTTTCTCTATATCCAAATTTGATTCAACCATTTTGCGATTAGCTAGAATGGTTTGTTCATTTTCATCATAAATGTCGATGAATTTCATGTCAGCGAGGATTTCCTGTTCTTCATTCCTGAATGGTAAATGTAGCGTCACCATGTCGCGCTTATACTCGTTATAATCACTAGCAATGTCGTAATTTCTATAACGAATTATACGTGGCTCTTTCCGTTGAGTCCATCCTTTCTGAGGAGAGTATGTATAATTAACCACGAACTGTGCAAGTGTTGTATTTTCTAATTCTTCCGGTCTAATTTCGTATTTATTGAACCAATTCTCCTTCCAAATATCTGTAGAATCCTCACGGCACTTCATCTCATCCAATTCCCTTTGCGTTCTCCTGATTCGCTGTCTTTCTATTGACCATACTGTAGGACTGTAGACGATTGAAACTAAACTCTTGGACATTGGCTCCCGTAGTAAGTACCACGCAGCTTTCTGACTCGAAATTTCAACGGTATTGAGAACATCAACACTCATTTTCCTGGTGATCTCTACAATGTCAAATTATGGATGCTCATCCATAATGGTTATGATTTGCCTTTGTAAATTACTCACACCTCTGTTGCTTTTGTTAACATATTCGACAACATACTGTGCACATGAATATTCTTCAGAAATGAATTGAATATCCATGTTATATTTCAAGACGTTGAAAAAGAAGGAATTAAACGGATTGACCAATTTTTTCGCATGGTTGTCTTCTCACAAAAACTCTCGGTCTCGTGATTCCAGCCCTTACTATATTCTTATAATCTTCGTCAGAATGGATGTTTCGTACCGAAAAGATCAAAAGTTACATATTGGACGGTTTTCGGAATTGGGAAATATCTCGCGTAAAAAACTCAAAATGTTTAATATTTAGTTTTAATATTTCAATAGTTTTTATACCATCATTCTATGTTTTTTAAACGATTTATGACTTCGCAACAAATGTGAACAGAAACGTTTGACCGTTTTTTACGCGAAATCATGAAAAAATTATTTTTGACTATCATAAAATTAATCCTCGGGAAATCACGTTTAATCTTGTCTGTCGCCAAGATGGTGCTTTTACCCACAATTTGCAGACAAATTTTACAACTTTACACCTTTTACAACTCGAAATTCTAGACAATTTTTACAACTCAATGTAGACACTAAATAACCACCTCATTTCTATACCTGAGCATACCTATACTTGAACCCTCAGGTACTCCACGCAGACACTTCGCATTTTCCTACTCGAGTACGTCCAGAAAACCCTAGCGGACCAATTATTCAAGTCCATTGCATTTTTGGTCAATCCACTATCAGCTATTCCTACCACTAAGAACAGAGGAGGACAGACCCCAATCCCAACCACTCAAAGTCAGAAACACGGTTGGTTTTCCCAGTTGTTTTATCATGGAGAAAAGATCCCTCTTCCGTTCAGCCCAAGCAGAATTGAGGATAGTACGTAGAAAAGCAAGATTACTCTCGATATTATTATGGACGTATTCTTCGGATTCGAGCTGTCGTTGAGGTATGGCTGTATCCTTTCCGACATATTTAAATGCAACATTATTTTCATGGCCATATAGAGTAAATGGTAAGGTGTAACTCCACGACGATCAGAGCGCCTTAATTCGCTTGTTGCCATCATGAACGGCGTTACTCGTACTCCTTCCCTGAAGGTTCGCAATTGACCACAATAGATTGCTGGGAATGAAAGCTCTTCTGCGTGTTCATCAAAAAGTCAACTTTGTGGAACATTCATTTCCCCTGGAGCAATACGCAAGTACTTGTCATCATTCCACATCAAAGTCTGTTGCTCGGCAGTGAGACTCTCTTCAATGGGAATGTTTTCGCTGATTTCTTCTCGTAATACCTGTTTTTCATCAACTCTGGCGTTGAAAAACGATTCATCAACTTTAATGTCGTAAATTTGATATAGGGGTGTTGCTAGTAGATGGTGCAGCCAAGCTATGATGTTCCTTTTGTTGATGAGACCACTCAAATAACTGGACTTGTGAATTTTCCGCCTCTTAATGTGGACATTTATGCAATGATCGTCATCAAGATGTCTGGGAAGATTTTTTACCATTATATTCACTTCAAATGGAACGTTGATGATCTGGCCCAATATTCCATATTGTCCATGTCCATGTCGTAATCACCGGAATTGCATGAACGGAATTCTCGGTGATATAAGTATTTCTGATACCAAATCCAGGTGGGAAAGATGTTGAGGTATTTGTGGATATGAAAAATCATTATATAGTGTTGGGATAGAATTCGTGCTCAGGAGCAAGTGCTGCAAACTTGAATTCCTTCTCTATTCATTGTTGGTACAATTGTGTCTAAAATCTAGCCATGCCGAATTGCTGCAATTTTCAAATTCTCTTGAAACCACAATCTGTCACAAATAGACCAAGGAAAGCCGAAAGAATTATTCTTGAATTTGTCATCGAATTCTTTACTAATATTCTTGCATCGAATAAAGGCTTTGTAGGGTAGGCCAGGATTCAGTGTAATGTCTCTCAAGTCATCCCTCCTTGTTGATGGTCCTGGTATGTCTGCATCAACACGTGGAACACTCATACCAAAAAAAAAATGCACTCGGATTCTCCAGCGTCTCCGAAGGCACATCATCATCATTCGAGGGTGGTTGTATGTTGGCCGCTTTGTTCCTTGCCCTGTATTCCCGGACGCGTTCAGTACTAGTTTTTGTTTTTTTTTTCACGTTGTTAAGTACATTTTTAGCACGTAGTCGATCTCTGTACCCTTTACACATCTCAGAATTTGATTTAGCCATGATTTACACTTCCAGATAAACTCCACACTATTTTACAGTTTTTCTCACTCCTTTATAACCTCAATAACTTCGACACACTATATAACCTCGACAAATAACAAATGCTACACGACTGATGAAACGTGCTAGAGATACTCAATGACATAGCCACTTTTCCATGTAAATTCTCATCAGAACTCCCACACTTATACGAAGCCAGCGATGACTACTGAGGAGAGATTTGGCGTTTTACCGACAAACAACTTATTTTTTCTCCCGTTAAGCGGCGCTCCGTCACTGTCCTTAGACTCCATCTAGTACCCCATTACGCACGTTTCCCCTTCTCTACCCCGATTTCTCTACCCTGTCATATTTTCGTTTCTCTCCCATGTCTCATTCTACCCAAGCTGCCACACCACGCGCCCTATCCCCTCCCTTTTCCTGTCACTCTTTCGTTTCATCGGATATTAAATGTACCCCCCAACGAGCCGTAAGAAGTTTCACTTCAAAAATGGTCCGATTGCACACAAAATGGAAATGTTCCAGTATTGAAAAAGTTTTTCCAGGCGAACGGAAGCAAAAACAGTAATATCTTATATTACCCAAAGTAATTGTCTCAATATTGTTCAACCAGTTCATAGATCTCGTTGAGGCTCATATTTTGGAAAAAAAATCGGATGAATACGTTTCGAGAAATGAAATATAATAAAAACCGTGAAAAGAAAAACATTGAAATCTAGAAAACTAATGATGCGAACAAATCGCCATTCAATAGGGTTCTTCACCATAACAACAGGACCCTTTGTTCCAAATTTCAAGGTTTTATCTCAATTTTTGCGGACCCTAGCGTACGTCCAAAAGCAAAAAGCAAAGAAAACTGTAAAAAACAGAAAAATTGAAATATCTTCAATTTTTTGTGAGCAACCTACTAGATGTTCTACAACAGTTCCCTGGATCTCATTGAGACGCACATTTTCATGAAAACGAAATTAAAAAATATCCATTAGTTTCTGGGGTATGAGCGATCGAAGAAAAAACAAAAAACGTCGATTTCTAAGAAACTTACGGACAGATGCCCCTGAAATTGCGCACACAGCTATATGTACTCAATACCAATAATTGATATTTTTTTCAGATTTTATTCTTAAAATTCAGTCCGTTTTATATTAAACTTTGTAAGTGAAGATTTGCGAAAAAAATTGATACATACAGACACTATGCTCAAACTTCGTATTTTTACGTTTTAAACCATTATATATCGTTTACAAGCATAATTAGCGAAAGTGAAAATTGACCGATTGCAATGCTTCCCTTCGGAAGCAAAAGGTAATAAAATATCTAATGTGCATTTTTTCCGAGGCACACCTTTTATCCAAGATTTTCTTTCATGTCTCGAACCGTTCGTGCGATAGAGCGATATAAGCGATGCAATTTGTTAATAACAATTGAAAAATCAGTTATTCGACTTATAGCTCCTTTCGAACCTGGAGACCAGCAAGCGCGTCCATCAGGAAAAAAATAAACGCGATGTGGGTCTTACCGAATAACCTCCCCATCGTTCCCCCGTATCTGTTATATACACGATTTCGGTTGATGTCTCAAACTATGGCTGTTTGAAACTTTTCAAAATTTCCAAATATTCTACATTCTTTAATTCATCAAATCTAGATAATATAACCGTTCTTGCGAACGAGTTGGATAAAGAATCCAATTTGCGAATAACAATCAAATATGCGTATTAGCAAAAAATTATGCAACACTAAATATGTATTTTTCGTGTGGAACGACTTTCATTAGACACCTTCTTTTGTATCCCTAACCGTTCTTCCCATAGATCGATCGAAACAATTGAATTTGTTAATAACAATTATCTATAGGTGCTAGCAAAGAAGTGAGATAGCATCCAATATGTATTTTTGTGTGTGGAATAACTTTCATTGAATAATTTGTTTCGTATTTTTAAGTGTTCTCACGGTGCAGCGATGCAAACAATTCAATTTTTTAATAGCTAAAAAACTGCTGGGTCGATCATGTTGAAAATCTAATCAGGTCTAAGGTAGACGAAAACCTATTGAATGAGTCTAAGAAAAGCCAAATCAAAGAATTTGTCTAAGAGACCTCGTTCGAAAAACTTTTGCTCACATACACTGAGAGAAATTTCAGCTATAAAGGAAACAAATTACATAATGTTCAAGTCGTATTGTATTGGATACAATATGGTTGGTAAAGGATATGAGTTGTTGAAAAGACTGATCACTGTCCGAATGTACTTGTGATATCAATTGTGAATTGAATTGACAGGCACATGGTTTGGCGGCAAAAGTAACAAAATCTTTTTCACTTTATCTTACTAGTGATCCAATTACTGTCCAATATACACATTAATCAAAGAGTAGAGCTCGTTTGGAAAAGCGATGAGTGGAGTACTCTTATCATCTGGATTACACGTAAGTACACAGAAGTTTATGCAAACTTACTGGTAAGTCTTTTAGAATCGTCTGCTAATTATTGACTTTTCTTTTAATTTGAATCCGGATGTAAGAAATTTTTTTACAGGTTCATTAACAAACCGGCATACACGAAGGGTTAGTCATTATGGGGTATTCGCAGCAACCTTCGTCAAAATTTTGAACCTTAAGAAAATATATTCGACCTTTTTTTCTATCAATTAGTTTAAAAGTTACAAATTTCAGAAACAACAAACCTTTTGTAGAGTATCCCCCTACCCCCCACTCTTTACCATGACACCCTCCCCCCCACGAGGTTACTCCGGCAGAAACTGAAATATCAAAAAATTACTTTTTATGTCTCAGCCAGTTTAGGCATACATGTAGATTACCCCTCGTAGAATATGAATCGCATGATAACATACTTCGATTTACATTCATTCATATAGAAAATCGATCTTTATTTTGAAGTTAAGAAATGCATGGCTCTGTTTTTCATGTGAGCGCGAGGAATGGGTGCGCAGAAACAGAGGGGCATGCGTCGTTTGTCTGTCGTGAGGTTCCAGCGTGACTTCAACTCTTTGTGTTTTCCAACTTCTAGGACATTCTAGAGCCACATCAATACATTGGAGGGGCGGAAGACAAAGGAGCACGCAGCATTAGTTCATCGTGGGGCACAGATCTGAACTCATCTCAACCGTTTACCGTTCATTAATTCGTCACGGTAAATCCAGTGCCTACGCAGAAGATTTGTCGACTGATTTCAGATGAATCTGGGAATATTGGAATGGGAAATTACGTCATTCATCCATTTGCTGTGATTTGTGTGAGTTAATAACATTATTATTTTGTGAATAATATTATTTTGTAGTATAATTCTTGCATAGTATCATTTGTTTTCTTTATTTGGTCACTGTCTCTCAGGTACAGAATATTGATTCTATTTTGTTTTCCTCTCAGCTTCTTCAATTTTGGAAATGATCCAAATGAAATGGTTAAAGTTTACAGGTTTTAACTTTATTTAGATTTTCAAAACTTTTGATATATTTGCAATTTGAATATTTGCCAAGTTTAGAACTTTTTGAAATTGGTTCAAGTTTCTATGATTGTTAATACTTTGATTGGAGACACAACTGTTCACAATTTCAGAAGTGTCGAAAATTTGAAATTGGAAACATCCGGGTTGGCGCAATGTTCAAAACGTTACGTTTTAGAATAGCGTCAAGTTGTAGAATATGTGAAAGTTATCGGAAAAAAAGTTGGAAATCATTTCTTTGCAAATTTCTCAAAGTTTCAGAAATTTGGAAACGTTTGAATTTTGCATTTTTTTAAAATTTAATTTAACGAAGATTGTAATTTTCCGGAGAATCTCCAAAATTAAAGCTTTTGGCAATTTCTCATTGAACTCATATAGGCAATGTGTCAGTTTTTCAAAACATTGTGAAATATCAAGGATTTCTCGGATTGGTAATTTTTTGGAAAATGGGAAATTTTATAAATCGTTGAACTGAAACAAATAAAGTATGTTCATGGTTTGAATCAGGAAAAATTCGGATGATTGAAAATTTTAGAGCTGGAAAAAATGATTACGTCTTCGCGATAAATAGAATTCACCAAAATAGAACTGCTCAACAGTTTTAAATCAATTTCGTTTTTGCGGACGAGCCTAGCGCACTTGCCATTTACTAGGACCCAGAACTTCGAATACTCCATGCAGTGCTGTTTGCAACATCTCAACAATCCACTGGTCTTATCTGAACCGTTGGGATCACACGCAGCACCTGTACTATTGGGTTGCAGGTGTTGCAGCGAATGCAGTTTTGCAATACAAAACGTCTGGAGAGAAACCCAATGTAGAGGAACCAATGTAAAGGAACCAATTAATGAAAACCTGGGGCTCCTCATACACCCAGGTGCTCCTGCGCTCGCTCCTATTGCTGCTGTTAATGCTCCCTCTGTGCCCGTAGCGCCCGGTGCTCCTATTACAAATCCAGTATCACCAGCGAGAAGGGCACCATTGGGGAATAGACTACGAGCTCTTCGGAGTGGTAATCGTTTGGCAGAATCTCGGCTTCTTCGAACGAGGCTTTCAGGAGCTGACGGAAGCCTTTACTAAGAATCAATGTGGATCCCTTAGTTAATACATCAGAAGCTTGACCAACGTCAGCAGACTCAAGCTTTTGAGCTACAGAGATCCAAGCTCTATTTGTCCATGAATTGAGCACTTGGTATCGCCAATATGAAGTTCGTCGTGCAATCTGAGGGCGTTTATATAATCGCTATAATAATGTTACGTGTCCCCCTTCGAATCCTAATTCAATAGTAAATGATCTGAATGCGGCTCGCTCAGCAACGACTGTCTTCTGAATAACATGCCATCGGATTCCACATTATTTCATAATAAACCACCAAACCTTGCTATTAACGTGTGTCTCCTTTATTCTTGCTTGGATTCGACATTGGTCTCAGAAGTGGGATTAACTCGAATCTACGTACCTGATCGGATTCGAAATAAGAAAAACAGAAGCGAAGTGTGAACTATTGATAAAAAAAAAAAGAAAAATCCCTCCATCCCACCGGAAGTGTTGGCTGAACATTTACTTTTATTTTTCTGTTCTGCAAGTATTCTTGAATTGTGGGATTTAACTTTTGGCTGTAGAAAATTGATTTTTCTTTATTGGTGAGTAAATTCAGTTAAATAATTATGCCGGAGAGAGGGAGGCGGAGACGAACTAGATTGGATGTTCGTCACGGGCCTTTGGCTTCCGCCTATTGCCCCATTCACCTTTGGATGAAGAAATAATCGAACATCATCCAACTCAAAAAATGGAAGTTTTGGGTAGTCAACTTCGAAATGAATTTCAAATTCAATTACGTGACGCTGTCACGGATATCATAGAAGTTATTCGACAAAAGAAGAGAAGAAGAACTTCGAACTGCCCGCAATGACATTTTTACTTTTTTCAGAAATCTTCCAGGCAACGCAATAACTCTCAATGTGCCTGAATCTCTCGAAAATGCCAGATCAGAAAATCAGGCAATTCCAATCGTTGTTGATATCCCTGTCAAGCCTCAAACACAGTTCGCTGGAGATCTCCCTCATCCAAGCGTTCCAGGAACTACCCCAAGTCGACCACCGAACATAGTTCAATTTGTAGTGATCCCACCAACGCTACCTCAACGGCCTCCAATGTTTTCTACTGCTCCGCAACCGGCTACAGTATCATACAATGGTCTTCAACATCCACTGGTGTACCGAAACTTTTCCCAAGCTGAACCAATCTCTTCAAGCAAATATCCTTCAAAGTACTTCGACACAATCAAACACGTCACAATTAGTTCCAGCAGTCCCAGACATGACGCTTCGATATGCAACGGAGGCGCCGATTGTTCCTGGTCAATCCCAGTACCCTCAATGTATCCAAATTCCACCATACCCACAACCGAGGAATTCCGCAGATACCACTCAAAATGATTTCCCTTCACATTCTTTTGCTTTCATTCATTGCAATAATGATGCCAAGGCTAACACTAATCCTTCTACTTACGTCAATAATTTTGACTAAGTTAATCACAACAAAACTTCACCAACTAAACGAATGATTTGCTAAGAACCCTATGGATTTTTCTCAAATGTTCCTGAAGTTTTGCTCTCACTATTTGAGGATTCATGTAAGCATTCGAATGCAACAGAACAAGGAAATTCAAAAACTTTCTTCTAACTTATTCAAAACGCTTTTCTTATGGTTCTAATGACTAAAGTAGATATCCAGGCACTAAACACGTGACCGACACTGGAAACGCCCATCCAATCAAACAAAATTCTCGCAGAGTTCCAGTTCATTACCGCGATAAAGTTGTTAATGTCCTAGAAGAAGTGAAAGAACAACAGGTTATTAAACCTAGCTACAACCCTTGGGGTCTCCTGTTGTCGTAGTTAAGAGGAAAGATACAACGATCTCATGTTTCTGTGTCGATTATCGTGAACTGAAGATGTTGAGGTGAAAGTTTTGAGGAACAATTGAATCTATGTGCAATATACACGTGAACCAACCTGAAAGTGTAAAAGTTCTTAGTGCATATGCAGGGATCTTCGATTACTATTATTAACTATATTTTCTTTCCCTAGCGCCACATGGTGCACTGCATTTTTACTGAGTTTAATCGAAGTCCCCTGCCTTTTCTTTCGTATAAATTAAATCCTCGATAAAGTTTAATTCTCTTAAGTTGAGCCTACAACTATTCATTCCCTGACCGTGGATTATAGTGCTCAACAGAAGAACGTCATCAAAAAAGATTATATGCCTTTGCCTCGCGAGGAAGAAATTTTTGATGCTGCCTCTGAATCGTCTTGGTTCTCGATGATCGACTTAAAAAGCGGATGTTGGCAAGTTCAAGTAGACCCCAAAGATAGAGAAAAGACCTCTTTTGCAATAGGCGATGAATTATGGCAATGTACAATTCTCATTTGTGGTCTTTGCAATGCTTCTGCAACTTTCGTTGGACGTTTCAATCATTATCTCCTTGCCAGAAAATTCTTAATTAGGACTCTTATGTCCAAAATTTCACAAAATTAGTTAATTGAGAATTTTGATGTTTCCCTTCTATTTTATACACATTTTGAGGTTACAGAAAGGATTCCATTATTCCATAATTTTTAACTTCCCGATGGGGAAGTTATTGTAATCACCCCGAAATCGAACTTTTTCATTTCGACCTGTAACTGGTGTCTTAAGGGTACCAAAATGATCCCCGAATAATTCTGAGTCAATGTCTCTGTGTGTGGGTATATTTGTATGTATGTGCCCTAAATTTTGGTCAACGACTTCTCACGAATGGTGGTTGCGGGCTGACCATCGTACGAGTCGGACGTGTTTCGAGAGCTCCGAGCTACGCTACCCACTAACCTAGTGTTTTCAAATACCTTTATATAAAATCGAAGACAGAGTGATGACCCTAGTTTCTGATGTACAGTGAAAGAAAAAATGAACTAGAGTAAAAGTGACATTAAGTCTATTAAAAAAATAGAAATGGATCCAACAAAAAAAATTTTGAAGGAACTAAAAGAAATAAAAAGTGCTGTGAAAGATGTTAAGCAAGGACAGAAAGAGTTGAGTGATGATATGAAAAATTTACAAACTCAGCAGATCAAGCAGCATGAAAAAATTGAATTAGTATTAACTGAATTGTCGAAAATAAAGGGAAACGTTGACCGCATAGAGCAGGCACGACGAGCATGTAATCTTCTTTTATATAATGTCCCTGGAAATTCCGAAATTACCAGTCGCGAAACGGCTATTGATGCGGTTACAGCCGTAATAAATAAAGCAGCTATAAATGTACCCACCGTATGTATCGGGTCTGCATCGAGACTCGGTAATCAAACAGCCAACAAGACCAGGCCTATACTAATCAAATTTGTCGCTCCGCGATGAAAGAAAGAATTTTTCCTCAAACTTCTCGAGTTACAAACCTTAAATATTGCTATTGATAACGACAGATCAGTGGAGGAAAGAAAAATTGAAAGAAATCTCCTAAAAATTCGATACGAGCTGAAACAATGTAATGCTGAAACAAAAATGAAGAACAATCAACTGTGGAAGGAGAATAAAGCACTGAGTTGGAATGAGATATTAGAGGTACTGGCAGATTGCAACTCATTTGACGTCGATAAAACAGTTCGAGAAACTAAGGCTTCAATCCTTGCTAGGCGTGTAGAATCCTCAAATATTGATAATGCACCAGAGAATGTATAGAAACCTTCTGACGCTCACTCTCTGGGAGGAGGAGGTCCGGAGGGCCTGAGCAATAGTGATAGTAATAGTAATGGTAATAACGTACCAAAAACAACCAAGCCAACTAGAGCAAAGACGCGAATCAGTTATAGTAATCAAAACTAATAAAGGCAGTCATACAAAACCCAGAACAGGAAACGTGGTCTTCCTCCCTGGGAAACCCAACAATTGAAGATAATTTTACAAGTTTCCCTCTCCGCATTATACACGCATTATAACTCCTATGGCTTTGGAAATAGCTGGAAAATAATTCCTGAAATGATTCCAACGGACATATTATGTTTCACTGAAACATGGCTGGTGAATCCTCTGCCATCGAAACCAGCCTGGTTAAATGATTATGAGCTCATCTATTCGTTAGCGGCGAAAGACGAAGGCAAAAAAACAGGCCACGCCAAAGGAGGGATGACTATTGCAGTAAACAGTGATATTTATAAGTACAGAATTCTGTTAATCACCCGCGATCTTATTCTTATTAAGTTGTTCAGCATAACGACCCATTTCTATGTCATAGCATGCTATTTCCTGGAACGTGACAGTTCTCAGGGGGGTTGAAATGCCCTTACCTTCGCCCTTTTTACCCTCAACCTCGCAAAGTCCGAACAACAGAAAAAGAATGCGCGCCAGATAGTTTTTTGTCTTCCTTTACCGAAACTATTAAAACGGATAAACCTAAAATGTAACCAAATTTTCGTATAGCTTATGGGCGGTTAGGCGGGAGGGTAAAAGGTTACGGTTGCCGGTTCGCTCAGAGGGTTGGTTGTGAAGAGAGGGGTGGATTTCTGGTGGAAACGGGTTAATTATGTGGTCCATTATAGTCATTAACAAAGACACTATAAATAAATAAAAATAATAAGACCAAACATTGTCCTTACTTGTTTCACTATTGAATCATAACCATAGAAATGTAATACAAAAGATTTTGACAGCAATTTATCAATCAAAATTTTTCTTAATCAATTTTTTCAATTAATAACCCAGTAATAATAATAACACGAAAATGATTATTCACGATATTGAGAATAACACATCTCAAATAATACGACAGTCAATAATTTGCTTTATCCGCCATAGTCTTATGCCCCCCCTAAAAGAGACCCTTAATTACTCATCCCATAACTGGAGCGTCGTTAACCTCCATCGAAGAAGAGTAGGCGACGGATAACCCATCAAACGCTCAAGGCCACTATAAAGTATTGGCTATACTAAGCAATTGTTATGAACAATTGGACCAGGCACAAACCCATTCCTTCTCACACCAAATGTACCCAAAAGCCTCAAATTCCAGTCTCAATGGGGAATTTCGGAGCCTACTACCCAATTATTATAAAGAATTGGACAAACTGTCATACCAATGAATTCTACTCCCAAGGTCCTCTAGAATTACTCGACATTTCTGTTAACATGGAATTTTGACCCTAATAACCAATTGTTATAAACAATTGCACAATTACATTAAACAATCAGACACTTTTTCCATCTAGAACATCCATTTTAAATTCCCCTTAGAATTTCAGGAGTCTCACCTAAACTGAAAAGTTAGACACTGAGGACCAATTGTTATAAATAATTGGAAATCATCTGAAAGTTGGCAATCTATTAATTGACCAATTTTCAATATCCAAACTCTCTCACGAGGACTTAATTAGTCTTATAAGTCACTCTACTCTCTACTCTCGTCTTTATGCACTAACGGGGCCAATTGTTATAGACACTTGGAGATCCGGGCTTTCTCGTTATCAATAACTAAAGCCCACGCATTAAATGTGCGGAAACCCGGACAGAGTCCAAACCCACCAAATGCGTAGCAAATATCAACCGAATTTCCACGAACTCGGAGGTATCTATTCCCTACACATTATAAGTGTATGACATCAGCGCGTGGAACAGGGACCACCTATGCCGAATAAAAGGGCAGAAAAGGACGGAATACAAACCCACCGGGGATAAATTCCGATCTTTTCAACAAACATTCAGATCTTCCGAACTAATTATATTAATTATATTAATTATATTATATTAATTAGTTCGGAACAACACCATTACTGGTGAACACTCTTCCCCCTTTGTTCACTCGATTAGGACAAAGGCTGGGAATAACAAACCCCACCTTCCCTAATTCTCGGCTAATTATTCGAATTAGCTTGAGTCCGCAGCGTTATACATGGAAAATAATTAACTAATTAATAAGGCGGAAAACTCAGGTGGATTGTTGCCCGAGGTTCTCGCGGCATTGTTCTTATGGCACTTTTATGCACAAGCACTGGGTCAAACACACTTGCGGGTCAGCAGCCCACTCTACAATTTCCCCCTCCCTTCGATCGATTAAATCGATCGATAGTGGGGAGTCGGGGAAACCCCTCCCGCGGATTTCCCCCTTTTCCCATTAAGTTCCAGGATCTCGGGATCCATTTCTCCCGGGTTTTGCGGTAAACTGACCCTAATAAAAAAACTAAAATATACCCCAAAACGTAAGCAACCTTGCAATCTGCCAGGAACGAGGGTTGGGCTCGGCCTGTGCAGCCTTCCACCCTCAAATTTCCTCCGCAAAACCCTGTCCTGGAGCGCCAATATTTTTATTGGACCTAATATGCCTAAAATCCCTAACCTCATCTAACCCTTTATTTTTCCCCTGACTGTACTGGACGGCTCGTTATGTTGGCCCTGGTCCGCAGTACAGTCAGAATTCCTATCTGAACCTAAAATCCTTTTCCTTAAATTTCGGGATCTCGGGATGCATCTCTCCTGGAGTTTGCGGTAAACTTACCCCAATATAACTATAAAAAAACCCAAACGTACCCCAACACTTAAGCAACCTAGCAATCTGCCAGGAACGAGGGTTGCACTCGTCCTGTGCAGCCTTCCACCCTAAAATTTCCTCCGCAAAACCCTGTCCTGGAGCGCCAATAGTTTTATTGGACCTAAAGCCCCCAAAAATCCCTAACCGTATGTAATTCCCCCAGAGACCCCTAACGGTCATCCCCCAATGGCCGTTATATTCCATTGTGAAAGACCGATAATACTATCCTTGACCTCTCTAGAAGATGGTCTCACGATCATACAAGACTCCGGCCTAACAATTTCTACTTTCATTATAGGGGATTTTAACGCCTGGGTAGGATGTAACACCCCAGCAGAGGATTGTCTAACAATACAATGTGATAACGTAGAAGAGGCAAGAAACATGGTTATACTAGAATCCAATAGAAGAGGAACTAAAAAGGAAGAGGCGAGGAACTTAAAGATTTTGTGACTGATCAAGGTTTAATCATCCTTAATGGGCGATCGCTTACCGATAACCCAGTCCAAATAACTTTTGTTGGACGGAATAAAACTTTCAGTTCTATAGATCTTGGTATTGTATATTGGTACTCGCTCCCAGTGGTTGAGGACTTTCAAGTGCTTGACCTCCCTTCAAATTCAGACCACATGCCCATAATAATCAAAACCAATATACTAATTAACATGAGCAATATTGAAATCACGAGTCAGGCGGTAGAAAGATTAAAGTGGAAAAATGAACTATTATTGGAATATCAAGCGAACATGCGATATGCGCCAGAAGTTGAACTTATCAATGATTGTATTAACACAATGAATACCGGGTTGATTTCCGCCATACATCGAAGTGCCCGCAAGAGTATGATCTTGAGAGTTGAAGGGAAAAACCCCACATTTAGAAAACCATGGTATAATCAACGTTGTAGAACCCAAAAGAAGTTAGTTAGAAGGATCGTGAACCAATGTAAACGAAATCGTTTTGATTGCAAAGAAGATCTTGACAACTTAATTTCTGCGGAATCTAATTATAGAATCATTAAGAAGGAAGAACAGCAAACATATGAACTATAAATGTCAAATTTGTAGGCCCGAAATGTGGCATAGTGTCCTTTGTAACCAATACCCAGTAAGAGAAACCAAGACCCTATCGCTATGCCGAAATGAAAATGGTCTCCTTGATAAGCCAATAGACTTGAATGAAATCCTATCTAGTCTGAAGAAGTGCAAAAGTGGTAAATCTCCGTGTCCCGATAGCGTTAGTAACGAATGTCTTAAACATCTACCGGATAACTGGATGCTATTTCTTGAGGTTCGTTTCAATAAAATATACCTCCAGGGAAAGGTACCAGAAGACTGGTCGGAATTACAGGCAACCATGATTTATAAAAAAGGAGCTGTGGAGGATCCGCTGAACTACCGATGCATTTCTTTAATAAATAGCATTGTTAAGATTTTCACCCAGATTCTAAATACACGCTTGTATGATTGGGCTGAGGCTAATGAGATATTACCGGAGTATCAATCGGGTTTTCGTCGCGGGCGTCGTTGTGTCGATAATATTTTTATTCTTTCATCTATTGCTCAGATACATCTGTCTCAGCCGAAGCGGAAAGTTTTTGCCTTTTTCATTGATTTTACTAAAGCTTTTGATAACATTAACCTCCTCATTGGGAATCAGCCCGAAATGTATAAATATAATAAGAGCCCTCTATGAGCATGGAAGATTATCAGTGAGAATGTCACATGGCTGCTCGGAGCCGGTAGAAATTACTGAGGGAGTTCTACAAGGAAAGATTCTGAGCCCCCTCCTATTTTCGCTCTTTATATCAGACCTCGAACGATATTTAGTAGCGAGAGGAGCTCGGGGTCTGTCAGTGGGACACCGACACGAAATCACCTGTATTGCATAACGATGGAAGAAAAAACAAAAAAAAGTCGATTGCTAAGAAATTTACCCACAGATTTCACTGAAATTGCACCCACAGCTATGTGTATTCAATATCAATAATTGATGATTTTTCACATTTTATTCTCAAAATTTAGTCCGTTTTATGTTAAATTTTGTAAGTGAAGATTTTCGAAAAGAATTGATACATACAGACACTATGCTTAAACTTCGTATTTGTACGCTTCAAACCATTATATATCGTTTATAAGCAAAATTAGCGAAAATGAAAATTGAACGATTGCAATGCTTCCATTCGGAAGCAAAAACAAAACTAACCAAACAATACTAAGGAATGCGGCACCTCATGAGCTCGCATGGGCTCACATTACAGTCACACTAGGGCAGTACTGCGAGATCGCTACGCCAAAAGTACTGATATGTAATATGAGCATATGAGTAAATTCTGACAAAGAACCGTACGTCGATCACACCAGAGTTTTCCACCAATGAAATTTAATTTCGTGGAGCCTCGAAAAGTTTACCTCTATGGCAAACTTGACAGAAAAAGTCAGCCTGGACACACCCTGGAAGTTGACGATTTACGACGTATGTTTTTGGTTCTCGTTCAGTATTAGCTCACAAAAAGTCGATATCACATTTGGCAATCAATCGAATAATAGTAAATTGGCGATCGGACCAATCAGTGCAGGGACAACCGTCCTAAAATCGAAAGTAGCATCATTTCTTGCATCGTAAGATATTTTCCATATTTTATCTGGCTGTGAACTTTCTCCAAAAAACAATAGAACATATATATATGAACATTCTATCAAGTGGGTGAACGTGAACGGGTGAAGAGTATCCATAATAGTATTCATCTATACGATCCATACTGGTAGGGAAAAATAGTTCGCTCTGCTGAAGGACCCACGCAGCTACTGAAATCTGGCAATAATCGACTCAGAATTAAGAATCATCTACAACTCAGTGAGTCGCTAAATTTACTAAATACATCTATTAGGCAAAAGGAGTACTCCGGGGAAATCTAATCAGTAAATTTAAATATTTATGATCATTTCAAAAAACTGAAATACATATAAAAATTCATTATCACTTGAAAACCTGAAATCGGGAAAAATTTGATTATCATTTAAAGAATCGAAAGCCACAGAAAAGAGGAAGTGAAATATAAATTTCCTGTTTGGGACAAAACAAGATTAGTAAATCACTCATTGACTTGAAATCTTGTAACCTCCACTGTTTCCATCTACGAAATTAAATCAGAATGATTATTTTTGTCTGTTGCAGCAGACTGACCTGATTATTTTTGCCTGTTGTAGCAGACTGGCCTAATCATTCTATCTGCCGTAGGAGATTGGCCTGATTATTTTTGTCTGGTGTATCTGAGATAATTCATTGTTACTTGTCTCACCTGATTTTATTCACTTTAATTTATTTCAGGTTGAATAAATGTGTGTATGTGATATGATGGATAATGCACGCTTACTTTTGCTTAATACATTTCACAATTTCGAAAGCTTTCGAAAAAGTGCACCTTCTGAATTTTTGATAGTTGCTTATAAAGTGGTTACTTGTTATCATGATTGAATGAAATTGTCCTTCAAACATTTTTCTAATTTGAAGAATATTTGTGTTGACTTGTTTTCAGATGCTGTGGCCGTCACAGAAATTTTCAAGTGAATACTTCCATTATTTCAAAAAATGAACAATGAAAATTCAAATCGAATAATGACACTCACACCCATTGGCGAATGAGCAATGGCCAGAACAGAGTCCACTACTACGTCAAGCCGCAAAGAGGAGACTGGCTTGTCTGAGACTGCTCCGAGAAGCAAGTATCTTTCTATATTTTACTAGTGGGATAGACTTCCGTTTCCGGTCTGATAGGAGATACAAGTAGTTTTGTGGCGCAGAGTGATTTCGAGTTTTTAGGAGACGTATGTGTAGCAAAGGTGGTAATTTGGAGGGTAAAGGGTGGAGAAAGTAAGGGTGGGCAAGGAAAAGGGTAAAAGAGTGAGGGTGAGAAGGAGAAATGTAAGGAGAGTGCACGTGGAAAGTTTGAGGTTAGAGTGGATGGGATGTGTGAATGGGGGAGAAACTAAGAGTGAGAAAGGAATTAATAGGGTGCATGAGAACAGAATAAAAGGAGACACTGCAGGTAGATAGGAAGGTGTAGGAAGGGTTATTGCGGTAAGTGATAAAGCAGTGAGTCAGGCGAAGAGGGGAACGGCGAGGGGGGCGGGAAGGGAAGAGAGGTAAAGGAAAGGGAAGGTGGGTAAGGTAGGAGGGAGGTTGGTAAAGAAGAGAGGATGAGTAAAGGGAATTATTGGCAGAGTACGGTATCAAAAGTAGGGCAGGGGAACACTGTGGATGAGGAGGAGGGTAGTAGGGAGAGGGGGACGGTGGCAGATGAGGGACTGCAGAAGGACACTGTGTATGAGTCGCCGGGTGGTGAATTTTCGGAAGCTACGGGAGTATCGGAAGGAGAAACGGGAGGGACGAGTGGAGGTAGTGTGAATAGTTTGCTGGGAAGGAAGAAAAGAGGAAGGTTGCCGGGTCCGCAAAAGCTTATAAGAGAAAGATTGGAGAGAGAGAGAAAAGGAAAAAGAAGTAACACAGTACAGGACCTGTGGAATAAAGATTACGGGAGGGGGGAAAATACAGACGGAGAAAGTAGAAAGGAGGAGAAGAGGAAGAGGGAAATGGATGAAGAGATGAGGGACGAGGAGGAGATAAAGAAAAGGAAAGAGGATGTATCGAGTGAGGAGGGTAAAAAGATAGTGAGTTGCGTAGAACTAATGATAGAAAAGTTTCAAAGGGACATGAAAAAAACATTAGAAGAGACAATTGGAGTTGTAAAGAAGGAGGTAGAGTTCACCAGGGGCGATATAGCAAGGACAAGAGAAATTTGGGAGAAATGGGAGAAAGAAAAGAAGGAGATATTGGAAACAGTAAATGAGATGAAAAGTGAAGTAGAAAAGACGGAGTTAGAAAGAAAGGAGGAGAAAAATAAGGTGGAGGGGAGACTCACGGCATTGGAACAAGGGAGGGGGAGTGGACTGGAGGAGAGAATATGGGAGTTGGAATGGAAAGAAGAGAGACAGGAGAGACAGAGAAGGAGGAAAAATATGGTGATAAGAAGAATACAACTAGGAGAGGGAGATGGGAAGGAGGAAGTGCAAAGATGGATAAAGGATTACATAGGTACGGAAGCAGAGGTTAAGTGGGTGAGGAAAGTTGGTAGAAAAGACAGGGAGGGGAGGGAGGCAGTGGTTATAGGCTTTGAAAATGAGGAACAAAAGGCAACGGTGATGTTGAACAGAGGGAGATTGAAGGGCAGGAGGGAAAGGTTGGAGAATGATTTGACGTGGAGGGAAAGAAGAATACAGTGGGAGCTGGAAAGGGTGGCAAAGAGGGAAATGGAAAGGAACAAAATAACTAGAGTGGGCAGAGGGAGGATTTGGATAGATAGGAAGCTGTGGATATGGGACGAGAAAAAAGGGAACCTGGTTGACGGAGGAGGAGTGAGGTGGGAAGAGGAAAATGGTGATAGGCGCGAAGGCAGGGAGGAGGGAAACAGAGCATATAGGAGGGAAGAGATAGAGAAGGAGGTAGCGGGGAATCAAGTAGAAAGGAAGTGGGAGAAGGAGAGGAAGTAGCAGATACGCAGAGGAAAGCAGTACAAAGAGAGAGAGAGGAGGAATAGAACAGGAGGAAGTAAAATTAGTGTTTTGGAACGTGGCGGGAGTAAGAAAGGAGGATAAAATTTTTTGGGAAACCATAGGTAAATGGGACGCCGTGGTATTAATGGAGACATGGATGGATGAAAAGGGATGGGAGAATATAAAACACAAGATACCGAAGGATTTCAGGTGGAAGGTACAATTTGCATCGAAACGAAACAAGAAAGGACGATGCATGGGAGGGATGATGATGGGGGTGAAAAAAGGCAAATTGGAGTGAGGAGGGAGGAACAGGGGAGGATATGGAAGGATGGATAGTGGGAAGAATGAACATGGGAGACAAAGGATGGAGAATTGTGGGAGTGTATGTAAATGAGGACCTGGATATAAAGCTGGAGAGAATGAAGGAAGTGATGGGGACAGGAGGGGATGAACCAATGTTCATTGGAGGAGATTTCAATGTAAGAACTGGAACGAAGGGGGGATGGACAGAGGGGGCAGGAGGAAAAAATGAAGGTTATAGAGCATCAAAAGACAAAAAGGTGAATGGAGGAGGGAAGCGATTGATACAGGTGGTGGAAGAGACAGGATGGTCGATACTGAATGGGAACTGTGAAGGAGATGAAAAGGGGAATTCACCTTTGGGGGGAAAAGTAGGACGGTGATTGATTACGTAATAACGAATGACAGAGGAAGAAGGGAGGTGGAGAGGTTTAAGGTAGGGGATAAGTGTGATTCGGATCATTTCCCGGTAATGGTAACCGCATGGACAGAAGGAAAAATCGAGGAGAAGGAAAGGAAAAAGGAGGGACGCAAAGTGAAGCGAATAGCATTTTGGGATGCGGAAGAAAGAGATGAATTGAAGAGGCAATTGGAGGGGCATAGGTAGGCGCAGGAGGAATCAGTGGATGCATTGGTAGAAGAAATAAGGAAAAAAGTGGAGGAAGTAAAGGGGGATATACAAAGAAGAAAGAAGGTGAGGAGGAAAAGATGGGGGGACTGGTGGGACGAGGAGTGTAGGCAAAAGAAGAAGGAGGTTAGAAGGACACTGCGGGCCACAAGGCAGGGTAGAAAGGTTTGGGGAGAGTACAAAGACGAAAAAAGGGAGTATAATAAGCTGTGTGAAATGAAAAAAGGTCAAGAATTGAGGAATTTTGAGAAAGAAGTGGAAAAAGCAACTGAGGAAGGAAAAGTGTGGGAGATTATAAACAGAGAGAGGAAGACGTGGAAAGGAATAAATGAGGAAATTGATATGAAAGAATGGGAGGAATATTTTATGAAGCTGCTAGGAGGTGTGGAAAGCAGGGTGGTCGGAGGGGGAAGAGATTTGGAAATGACAAGTGAGGGACAGGGATTGACGCAGAAGGAGGTAAATGAAGCAATAGTGAGGATGAAAGGTGGAAAAGCGGCAGGGGAAGATGGAGTGGAAAATGAGATTTGGAAAGAAGGGGGGGAGGGAATGAAGTTGGTAGCTTGGAAAGTTTGTGATAAAGTATGGAGAGGGGAAGGATGGCCAGAGAAATGGAAGGAAGGGTTGCTAGCACCAATAGTGAAGAAAGGGAATGGTAAGAAGGTAGAGGAGTACAGAGGGGTAACCCTGATGCAGACTTTATACAAGGTGTATGCATCAGTGGTGACAAGGAGACTGGAGAAGGAGGTAGAGGAGAAAGAGATTGTGCCGGAAAACCAAACGGGGTTTAGGAGAGGGATGGGGACGATAGACAATATATATGTACTGAACTATCTGGTCAACAAGCAGCTGGCGGAAAAAGGAGGAAAGCTGTACGCGTGTTTCGTCGATTTGAGAGCAGCTGTTGACTCAGTGAACAGGAAAGTACTGTGGGAAGTGATGGAGCAAAGAGGAGTGTCGAAGGGTATCACGGAAAGGGTAAAGGAAATTTACAAGGAAACAGCTAGCAAGGTTAGGATAGGGGAGAAGATATCGGAGAAATTTTGGTCAGCGAGGGGAGTGAGGCAGGGGTGCCCACTAAGCCCGATACTATTCAACATTTTACTTTCGGATCTAGAGGAGAAGCTGCGGGAAAAATGGAAAGGAGGAATCGAGCTAGGACCGACGAAAATTTTTTCGTTGGCCTATGCAGACGACATGGTGTTGATGGCTAGGGATGGAGCAGCGATGGGGATGATGATGGAGTTTATAGAAAAGTATATGCGGGAAAAAGATCTGGGTATAAATGTAGAGAAGACGAAGTTGATGGTTTTTAAAAATAGAGGGAGGGCATTGAAAAAGGAAAGAGTATGGAAGATGGCAGGGAGACCGGTGGAGGTAGTCAAAGAATTTTGCTACTTGGGGTACTGGTTTCAGGAAAATGGAAGTCAATGAAGACAAGTAAGAGAACGTGTAGGGAAGGCAGCAAGGGTAATGGGTCAGGTGTGGGGTATCGGCAAAAGAAGATTCAGGAAGGACTGGAAGAGGAGAGTATGGCTCTTTGACACCCTGATTTGGTCGGTGATGAGCTATGGAGCAGAGATATGGGGGTGGGAGGAGTGGGAAAGAGTAGAGAAGATACAGGAAAGGTACTTGAAATGGGTATTGGGAGTAGGAAGGGGGACACCGAGGTATATGATAAGAGAAGAGCTGAAAAGGAATAAATTATGGCTGAAAGCGGTGAAAGGAGCGTGGATGTTTGAGGTAAAACTGAGAAGGGGAAAAGGGAGTGAGATAGCAAGAGAGTGCCTGAGAGAAATTGAAGGGCGGGAGGGTAGAAAGGAGGTGTCGAGGTGGGAAGAGGGGAGGAGGGTGTTCAGAGAGAAGAGGGGTCTAGAGAGGAAGGGTGAAGAAAGAGAGGGAGAGCTAGAAAAGTTTGAAGAAGTGGAAAAAATGGAATTGGAAAGGCAGAGTGGAGAAAGATGGGAGAGGATAATGGAGGCAAAGCACATTTGGTATAAGGGGGTAGTGTCAGAAAGGATACCGAAGTATTTGGAGAATGAATGGGGGGAAGAGAGATGGAACAGAGTTGCGAGATTTAGATTAGGAGAAGGGATGAGAGGGGAAAGAAGCTGGGCGGAGGAAAGAATGGCGAAATGCAGGAAGTGTGGAAATAGACGGGAAACATGGAGGCATGTGATGGAGGAATGTTTGGGGGGGGGGAGGATAGCCGCAGGAGTGTGTGGGAGAGAGTGTGTGAGATTCTCGGAGAGGATGGTGCCGGGGAAAAATGGATGGTGGAATGGGAGAAGCAGGGGAGAAAGGTGGAGGAAAGAAAGGAATGGGATGGAGGGTAAGTGGGAGGGAGATTTGCAGGGCGGGAGAAAGAAAAAAAAAAAAAAAAAAAAAAAGTGTTTTGAGAACTTTCCCCGACAAGACCGGAAGCCGAAGTCCCACTCAAATGCTCTGGCGTGAATATGGTTGATTTAGTTGGGTAAGAGGAATGTATTAGAAGGTAAAGTGAAGGTTAATGTTAGGTTAAGGTTAGGTTAAGGTTGCCATGTGTAAGAGTTTTGTAAAGGGGACGGAAGCCCTAAACTTCCGTATGTTAAGGATTGATGTGTTAAGATGAGAGAGGGGGCGGAAGTCATTGTAACCCTTAGGGGAACAATAAACATATACATACATACTAGTGGGATAAAAGTGTGTGTCCCTGTTGGGAACACAAGGAAAACTTCCCGATTTGTAATTTCTGTTTGCTGTTCCTAGATTTTCCGATACGCCAACTGAATGGTTCAATCCCATTTATCAAGTAAATGAATATTTGGCTAGCCGCATAGTCAGCGTGAGGACGAGAATTAAGCGGGTTACTGGAGTGGGAGTGAGACGCCAATAAGGGTGCGAACGCTCGAGGGTTACTCGTCATACCTCTTTAATTATGACAAATATGGAAAAAGTGATAAGAAATGACTTGGAGAGGGACTGAAATCTAGGGGGTTGTAGGATTTGGCGGTGAATTTGGTGATACATTAAAAAATGAACACGCGGTTAAGTGTCTCTGAGTTTATTCCACCGACTTGGGTATCGCCGATGGCACTTGTCTGTTCGTTTAACAAATAAATAAAATAACTCCTTCACTTCCACTTCAATTATAAATTACACTAGTAGATCACTAACTTCAGTTTAATAGCACTGAAGTATTGGATGATTTACTCAAGGTTGATTTACTCGGGATAGATTGATATAGGTGATTTTACACGGAATTCTTAACACGGACAAACGTTGACGTTAACAGAGAAAAAGGGGGTGATAACTGTCTCTAGGTGAATTGCAATGGATAATTTTCTCAATTACTGACACGTGTTGCCCGGATAACTTGAACTTGAACTCTAACTTGTTCGTTATGGTGATTTTCCGGGGGGTGGGGGTCCTCGATGCTGCCCAAAATGCCGATTGGAGTTGACCGAATTCGATCGGAGTTGACCGACCATCCATATTGAATCATCTCCACTTCGAAAATCCTGGGGGGTGATTTATCATCAGCGATGATGGATCAATTTTGCTCATTTTCTGGAGGTTCCTCTGCTGGTGGTGGGTCGGGTGGGGAGAAGGCAGAGTTTAGCGATACCTCGTGTTAGTGTGGTAATTGTCGCAGGGCTCTCTCTGCCCTTGGTGATTCGTCTGCTGCTTGGGGGGCTGTTGCTCCAGCCTAGATATTGGATCGTCTCCACTTCGAACAAAAATTATATATGTATTTCGACCTACTGAGCAAATTCTGCTTGAGACTTTTTGCCGTATCTCTTACCGTTTTTGAAATAGAACGTTGTAAATAATTCAATTATTAATAACAAAAAAACAGCTCGATCAATTTCAACCAAAAACTGATCAGATCTAAGTTCCATGAAGACGCTCCGAATAAGAAATCGATGACCCCGATCGTGCAATCCGTTCGTAAGAAATTGTTAACCAAAAATCCGCTTCTACACACAGAAACATACATACACACACACACACAAACATACACACACACAGACAGACATTTACTCGGAATTTGATGGGAAGCATTTTGGTATATATGGCGCGATATAAACAATCGATTTTGTTAATAGCAATTAACCATGAGTGTTAGCCAACAAGTCATAAAACATCGAATGTGTATCTTTACGTGTGGAACGACTTTGATTCAACGCATTGTTGCGTATCTCTAACCATTCTTGCGATTTAGCGATTTCAAACAATTGAATTTATTAATAACAATAAACTATCGGTGGCAGTCAAAAACGTTATAGAACATTAGATCTGTATTTTTGTGTGTGGAACAAATTTGATTGAATCATTTTTTTCGTATCTTCAATCGTTCTCACGACGCAACGACATAAACAATTCATTTGTTAATAACTATATCATCGTTGGCTCGATCATGTTCAAAATCTAATCAGGGCTAAGTTAGGCGGAAACCTATTCA
Source organism: Asobara japonica (assembly GCA_026005395.1). Classification (NCBI taxonomy): domain Eukaryota; kingdom Metazoa; phylum Arthropoda; class Insecta; order Hymenoptera; family Braconidae; genus Asobara; species Asobara japonica. The sequence continues at coordinate 203,242 of BQMI01000170.1, forward strand.
ATGAGTATAAAAAAAACCCAAAGTAGATAATTTGTCTGCGAGAAATCGTTCGACAAAATTTTGCTCACATACGCACACACACACACACAGACAAACATCTGGCTCAAAATGGTTGGAAACGTTTCTAGGGGTCATCAAACGTGGACAACAAGTGAAATTTCCAATTTCGATTTCCAGACCCATAACAATAACTTCCCTAAGATCGGGAAGTTAAAAAATTGACAAGTTAATAATATCGCACCTACATTGACCTTTTCACACAGCATGGCCATTATAGAATCGACTCATAGCTGAGTCGTCGTTGACGAAAACTGGCCTGATGGGGCATCTATCGGAGATTAATGTCATAATCTTATCGATACCGATGTTCACAATACTTCCTAACCACTTTTAAGTAACATGTTCGTTCACTAACAAATTGCTTTCTCCAGAGCAATATTCAAGTGACGATCATACATTTCTCATTAAATGTTCTGAACTAGCGATGTATGTATAGATGTTGATCCGTATAATGTTGTGAGAAGTGTACGTTGATTGAAAAATTAGCGTCCATTTTTGTTCAAGTTGTTACAAAGCCTTATAAAGCTCATTTGGAATTTTGAAGTTTCAACTAATTTTGGAGCATCTAACTATACTTCGACTTCGAGTGAGTAACTAACCAAAAATGTAGAATCAATATTGGACATACGCAGAATAACTGATATTTTCAAATAAACAAACGGAAATAAAGGTGAATCGGCTAATCCACATTAAAAAATAAATAACGTATTGCACAGTGCATTTTTCGATGATAGATTAAACAATTAATTCCATAACGGTTCGCATCAATTTTTTATAATTATTAACCTTTAGCTGCCACGCTGGGGTCGTTCGTGACTGGGCCTTATGAATAAAATCAGTCATTTCTCGGATTTCTTTGCAAATTATATTTTTTTTCAACAAATTTTTTTTTTCTTTTTATCTTTAACGCCTTTGATCCCTTATGGATATATGGGCGTGTGGTCCATACCCTGCACCGCATTCGCATGATAAGACACAGGAAACCACAGAAAACCTGTGTCGGTACAGGCGGCTACTCTATGAGTAACCTCCCGCTCATCAGACATTCCGAAAAAATTCTCGCCCTATATGGGGGATTTGAACCAGGAACCGAAGCGGCCGCGCTCAGACTGCGCGCTTAGTCCACTCGGCTATTCTGACGTCGGTAAACACAAATTTTCAACAAATTAAACAAACAGGTTTTCAACAAATTAAATTTACAATTTTTTGCATCGCACTCATATTGTCTTGAAAAGGGGTCGTTAATGTACAACTGTGAATTTTTTTACGATGAAATACCGGTTGGTTCACTTAGAATAGAAGGTTATGTGACTAGGGTCAAAAACGCCTCAGTGTGGCGGCTATGATTGCCGCCGGAAGTGTGGCAGCCAGGGTTGGGCGAACCGTCGAATTTGGAGTTTTTTACGTTACCATGTAATAAATTGGTAATTTCCCTCCGGTCGGTAATAAATGTAAAGAATGTAAATAATTCCCATAACCTCTTAATTCCACCGAAATTTAAGATCATTGTCATTATACCCTATTTTTAACAAATTAATGAACAATCAATAATAAAATATAACAATATAATTGATAATTGGGATAGTTGAGTATACACAACTGTGAGTATAAACACAAATCGCAACTCTTGCATTACAAGACTTAAAAATTGCAGAATGTAGCTATAATATAAATCATAATATTCTTGAACCCCATCAAATATGTATGCTATCATCATGGTAAAAGAGAGGTACAACATTAGTATTTATGCCGTGATTTCTGACAATACATCGGCGACGATGCGCATGGGGCGTTTGACAAGTATTTGGCACACTACATGTAATTCACACAGTGCTAATTTATTAGCCAAGTCGTTAGTAAGTCCGGAATTCGCCGAATCCGTGAACAAACTATTACGCGAATTTAAAACCTCAAAAGCGGAGCATGAACTGAAAAAGCGCAAAGGTACTAGGATTATGCTAGCGTATGAGACTCGATGTTGCCTGAACAATCTGGGGATTATGCGTCAATTGGTTGAGGAAGGAGTTCTAGTGCTCAAGGCTGAAAAATCAGAAATTACTAAAAGACCGTTCATTAGATAATCGTTTGCAAGCCGCCATTATCCTTTTTGATCCCATTTGCAAACTCATAAATTCTTGCCAAGGTGATGATCGTAACCTCACGGATGCTGCTGAACTCTGATTGGAGTTGGTAATCCCTGATGCAGATGAAAAAATTGATCAGGTACTAGACCAACGATTGGACAAAGTCTTACAACCGATTGAAAACTCATTTAGAGTATCTCAATACAAAGGTTCATGAATTTCTTCAATCAGAATTAGAAATGGAATACCCTCAGGAATTACAGGGATTAGACTAGAGTTCGTAGAAAACAAAATTTTTAAATCTGTTTCCGAAAAAAATCTTTCTGCAAGAGCCTTTTGGTGCTTGATTGAGGAGTATTACCCAACTCTAAGCCGGCTCGCTCAAAGGTTATTGAATATACCCAGCTCTACTGCACAGATCAAGCGACTATTCTCCAACTGGTCCTTCATGCACTCCGACCTGCGAAATCGATTGAGCGTTGTTGCGTACTATGCATTAAAAATTGAGGATTTGACTGAAGATGACATGGAATAATTAAAGAAGAAATTCAGTGTTAACTCTCGACATGTCTTTATTTGGTCCAATAAATGAATGACTCGTTTACATTATACAGGCTTGAATCATTTTTGTGTAAGCTGCACGAATTATTCTAATAATCTCTAACAACTGAACGCAATCTCTTATAACTCTTCATGTTCTCGATTGCACTGAATCCTTGGTGGGTCCATATATCATATCCTGTTTGTAATGGCGTCATAAACTCAACTTTTTAAACGAATAGAAACAACTTATCAACTTTCGCAAAAATATAATTGAAAATGGATTGATATCGATTGGAAAACCAATTGATCAAAAAATGATTTTATTAAAACTTTTCACAACAATCAAAAATTCTCAAGTTTTAAAAAATCTATGAAACTATTGAAAATTCACAAAGAATCTAAAAAATTTCCGACTTTTCTGAATTTTTGCAATTTTTAATATTCTTAGGTTTGTTTTTTTTATTTTTCCAAATTCTTAGAGTTCTCGAATTTTTTCATTCTCAAAATGAGTTCTTGACTTTTCAAATCTGAAAAATCGTCGAAATCACCAACACTTTTTACAAGTTTCCAAAATAAATAAAATTTTCAAAATGTTTAGAATTCGCAAGAATTTTTAATATCAAAAAGTTTCCGATTTTGAGTTGTCTAAATTTGTTAAAAGTTTTAAAGTCGTTAGAATTCACAATTTCTGGAATTCTCTATAAACAAATTCGACGAAATAATTTTGCGATCAATTAGTTTTCAATGTGAGTTTACCCGTTCAAAACCAAGCTTGATGTCAGCTTGAAGCCAATCTTATATTTGAAATGCAAAATAAAGAAGTAACGATATTAAATAGTACGGAATTGACTATTTTTTCTCGCGATTTATAAGCTTTGACTTATGAAGAACTAAATTTAATAAATAACACAACTTCTTTTCAAGTATGATACGAATTTCAATTTTTAAATAGAAAAACAACGCGTATTTACGGATCAGCAGTAAACTAACTTTTGGGATAAACTAAACAAGGGAGGCAAATCTGGTATCCTAAAAACCATGTCTTTGGCATTTCTCCGTTTCGCTCATCAAGTCATGATGAAGTAACTGATACCAAGAACCAAGCTACTTTTAGCCCTGGCTTAGGGTGATGATGAATCTTGGTCAGTTTGTCCTGGCTGACTGGAGACAGGCCATTGTTTGGGAGATCCCAAAATTCGAGCTTGGTTGTAGTTATTGGTACTCTCGGCAATTTTTGCACAAACTGTGATAGGTCTGTGTATTGCGGCTCAACCAAATCCCAGAATAATTCCCATTCGAGAATTTTTTTACTGAAAAGCTTATCGAATGGAGGCTCGCTCTTTTTATAGGCAGCAGATCCTTCTAGTGCGTGTCCATCCAATTGTTTTAACAAGAAGTTATTGAGACTCTTCATTCTCGACGATTTTTGGGTAAAATGTTGTCCACGATACTTCTGATGAAAAAAATTGCCAGCCAGCATAAGTGGCGAGAGAAACTTTTCACCCAAATCAAACCCATTATCTGCAGAGCTTTCACAAAGCTTTTCGAATTGAAGCCATGCCTCTACCATATCAGCCACAATTGTCTGGGGATCATCACACAGGATGCCCAGATTATCTAAAGCATCCAGTAATTTGAGTCCTTCCTTGAGTTTCTCGTCAAACTCTATGTCAAAAAGAAATCCAACTGTCTCTTTTGTCAATTTTATTTTATCCTGTCCACGCAGATTGTTCACAGTAGGAAGCTTATTCAGGTACGCGGAGTATAACGAACGTCTCTCTTGCCAGTCATCAATTGCATTTGGAAATAAATCCCAATCACAGTCGCTCGATTGGGCGTCAAAGTCATGCAGCAGAGACACCAAGTGTTCAGTGACAAAGTGCCCAGGATCCAGGCGATATGCTGCAATTTTGATCAATTCTTTTTGATCTACAAAACACCATAAGTCGGTTTCCGGCTCCAAGTTGATTTGCATCAACGTATCTCCAACGACTATGGCATACAACTCCATGCCATATTCAGTTTTCACTTGCTTGCTGACTGCCCAACGGATTTGGGCTTCCAAAGGTGCATATAGCTGAGCCTCAGTTAGTTCAATACCCCATGAATTGACGTACAATTTTCCTTGGCTTGTTTGAATCACTGCTATGATTTTATCAGCCTCTGCTCCCTTTACCTTCTCTGATTTGCCCAGTAACAGCACTGCATCCTCTGGTCCCCCTTCAAGCTGTGTTAATTTACATGAAGCCAAAACTTCATTCAGCAATTCTGTTTTGACCTACTAGGCAATTTGTAGGCTGCACGTAACTTATGAACCAAATTTTTCAAGTGGATAGAATCAATGCACTTGATCTTAATTTCACATGCAAACATCATTTTTGCCAGCAGCACGTTAACTTCTGAATTTTCCACTTCACGCATAGCATCTACGAATGGTTTCAATGGACGTTTACGTGACCGCGGTGTGGTGGAAACTGATGATTCTGGTCGTAAGGAAAGAGCTGCAGCCTCTGAAGACGCTTTTATTCCTCCAACCTGTAAAATAAGAACAGAAACAATGTTTTCTTCATTTCTAGAAAATATCACATAAGACGATCTTCAAAACTCCGTAGAAATATCCCACCTCTGTTATTTGTATTCATACAGTTTCGATATATCGCGTGCCATGTGGAAAAAGGTCGTATGCACTTTTTTGGAATTTCTTTGAGTCATGGGAAAAGGTCGTATATGAGCATTCCGAGGGGATGGTAAATCTCGATGTTTCGTGTCATTCGGGTTCTTCCTAGACCAGCGTCATTATTTATTTATTTTTTTTTTAATTAGTACAAGTTTTTTCCACATCAACCTTCAAAATCAGTATAAATTAAAAAAGAAACATTTTTTGGCGAGAGTCTAGAATGATCCCGAATGACACGAAACATAGAGATTTAGCATCCCCTCGGGATGCTCATATACGACCTTTTTCCACATGACTTGAGAAATTAAAAAATAAGTGCATACGACCTTTTTCCACATGGCACGCGATATACTTTGATTTCATTTAACGGTCATGCTTTTGCAACTGTAGTTTTCAATTTTTATATTAGTAGTCGTGGTTCAAAAATGTGGTATTTTGCTGGACATAATATTTCAATGTTTTGTTTTGGTAAGATCATGCGAGAGATTGCAAGAATTGGGAGGCTTGGGAAAAATAGCAAAAAATACGATTTACACTGGCACCTCAACAAAGTATATAAAAAAGCAACGCAGCACACATGGGAAAACACGTATGTAACAATTTTTCAAACTTCAACGGATCTCATTTTTTATATAGTGAAAATTGGATTTTTTCATTCTTCTGAAGTATAAATTTTCCATTATCCAAATTGAATTTGAGCCTGTGTAATGTTAATATAATTATCAATAAAATGAAGTGCGATGAGACAATCGCCAGTAATGGATGGATTAAACAGAAAGATGTCCGATGCACCTACATAGTTTTTTTTAGAAAAGACAAATCTACAGGCAATGTAATCAATACCTCTCTCGTCTCACCGAGACTTGGCTGCTCGGAGCCCTTTTTTATAGATTCTGATTTTTTTGGACTCTGATCCCTGTAAACAAAAAAGCGAGGTTATGTCGTCATCAATCTGTCGTTGATTATTCCATATTTGAAATTAACTTTTGGAGGTAAGGTAATTTATATGTAAATAATTATAATTTTCGTAGCATATATTGATATTTGCCTGTGTCGTTGCATTCTTCCAGAAAAACTACTTGCATATTCCAACTCATAAATCAAGCACCTGACTCTACCCCCAGGTAACCTTTTGAAATTTAAATCGGCGTACACCTGACTTGTTGGTCGACCGACACCCATTGTTGTCCGCCTTGTCGATTTGTATGATACTCTTGTTTGTTTATGAAATTTTCAATAAAAAATCGAATAAATTCAAGGCACTGTCTAAAATTTTTCCAACCTCGCTATTTAAATAGATGTCATAGGCCTTTGGACGGTCTTTCTAAACTCCGCTAGATGGCGCCATGAGCGGGTTATAAAGGTAAAGAACTCCAAAAATTCTTTACGTAAATTACCGAGTTTATTACATGTAAAAAATTCGGTAATTTACTCGAGGTAATTTACATGCTCAACCCAGGTCGCAGCTAAGGGTTAATCTCAATCGGATAATGTTTTACTTCCATATTTCATTTTTCACACTCCATAACTCATTCAGAGCCATCAGATTACATCTCTAAATTGGAAAATGAATGATGCTGCACGGTCTCCATCATGTAAACACTGACGTTCTATATTAAATCTATCATAGGCTAATAATACGGCTTTTCAATTACAGGTGATTTGCCACAAGAACTGAGAGCGTTCAAAGTTTTGCACTATCTTTTTTGCCCGAAACGAGTTCCAGGACTACCCAGATGTAGACCATCGGCTAACGGATGTTCCACAGAGCTAACGGATTTATGCAATGGATGTACTAAGTAGCCGTATTGGATGCTGCTATTGTGGATCATAAAACCTTGGTACACGGGCATGGCCTAGCTTTGCAGCCTAAGATATTTGCTGTTGGTATAATGGAGAATAGTCTTTGCTATTATATGGTCATTAATAATGTTAAGTATCGATTCAATGGAGTTCCGAATGCTGTTAATGTTACTTTCAAAGCTTTGTTTGCCCTGGATGCGAAATACCCAGCCAAATGTCAACAGGTTTGGTATTGTCTTGAAGAATACGTTTATAATGTTCGCGTTCGCAAAGGAAACCGAGGTTCTACAAGCGTCGCTTCTCTCATTTCTGAAATGTGAGCTCCTTCTCATGGCGATATTACCTAATTTAGCAGCCCGGGATGGCTATAATGGTTTGCACGAACAATAATTTGTTTTTGCTTCCGAATGGAAGCATTGCAATCGGTCAATTTTCACTTCTGCTAATTATGCTTGTAAACGATACAACAACTTTGCTTGTTGCTTTTGTACGCATGCTAGCGTTCGCAAAAATTGAGATAGAAACTTGAAATTTGGAAAGGAGGGTCCTTTTGTTACGGCGAAGAACCCTATTGAATGACGATTCAATCACATCATTAATTTTATAGAATCCAATTTTTACGGTTTTTTCATTACTTCATTTCTCGAAACGTATTCATCCCATTTTTTTCCAAAATATGAGCCTTAACGAGATCTATGAACTGGTTGAACAACATTGAGACAATCACTTTGTGTAATATGAGATATTCCTGTTTTTGCTTGCGTTCTCCTGGAAAAAGCTTTCCCAATACTGGAACATTTTCATTTTGTGTGCAATTAGACCATTCGGAAGCTTACCACCAATGAAATTGGAGGAAATAAAAAAAACCGGTGACATATGTGACACATTCGAATGGGGTGACCCGACGACCATCTGCTTGTTTATTTTTACATGTGGAACAACGTTTATTAAGTAATTTGTTTCGTATTTTCAACCGGTCTCACGATACAGCGATATAAATAATCCATTTTGTAAATAACAATTAACTATGGCGAAAAAAGTCATAAACACCAAATGTGTATTTTTGTGTAGAACGACTTCCATTAGGCACTTTGTTTCGTATCTCTAACCGTTATTGGGATACAGCGATCTAGTAGAATATCAAATCGGGATTTTCACGTGTGGAACGACTTTCATTAAACACTCTGTTTCGTATCTCCAACCGTGCTCGCGATAGAGTGATCTAAACAATTAAATTGGTTAATAACAAAAAAAACGACAAAAAACTAGTGGGTGGGATGTGGTTGTGCCCTCAGTGAAGACCCAATGCAAGCTTCCGGATGTCCATTGGAAATGAACCGACATTTCGCAGAGGACAAGCGAGGTCAACTATAAATCTCACCTTCGTCAGCAGCAGCCTCTTCAACGAAAAATGTGCATGGGAGGTATCCGAAATCTACACTGCCAGTGACGATCAAGTGGTACTCTGGGAGATGTCGGTTGATTGGAGAGTCGCGCCCAGATTGAATAAAAGAACGAAATCGGCTGGAATGTGAGAAAATTCGACATCGCCAGTTTTCTTGTGGCATTAAAGATCGACTCAGTAAGTGGTAGAAATACCACCGAAAAAGTGTCAGTGGAAACCGACGGCCGCTGGTGTATTGGTGGAGCGATAAAATAGCTATACTTCACAAGCAATGTTTCGCAGCGAGAAGATCTTGGCAACGTGCTACGAAAAAATCCGATTCCGAAGGCCTTGCACTGAAGTATAGAGCGGCTAGGTGTGGGCTCACTAAGACTGCTGGAATGAACTGTTGGAGGAAGTGGAAAAGGATCCTTGGGATAGGCCGTACAAGGTGGTTATGACGCGACTGAAGAGCCAGCCGATGCCATCACCGATCTATCCTAAGCTATTGGAGAGAATTATCTCAGTTTTATTCCTCCAACAAACGTGTGCAGCCAGGAAGGTATCTTCCCCAGCAGATGGAAACAACAGAGACTCGTACTTCTCCTCATGGGGAAAACTCCACCGGACCTTCATATCGTCCACTCGGTATGCTGGATACGTCGGGCGAGATTCTAGAGTTATATGATTAACATCATTGGTAGTTAATTAATGTCACTTGGGTTTCACTAAAACAATAAAATTCATTCTTTTATAAATATCTATTTCTCTGAAACATGGTAATATTGGGCCGAAGTATATTTTTCCCTCAGTGCAGGTCATTCACTTCTATAATTCAATGTTGTGTGCAATACCGCGTAAATATTCTGTTGTGTTGTCTTTAGGGTAACCACTCACAACTGCTGTAAGTCTTGCATCATAGTCCCTATCTCCTCTTCTTTTTTGAAGAAACATCCCTTCCCGCATTGGCTTGCTCAAAAATTGCCTCTGTTACAGATTTTCGCTGTTACAGTGTAAATGTAGCCATTGCTGCATAATTGTCGTTTGCCTCGGTTACTGATTATAAAGTGAAGAGGCATTTTTGAATTGGTGTTGGCAGGTTGATAACATAGATCACACTGACGATACCATTGAATGGCACTGGAATTTTCTATAGGACAATGATATCTTTTGTGTTAGGATTATTCTGGACGTGTTGTTGTTGTTTATAAATTCGAATACAATATTCGAAATTGAAGGTGCGGCTAGTTTGTGATTGGTAAGTTGTCCACGAGATGAGCTGGCGATATGTATATGTGTTTTTTTTTTTTTTTTTTTTTTCTACTCTTGCTACTCTTGTTACTCCAGAAACCCGTGTGATACGATGGCGGGCGTCTACGATGGAACCCTCCCTCCCCCCCCCCCCCGCGACGGGTCGCGTTCGGTCCCGGCTCACGGTCTCACTTCATGGATACCGCCGATAGCACACGGAATGTTCCTGCCATCGGTCGGAGTCCGTGAGAAAATATTTTTCAGAAAAAATATTTGCAGTGAGCGGGAATCGAACGCGGGACCTTTAGAATAGTAGGCAGACACTCTACCCACTACGCCAAAGCCCCGTCATGTGTGTATATGTGTATGTATGTATATTAGGGTGGCTGTTAAAACCCTCATGGAGAGGTTTTGGGTCGAGCACCCTCTGTATTGGCTCGAAATAAATTAAAAATAATCTGTGCAAAACTGCAGCTTTCTATCTCAAGGAGAACCCGTGCAGGCAGAGTCGTCTTTTTTGCCATTTAAATAACACGGCGTTTTCTTCTGATTTTTTTCTTTTTTTTGTGCAAGTTCTACGAAGTCGATACAAATTTGAACTATTCGCCAATATTTCCGGAAATAGGTATACTTTACATTTTCCCCTATGTTTTGACTAATTCTCTCCAATTTAGAAGAAGAGGAGTGGGAGATAGTACATACGGATTATGGATCATTGAAAATTAGTCAATTTCATGGTCATAGAATCAAAGGGGCGTTAGTGATATCGTGAAGTTCGTTGGATGGATTTTACGCGAAAAAAAAAAATTTAACCTCAAACAACATTTCAAATTGCACAGTTGCGGGGGTCGCCAGTGGCGCGAAATGATATTTATCCGAACTAAATGACATTTTGCTCTATAGATTCACTTTTTCCGCCGAGTCGACGTACTCTGGTACAACCTCAAAATTTTCCCGCGTCAACTAAAGTAGAAAACTTTGTTACCTCGCAAAAACATGTATTCTCCACCCAAATTATCGCAAAATATTTTCCTAATTGGTGATATTGACACGCAAATTTATGGAAACAAATTACCCTCAAAATTACAAATCTTGAAAGTCTTGTTTTTCAATTTGTGATGCGTGAAATTGTCCGTGAGTGAAAGTGCAAGTCTTGTCGTCAAAGAAGTTTCAATTTTTTGGAATAAAGCCCGGTTGCCGACTCAGACAGAAGCGAAATGTGTTGAAAAAGTGAAAAAGTTGTCGGAGGAATGGCGTAAATTACCAAAAAGTGCCGGTAAAGACTATAATTTGGAGCGTGAAAAAACGTTCAGTGCCACTCTTCAGAACGTGTTTGACATTGCTCATGCGGATATTGATGAAATGATTGATGAGTTGGGGGAAAATTTTTGGTTAATCAAAGGAAAGACGGCCGAATAGGGTACATTGCTGACGTCGAAAGTACGTATGATAATCAAGAAAAAGTACGATTACGCAGAGAAGAGGAACAGGCAGCGAGAGGATCAAAGAATCAAGTGGAACTAGCAGCTCTTGGTAAATCAGATTTCTACATTATTTTGTTCAATGAAAAAAACGAATTAAAATCCTGGGTACCTCAACGAAAAATTGCAATTGAAACTTGACAATAAAAATTGTGAAATGAAATTCGAAATTAAAAATTGAAGTTGAAAACTGAAGTTGAAAATCGGAATTGAAAATTAGCATTGAAAATTAGAATTGAAAATTAAAATTGAAAATTAAAATTGAAAATTAAAATTGAAAATTAAAATTGAAAATTAAAATTGAAAATTAAAATTGAAAATTAAAATTGAGAATTAAAATTGAAAATTAAAATTGAAAATTAAAATTGAAAATTAAAATTGAAAATTAAAATTGAAAATTGAAAGATGAAATTGGAATTGAAAATTGAAGTCGAAATTGACCATTGAAACTTGAGACTAGAAATTGACAGTGAAAGTTGAAATTGACCAGTCAGATTGAAGCTTGCAATCACGTCAAACCTCTCATCAAGATATTTTATTTTTTAGTAAACCAAATTATTGACAACAATTGCCGTTCGGGGGAAATTGCAGAAATAATTTTTTTCACTGATAGTTGATACATAAAAATGTCTGCGTTTGCTGATCTGTATGCTCTACTCTTCAGGGCTATTGCTGTTGTATATATGGCACGGTATGTATATTGTATTCAATTTTAATTTCGGTTTCAATTTGAATTCCCAATTCCATTGTTCAATTTTCTGTTCAAATCTCGTATTATTGTATGCATGTTGTTGACATTGTATTCGACGGAATTGGCATCAAGTGGAGAAACTTGTGAGATACCCTTGAGTCAACAAAGCGTTAGTACTTATTTCAGCGTCTCATTCGAAGATTTTGTGTCGCAAGCTGGTCCATCAGAACCGAAGAAATCTAGAGGAAGCGTCAAAGTCATAAATGAAAAAGTGGTAGCACCCTTGGATCTATGCAGAGTGTCTGATAGAAATGCTGTCCACCTGATCATCGCCATTGCTCAATCACTCAATGTCGATGCAAACACATTAACTGTCAGTCGAACATCCATCCATGACTCCAGAGAGTTATTGCGGGAAGCCAAAGCCAAGAAAATAAGGGAAGTATTTAAAAATGCGGACCCCGAAGCTGTTGTATTGCACTGAGATGGCAAAATGCTCCCCAACCTGCTCAAACGTGGAGTTCACGATCGACTAGTAGTTGTAATCAGCAATGGAAGTGGTGTTGAGCAATTACTGGGGTTTCCAGAACTCGAGAGCGGAACAGGAAAAAGTCAGGCTGAAGGCATTTATGAAGTCATCGATGATTGGGATCTTACTGGAAAAATCAAGTCAATCTGCTGTGACACAACTGCTTCAAATTTCGGTCATATCAGTGGTGCAGCCGTTTTGTTAGAAGGAATACCTGAGAGAAAACTTCTCTATCTTCCATGTCGACAACACATGGAATGAGTCTTGAGGAGCGTTTTTGAGGAAAAAATGCCTCCTTCTTTGGCCCATACGTACCTCTTTTCAAGAAATTTCAAAGTTTTTGGCCCCACTTGGATGAAACGAAATATAAACCTCGTTTGGAGAATGAAAAATTGAAGTCGATTTTGGGAGATCACGTAGAGGAAATTAATCATTTCGTTGAAGAAACTTTAGAAGTTAATTAGCCTCGAGATCATTATGAAGAGCTTTTAAATCTCACTCGAATATTCCTTGGAGTAGTTCGACGGACAAAATTAAGTTTCGTGTTCCTGGCGCATTTCATCATGCTCGTTGGATGGCTAAGGCCATTTGTTCACTGAAAATTTATTTATTTCGGGCTGAATTTCACTTGACTGCAAGAGAAGAAAAAGCGCTTTCCGAAATATGCACCTTTATCGTTCTCATCTACGTAGAAGCTTGGTTCTCGGTACCACAAGCGCCACGAGCCCCCAATCACGATCTCCAGTTTTTGAAGAAGCTTCAAGAATATAAATCGATTGATGAAAAAATATCTCAGGTGACGCTCAAAAAATTCAACAATCACTTGTGGTATCTCAATCCTGAAACATCCGCTATGGCCTTTTTCGATGAACAATTGTCGTTGGATGTCAAGAGAAGAATGGCATTACAAATGACTGTGAATGGCGATTCGGACGAAAATTACCCGAATCGTGTCGAGATTGATTTGAAAACTGTTAATGGCTGGTATTTCAAACAGATGGATTGGTTTGTAACTGCACAAACTTTCAACTTCTTCGAAAGGTTCAATATCAACAAGAAATTTCTGCACCTCGATCCGTCAGAATGGCCCCAGGATGCTGATTACATTGCATGAATGGAAATGATTAAAGGCTTGGCAGTTGTGAATGACCGTGCAGAGAGAGCAGTTCATTTAATGAGTGTTTACAATCATATTTTGACACGAAATGAAAGTCAAAAACAATATATCCTACAAGTTCTACAAGAATACCGGAACCAAATAAAGGGCTGCACCAAAGAAGAAGTGTTGAAGGAATTCTAAAAAAAAGGTAAAAAATACGCTATGATTTTTTTTCGACTCATTTAACCTACTTTCCGTGTTAGCACAATCAAGTCATCCGAATGATTAGAAATAAAAAATTACCAAACAGACATTTTTTTTGTTGCAAACAATACATTTATTACAAACATACGCCCCTTTGATTCTATGACCATGAAATTGACTAATTTTCAATGCTCCATGATACATCTCCCATTCCTCTTCTTCTAAATTGGAGGGAATCAGTCAAAACATAGAGGAAAATGTCATTTTCGCGGAAAATTGACATGTGTGACTGCAATTTTTTATTAATTACCTATGTCAAATATTGATTGACTCATGGGACAAAAGTTTCATGTAAAATATAGCTATTTCCGGAAATATTGGCGGAGAGTTCAAATTTTTATCGACATCGTAGAACTCGCACAAAAAAACGAAAAAATCGGGAAGAAAACGCCGTGTTATTTAAATGGCAAAAACGTCGATTCCGCCGGAACGGGTTCCCGTTGAGATAGAGAGCTGCGGTGTCGCTCAGATTATTGGTAATTTATTTCGAGCCAATAGAGAGGGTGCTTGACCCAAAATCTCTCCATGAGCGTTTAACGACCACCCTAATGTATATGTGTATGTATGTACATGGGAATGTATGCATATGTGTATGTGGGTATGTATGAATGTGTGTATATGTGTATGTGTATATATGTGTATGTGTATATATGTATATGTGTATGTGTATATATGTATATGTGTATGTGTAGATGTGTTTTTTTTTTTTTTTTTTTTTTTTTTATAGAAAGAAAAAGAGAAAGAAGGAAGTCAACCTCCTTCCTCACACTTCCTTCTTTCTCTTTCCTTCCTCTTTTTCTTACTTTTTCCTTTATTGAACAAACTTACAAAATTAACAAATAAAACATAACGTGCAAAGGACAATACCCCTTGTCACATACAATACAGTTCGGTTGGTCCCCAGAACACGACGGAACATCTGCTGAGCAATACTTCGTTGTGTAGGGGACGATAGCCTTGGCTTCCTCAGTAGCGAATCCTTTCCGGTCGTTCACGGTAAGAAGATCCTCCATTTACTCTGGGTTTTTCCGAAGCTGCTCCTCGCGGCGCAGCTCCTGCAGAACCTCCATTGCGAAGTCGCTTGTCGCGTTCCATGCTGCCTCTGATGACAGCATAACTTCCACAAGATTTCCAACATTAATGGGTTTGCCTACGCTATTTTCCCATATAGACCGTTGGACGTCGAATCGCGGACATGCAAAGAGAACATGTTCCGCGTTTTCCTGAATTCCCTGACACTTTCGGCAATCCGGGGAATTTTCATGCTTGAATTTGTGAAGGTATTCCCGAAAGCACCCGTGTCCTGAGAGCACCTGAGTTAGGTAGTAATTGACTTGTCCATGTGATCGGTCAAGCCAAACATTTAACTCCGGAATAAGTCGATGAGTCCACCGGCCTTTGCTCGAGGCGTCCCACTGTAGCTGCCATCGCTGGATGCTGTGGTTACGTTCTTCTCTCCTCAGTTCTACTGGGCTCAGCTTAGTTGACGTTTTGCGTGTGTAGAGTCGCCTACGCTCCTCCGCTAGAACTTCGATAGGTATCATCCCAGCAATGACGCACACTGCTTCGTTGGATACTGTCCGGTATGCGTCAGCCACCCTCAGGACACTCAGCCTGTAGACTGGAACAACTTGCCGTCGTGCTGCTTGACTTCGTAGGGCATCTGTCCATATGGGGATACCATATGTTAATACCGATGTGACAACTGATGATAACAAGAGTCTTCTCCTCTGTTTTGGCCCTCCAATGTTCGGCATGAGTCTTGCAAGGGCAGTCCTCACTGCACCCGCCTTACTGCTTGCATGTTGGGCTTGTTGTCTAAAACTGAGTCGGGCATCAATCATAATTCCTAGGTACCGTATATAGGGCTGGGAAGTTATTTCGTAATCGCCAACTTGCAGCGTGATTGTCTCCAGTTTCTTTCGGCTCGTGATGAGTAATGCCTCAGTCTTATGCTCTGCAAGTTGTAGACCAATCGAGTCCATCCATTTCCGTATCTTGTTAAAAACATTATCGAAAATGAGCTGAAGCGTGAATAGATGTTTTTCCACGATGGTTATAGCCACGTCATCTGCAAACGCCACGAGCTTTGCCCCCGTCGGCAGTGCCAGTTTCAGCAATTCGTCGTACACGATATTCCACAGAAGGGGCCCCAACACTGAGCCTTGAGGTACACCCCCAGTCACCTTATATGTTTTGGGGCCTACTTCTGTGTCATACTTGAGAACTCTGTCGGTGAAGTAGTTACCTACCATCTTTTGGAGATATGCCGGTACAGATAGCTTCGATAATGCCGCCAAAATGGAATCCCACCGTACCGAGTTGAAAGCGTTCTGGACGTCCAGAGTAACAACCAAACAGTATTGTTTCGTACCTCCTTTCCATCGTCCGCCCTCAATCGCTCTCTTCGCTGTTTTCACCACCAGGTCTATAGCATCCAACGCAGATCGTCGTCGTCTGAAGCCGTATTGGGCTTCGGCCAATAGGGGTTCCACCACTGCCTCAATTCTCTGATGTATAATGCGCTCCAGGATCTTGCCCGCAGTATCCAGCATACAGAGTGGACGATATGATGACGGTTCGTCCGGAGGCTTTTTTCCCTTAGGAAGCAGTACCAGTCTCTGTTGCTTCCATCTGCTGGGGAAGATAACTTCCTGAATGCAAGCATTGTACATATCGAGAAAGATTCCAGGTGCTGCATTAATGGCGGCCTTCAGTGCTATGTTTGGCACACCATCGAGACCAGGGGCCTTGTTGTTGCCCACTCTACTACAGGCCTGCAATAGTTCATCAGCTGTAATCGGTGGAATTTCGTCGTTGATACCATTCTTCACATACGTCCCAATAATATTCGTTTGTTGAGGAAATAAGACAGCCACAATCCTCTCCAGGAGCTCAGGGCAGGTCGGTGATGGCATCGGTTGACTCTTAAGTCGCGCCATAACCACCTTGTACGGTCTGCCCCAAGGATCCTTATCCACTTCCTCCAAAAGCTCGTTCCAACAGACTCGTTTTCGAAGCTTTATGGCCTTGGTGAGTTTACGCTTAGCGGCTTTAAACTTCACTTCCAGGCTTTCAGGATTGGACTTCTTCCTTGCGCGTTGCCAGGATCTTCTCGCTGCGAAACATTCCTTGCGGAGGGTCGCGATTTCATCGCTCCACCAATACACCGGTGGCCGTCGGTTTCCACTAAGTTTCCTGGGCATAGTGGCATCGCAGGCGTCGGTGACTCTCCGCATGACTCCGTCTATGTGTAGATATGTGGATGTGTATATATGTGTATGTGTATATATGTGTATGTGTATATATGTGCATGTGTATATATGTGTTTTTTTTTTTTTTTGAAAGTTCAAACCTCCTTCCTCACACTTCCTTCTTTCTCTTTCCTTCCTCTTTTTCTTACTTTTTCCTTTATTACATAAACTTACAAAATTAACAAATAAAACATAACGTGCAAAGGACAATACCCCTTGTCACATACAATACAGTTCGGTTTGTCCCCAGACCACGACGGAACATCTGCTGAGCAATACTTCGTTGTGTAGGGGACGACAGCCTTGGCTTCCTCAGTAGCGAATCCTTTCCGCTCGTTAACGGTAAGAAGATCCTCCGTTTACTCTGGATTTTTCCGCAACTGCTCCTCGCGGCGCAGCTCCTGCAAAACCTCCATTGCGAAGTCGCTTGTCGCGTTCCATGCCGCCTCTGATGACAGCATAACTTCCACAAGATTTCCACCGTTGATGGGTTTGCCTGCGCTATTTTCCCATACAGCTCGTTGGACGTCGAAACGCGGACACGTAAAGAGAACATGTTCCGCGTTTTCCTTCATTCTCGGACACTTTGGGCAATCCGGAGAATCCTCATGCTTAAATTTGTGAAAATATTCCCGAAAGCACCCGTGTCCTGAGAGCATCTGGGTTAGGTAGTAATTGACTTGTCCATGTGATCGCTCAAGCCAAACATCTAGCTTCGGAATAAGTCGGTGAGTCCACCGGCCTTTGCTCGAGGCGTCCCACTGCAGCTGCCATCGCTGGATGCTGTGGTTTCGTTCTTCTGTCCTCAGTTCCACTGAGCTCAGCTCAGTTGATGTTTTGCGTGTGTAGAGTCGCCTACGCTCTTCCGCTAGCACTTCAAAAGGTAGCATCCCAGCAATGACACACACAGCATCGTTCGATACTGTGCGGTATGCGCTGACCACTCTAAGGGCACTCAGCCTGTAGACTGGAACAATTTGCCGCCGAGATGCTTGGCTTCGTAATGCATCACTCCATATAGGAATACCATATGTTAATACCGACGTGACAACTGATGATAGCAGGAGCCTTCTCCTCTGTTTTGGCCCTCCAATATTTGGCATAAGTCTTGCAAGAGCAGTCTTCACTGCTCCTGCCTTACTGCTTGCATGTTGAGCTTGCTGTCTAAAACTAAGTCGGGCATCAATCATAATTCCCAGGTACCGTATGTAGGGCTGGGAAATTATTTCGTACTCACCGACTTGCAGTGTAATTGTCTCTATTTTCTTCCGGCTCGTAATGAGGAGTGCCTCAGTCTTATGCTCCGCAAGTTGTAACCCAATCGAGTCCATCCATTGTCGTATCTTGTTAAAAACATTCTCGAAAATGAGCTGGAGCGTGGAAAGGTGTTTGCCCACGATGACTATGGCTACGTCATCCGCAAAAGCTACGAGTTTGGCCCCCGCCGGTAATGCTATTTTGAGCAAGTCGTCATATACGATATTCCACAAAAGAGGACACAACACTGAGCCTTGAGGTACCCCCCCAGTCACCCTATATGTTTTAGGACCAACCTCTGTGTCATATCTGAGTACTCTGTCGGTAAAGTAATTACCTACGATCTTTTGCAAATATGCCGGTACTTGCAGCTTCGACAATGCCGCGAGGATGGGTCCCACCGTACCGAGTTGAAGGCATTTTTGATGTCCAGGGTAACAACCAAGCAATACTGCTTCGTACCTCCTTTCCATCGCCTGCCATCGATTGCTTCTTTTGCTGTTTTGACCACCAGGTCTATAGCATCCAACGTGGATCGTCGTCGTCTGAAACCGTATTGAGCTTCGGCCAATAGGGGTTCCACCACTGCCTCAATTCTCTGATGTATAATGCGTTCCAGGATCTTGCCCGCCGTATCCAGCATACAGAGTGGACGATATGATGATGGCTCGTCCGGTGGCTTTTTCCCCTTGGCGATAAGCACGAGTTTCTGTTGCTTCCATCTGCTGGGGACAATACCTTCCTGGATGCATGTATTATACATTTCGAGGAACATGCCGGGTGCTGCATTGATGGCGGCTTTCAACGCTATATTTGGCACACCATCGAGACCGGGGGCCTTGTTGTTGCCCACTCTACTACAGGCCTGCAATAGTTCCTCAGCTGTAATTGGCGGTATTCCGTCGATAACAGCACCCTCCACCTGCTTTTCAGTCACACTCATTTGCTGGGGGAATAAGACTGAGATAATTCTCTCCAGGAGCCTAGGACAGGTTGGTGATGGCATCGGCTGGCTCTTGAGCCGCGTCATAACCACCTTGTACGGTCTGCCCCAAGGATCCTTCTCCACTTCCTCCAACAGTTCGTTCCAGCAGTCTCGTTTGCGAAGCTTTATGGCCTTAGTAAGCTTACGCTTAGCGGCTTTAAACTCCACTTCGAGACTTTCGGGGTTGGACAACCGACACCTCCCAGAGTACTGCCTGATGATCACTGGCAGTGTAGATCTCGGATACTTCCCATGCACAGTTTCCTTTCATCAGGCTGCTGCTGACGAAGGTGAGATCTATACATGAGCTCGCTTGTCCTCTGCGAAATGTCGGCTTATTTCCATCGTTCAATAGGACAACATCTAGGGTCGACATGGCTTCCAGTAAAGCCCGTCCTCGTTGATTCGTCTCCTTGCTGCCCCAGTCGACTGCCCAAGAGTTGAAGTCTCCCGCAATTTCCACTGGGGAATGCTGTTTTGCATCCACGACGAGTCTATCCAGGAATGCTGTGAAGTCTTCATAGCAAAGGCTTGGTGGTGCATAGCCGCTATAAAGATAGATACCATTCACCTTGGCCACAACGAATCCAGACTGTTGGTCTCCGTCATATGCTTCAAGCGGCAGAGCACCGCAGGACCAAATGACGGCTTTATTGCTAGTATCAGTAACCCAGTTTTGGGTATATAGGTTCCTGTAAGGTTCCGACATGACGGCAACATCAATTTTCAGGTCTCGAACCGTCTGCGTCAGCAGATCGTGTGCTGTGGTGCAGTGAGCCAGGTTCACCTGTAACACCCGCACTATGACTGTGTACGGATCTTCTGGAGTGCACCCTGGTAGACTGGACATTTGATACTACCAGTTACATGGGCATTTTCTTTCGTGGGCTCCAGTTCTACGCATAGAACGCATTTTGGAGACGCTTCACAATCGGCGCTTCTGTGCCCTTTTTCGCCGCATTTGTAACACAGGTCTGATCGGTCAATGGAGCTCTTGCAATTGACGGCAAGATGCTCGTAGTGCCAACACTTGAAGCATTTGATGGGCCTTACCACTGTCACGATGCGAGCATATACCAGGCTTATTCGTATTTTACTACCCTTACTCAGTATATTTCTTGCAGTAGCGTCAGGGAGTACCACCGTAGCAGATTGTGTTCCTCTGTAGGCCTTGCGAAGAGACTTGATGGCACTCAATGAGATATCACTATCTGCGCCATCAGCTTTCCTCAGGGCATCAAGTATGTCTTCTTTGGTAGTGACGTCATCGAGGTCTTTGATTTCAAGTTCCTGTTGAGGTCCCTTATTGAACACCTTAGCTTCGTTTTGGAGGGCTCCAACTAGTGCCTTCTCCAGCTCAACACCTTCGTCCTTCTTTCCTCGCGCTAGAATTAAAAGAACATCTCCGGAGGCTGTTTTACGGATTTTGTCCACGCATGAGCTAGCCGCGTAGACACCTTGGTCCTTCTTTATACGTCCTAATATTTCAGCGTACGTATCCTTCCCCGTGGGACGAATAATTAGCACATCAGGGCGGATTACTGCTTTCTTCTTCGTCCGAGGCTGATTCTGGTGTGTCTTCGCCACTTTTCCCTGCCTTTGGACCTTTGTCCCACTGGAACTTTCGCCCGTATCCGAGGTAACGTTCTGGATAGTAGGGTTTCGAACTACTCGGCCATTCTCCGTGGCCTCGGTTGAGTTTGCAGTCTCAGAGTTCTCCAAGGTCATTTCCTTCCTTCTTTTCACCTGTCGTGGAAGTTTTCTCTCCTCCAGAGGTGAGATATCTTTTCTCTTCGGCTGCCCACTTAGGTGAGGTGAAGTTTGGGCGTCAGCAGTCTGCACCATTGGTTGTGGGATCACTTTTGTGTCAAGTGCCACGAAACGGTCATAACTGCTTTTCATCTTATTGACCTGCAACTTAATGTGCTTGTGAACGTTTGCCTTCGGAGTGATATACTCCAACAAGTCTTTTAAAAGGTTATCAATCTTAACCATTTCAGCTTGCCTGTTCTTCAGAAGTTCTTCACTTGGGGTAGTAGACCCATCAGAGGCCAAGTGGTCCACCTCTTGAGGGCTGCAGTAGTCGGATCTCGACGAGCTCGAGCCTGCTTCGGCACTCTCACCCGCCGGTACTGGGGTATCCCTCCCCTGCACCGTAATCATTTTTCCAATGGTTGTACTGGCCATGGTTTCTTCTTTAATATGTAGGCTGTTATAGGGAGCCCACCCTTGGCACCCTTGGTTTCGGGAGTTAGGTTTCTCCCATGTGTATATATGTGTATGTGTGTATATGTGTATTTGCATATGGGTGTGTATAGTTTTTTTTTCTAAGAAAAAAGAGAAAGAAGGAAGCGAAGCTCCTTCCTCACGCTTCCTTCTTTCTCTTTCCTCCCTTTTTTTAACAATCTTTATTGAAAACAAACCAAAAAAACTTACAAATTAAAGTACAAATACAGAAAAAAAACAAAAACAAGGGACAATACCCCTTGGCCTACACTAGTAGAAGGACAACCTTCTATATCCCAGTATCCCCAAATCACGACGGAACATCTGCGGAGCAATACTTCGTTGCGTAGGGGACGATAGCCTTGGCCTCCTCAGTAGCGAATCCTTTCCGCTCGTTCACGGTAAGAAGATCCTCCGTTTATTCTCGATTTTTCCGCAACTGCTCCTCGCGGCGCAACTCCTGCATAACCTCCATTGCGAAGTCGCTTGTCGCGTTCCATGCCGCCTCTGATGACAGCATAACTTCCACAAGATTTCCAGCGTTGATGGGTTTGCCTGCTCTATTTTCCGATGCCCGCACCTTCGGCCTCTCTTTCCCACAACTCCCGATTCTTTCCCTTCAAACTCGAATTGGGCGCCAGTACATTTTTTACGGGGAATGTACAAACCGAGAGCTTCTCACGCAACTAAACTGAACTTATCGTAAACTTAACGTAAACTTATACCTATTTCTTATCGCCACCTAAAGAAAACGGGAAAAGAGGGTCAGGGAAGGATGAGGGATAGGGAAAGATGAGCGGCATGTCCCACGCTGCTCAGGATGTGGGTTATGGTAGAGAGGGTCGGGTTCAGGATTGGGACCGTCACTAACTCAAAAAGTCACGCAATCAATATAGAAGAATTCCATTAGGTTTATTCCGCAAACATACATAATGGTAGCTACAATTTTCCTAATCGTCTGGCTGGAGTTCTCCCCGAACGCTAGAAACCATAACTCTTTCGGAGAGAGGAACTAATTACACCTCCAGGAGAGGCGAGAGTTAACCCAATCAAGGGAGCTATTCAATACATCCGAAACGAACGAGGGTATGACGTATGAGTGAAAGTCGCGATAAGGGTACTGACGAAACCCACAAACCGACAGCCGAATTATTCCCTAACTCGTACGCAAACGGGTGTTCGAAAACAGGGAATAATTTCCGAGCATTCTCACAGTCACGCATCCCGACATCGGAACCGAGGACTATTTTCTGATTTTCCAAGAATTCCGCGCAATAGCCCCAATAATAATATAAAAATGACCGGGGAAATATTCCCGAAATATCCCCAAAATTCCATAATAATAACAAAATGACAGGGAAAGTATTCCTGAAATATCCCCAAAATCCCATAATAATAGCCAAATGATAGGGAAAGTATTCCCGAAATATTCCCAAAATCCCATAATAATAACAAAATGACAGGGAAAGTATTCCCGAAATATCCCCGAAATCCCATGATAATAACAAAATGACAGAGAAAGTATTTCCGAAATATCCCCAAAATCCCATAATAATAACAAAATGACAGGGAAAGTATCCCCGAAATATTCCCAAAATCCCATAATAATAACAAAATGACAGGGAAAGTATTCCCGAAATCTGCCCAAAATCCCATAATAACAACCAAATGACAGGGAAAGTATTCCCGAAATATCCCCAAAATCCCATAATTTTATGTAGGGATAATTACCTCGGAATTATCCCCGAAACTCTATTTTATTATGCAGGAATAATTATTCCGGACACCCTATTTTATTACGCGGGGACAATTATTCCGAATTATCCCCAAAATTCTATTTTATTATGCAGGGATAATTCTTTCGGAATTATCCCCGAAAATCTATTTTATTACGCAGGGATAATTATTTCGGAATTACCCCGAAACTCCATTTTATTATGCGGGGATAATTATTCCTAATCATCCCCGAAATTTCTAATTTATTATATGTTATGTCCGACATTTTACAAAATTCAGTTCTTTTAAAACTTCAATATCTCCCTTCTATTTTCTACTCATTTTGAAGTTATAATTATTTTATTATTTCGTAAATTTTAATTTCGAAATCATTTTAGAAGGAAAGACAAATATAACAATGCAATACTAAGGAATGCGGAAACTGATGAACTCGCATGACAGTCACACTAAGGCAGTATGGTGAAACCCTACGCCAAAAGTGCTGATATGCAATAAGAGCACATGAGTAAAGTCCAAAGAAATAAAGTAGGTCGATCACACCAGAATTTTCCAAAAATCGAATTAAGTTTCGTGGAGCCTCAAAAGTTTACCTCCATGGTAAAATCCACAGAAAAAGTCAGTCTGGGCACACCTGGGAAGTTAATAAGTGCTTGGTGGAAATTGATTGTGGAATCGATCTACCTTTTTGGTTCTCCATAAGTACTAGCTCGCAAAAAGTAAAAAGTATTACACTCAGTGATCAATTGAATAACACTAGATTGGTGATCGGACCAACCAGCGTAGGGACAACCGTCCTAAAATCGAAAGTAGCATCACTTCTTGCATTGTAAGAGATTTTTCATATCGTATCCGGGTGTAACCTTTCTCAAAAAGACAAGGAAACATTTATTATATAAACAAATTATCAAGTGGGTGAACGTGCACGGATGAAGCGTATCCATACTGGTTCGGAAAAATAGTTCGCTCTGCCGAAGGACCCACATAGCGACTGAAATTTGGCAATAGACAATAATTAGCTACAACAAAGTGGGTCACATAATTTACTACATTACTCCATTAGAGA
Source organism: Asobara japonica (assembly GCA_026005395.1). Lineage (NCBI taxonomy): Eukaryota > Metazoa > Arthropoda > Insecta > Hymenoptera > Braconidae > Asobara > Asobara japonica. The sequence goes on from BQMI01000170.1 coordinate 227,630, forward strand.
TAAGAAGCGTCCCAGGGAACTGAAATAAATCAGTTAAAACTTTTATCAAACCTCTAACAGCCTAAAATAGAGAGAGAAATTTATTACTTGAAATTATTACTGGAAATCCTGAAATACTAAAAATTTGGTTAACATTCTCAAAATCTAAAACTGTGGTAAAAGTATGAAAATATAAATTTTCTGTTTGGGATAAAAACACCATTAGTAAATCATTTATACACTGGAAATCTTATCATCCTCTCCTATTCCATGTGTGTCATTCAATCCTTCTCAGATTACGACACCCGCATGTAAAAATTCATCCAGGTAAGAGCAAAGAAAATTACTTAGCGTCGTTGGATGTTTGTCGCCGTAGGTGACATCATCCAACAACACACGGGACAATCGGTATTGTCCTGAAGGCGACGTCATTGTCTGACATGTCCTAATGTCGCCCGATTTCCGAAGCCTAATACTTCGACCGAATAATATTCGCGCGAAACAGGGATGATCACCCGAAATAGTCCCCGATCTCTTATTAATTTACTCGGGGTAATTATCCGGAATTACCCCCGAAACTTTATTACTCTGCACTAGAATTATCCCGAAACTCCATTATTTTAGGCAGGGACAATTGTCCGGAATTATCCCCGAAACTTCATTATTTTCACGGGGGTAGCGGTTCGAACTTATCCCCGAAACTTAGCAGCCTACCCCGGGATAATTGTTCGAAATTATCCCCGAAAGTCCGTGATTTCACACAGGGATAATGGTTCGGAATCATCCCCGAAAGTCCGTGATTTTACACAGGGATAATTGTTCGGAATTATCCCCGAAACACCGTGATTTTACGCAGGGATAATTGTCCGGAATTATCCCCGAAATTTACAGCCTATTGTTCCCGAATAGGTATGCGTGGTCCCGGGGCCACGAGGGTCAACTTTTTGACGCCGGTTAGTATGCATGGGTACTTATCGAAGGAATATGGAGCGGAGATGCGATGCGAGTGGTGACCCGTGTACACCTGAACTGTCCACGCGGCTGACCACGGGACGCGCCGCATTTGTCCGGCAGGTGGCAGCTCCCTATTGACTCCCAGAGTTCATTAGGGAGCCGTACTTCTGCCGTTCAAATGGCGGTCAGGTTTTCACGACGGAATTCCCGCGCGGATTCCGTCACACGGTACCTCCAATGTTCACATAATTCGGTTGACCAAATGTAAATAAAACACGATCACCGGTAATCCGCACGTTTTGATGAATTGTACACGGTGGAGTGGGTGTAGCGGCTCAACACTAAAAAAAAACTAGTGGTGTGCAAATGTGTGTGCCCCATACAAGGCACAAACAAAACTTCCCGATTTGGTATTTCCGCACAGCATAAGCATGCAACCATGGTGATGAGCAAGCTCAACAGTGATACCAATAATTGAACTTGTGACTAATAATTACTGCACGCGATCGATTTAGTTTGATTTTCAAGCCGCATAAAAATATTCAACTGCAATTCGTCCACCTAGTTACCCTCTCTACCTCTGTACATTCCTAACTATCGCGCTCTTTGACATCCTTCCCGTAATAGTCGACATATTCATTCGCCAAGTATATTTTAGTTCAACTCGCGATATGTTTTAAACTATATTGAGAAAAGTTATACTGAATGTGCATTTTTGTCTAAGGAATGACCCTGGTGATATGCATTGCTCCATTCTGAACGGAAAGGTTTCGATTGAGAACTTCATGATAGCGCTGGGTTCATTCATTTACTTATTAGATACATGATTATTGAGACGGCCATACCCCCTTAATTATGCAAAGTATGCAAAAAAGTCATTCTACATAAAATACGCATTTTTATATGGGAAACAACTTTTCTCATATAAATTTTGCGCTAACTCTAATAGTTTATGCAATAGAACGTGATAAACAATTAAAATGGTTAAAAACAACATACATACTACACCAATTTCACCCAAAATCTAATCCCCTCTAAGTTACATGAAAATGCTTCGATTCCAATATTGACGGTATCGATAGCTTCATTCGTTCGTGAGAAACCTAGGATCAAAATTTCGGAAACACACATACATACAGACATACACACAGATACACACACCCACACATACACACAGACATCGATTCAAAATTTGTTGGGCATCATTTTGGTATACTTAAAACCCCAGTCACAGGATGAAACGAAAAACATCAATTTCGGGGTCATTACAATAACTTCCCGAATAATCGGGAAGTTGATGAGGGGCAAATATATCAAGTACCGAAGGTTGCAACTAAGGCAGAAATATCTTCTAAAGAAGTGGGACGACGTTTTTGCTACCCCATTAGCAAAATGCTTCCGAATGGCTTTCACCTTCCACGTTCCGACTGAATCCGTTGCAGAACGTATTTTCTGCCCGATTTTTGCCTTTCTATTTCAGGAAACTGATGGAGCTCCTACCTTTCCCGAATAATTAACTAGCATCCCCAAGACCTATCGAGACCAAGACCATGGAACTATGTCGAAGCAGTACCTATTCTCTTCTTTGTTATTTTCCGTCGCTTCTGAGTAATTGTGGAACGAATCGGCATTTTTAAAAAATTAATATGTTCAGAACTATACCACCAATCGAAATTTAATTGACGTCAAACAATAGTGCTCTTTGCATTCTAAATTCCCTGCAGAAATCATGATATTCCATGCATTATTTAATGAGAAGGTGACCAAAAATCACATGGCTAAAATCAATTTTTTCAGGCCTGCAATTCGCGAACGAATAATGCAATCGTCACTATTAGCGAACTCGGTGAAGACGGCATTGAGACTAATCTTTTGAGCGCCTATTGAATGAATTCGGATAATTAGTTTTTGAGTAATCGTTGAAAAACAGAATTTCAAAAAACCTCAATATCTTGCAAATGAGACAACCGATCAAAGTTTAATTATCGCCATATGATAGCGCTCATGAAACTCCACATACCTTAGCTAATGAATACAGTTCCAATCAGTAGTTTTTTGAGTAATTGTCAAACAAATCGGGATTTTTTAAAAATCAATATCTTCAAAAGTATAACACGGATCGAAATTTAATTAATGCCAAATGATTGGGCTTTCTGAACTCTATGTTCTCTGGAAAAATCACAATATTCGATAGGAGAGTTGAGGAGAATATTACCAAAAGTTAACAAAAGTCACAAATTCTGCTTAAAGTTGATTTTTGACGGGCTATAACTCGAAAAGGAATGATGCAATCGTCACCATTACCGAATTCGGTCAAAATGGCATTGAGACGAATCTTATAAGTGCCTATTGAATGAATTCGGACCATTATTTTTAGAGTAAACGTTGAACAACAGAATTTGAAAAAGCCGCAATATCTTTCAAATGAGACCACCGATCAAAGTTTAATTGTCGCCAAATGATAGTTCTCATGAAACTCTACACACCCTGAAAAAATCATGAAATTTGATATGGCGGTTATTCAGGAAATAACTAACATGTTTAGTCACATACACACACACATACATACATACCATTGTCGGGGCTTTGGCGTAGTGGTAGAGTATCTGCCTACTACTCCAAAGGTCCTAGGTTTCGTGCCCGGCCGCCGGGCAATATTTTTTCAAAATATTTTCTCATGGATTCCGACCGATGCAGGAACTTCCGTGTGTGCTAGCGGCGGTACCCATAAAATGAGACCGCCCGGCCGAGCGGGAACCTAACCCGACGCAGGGGGGGGGGGGGTTCCATCATAGGCGCCGGCCATCGTAGCACAGGGGTTTCTGGAGGTTTACCCTGTGTTCAGAAATACGATGGCCTAAAAATGGCGAAAGTCGGCCCCAGCCGCATGGGTGGGTGTCCGGTACGCCCCGTGAAGAAAGGCTTACACGCCCGCTACCGGGGGCGTACAAATGAGAGGGACGGAAGAAAGAAAAAAAAACAAAAATACATACATAGGGATAAGGCTTAAAAACTGAGGTTTCTAACTAGACAACGTGGGTTTCAAGGTTCAAATTGCCATTGTTTTGAAGGAATCATAGTGCTACGTCTGAAAAACAGCGAAAAATTCAATTCAATCCAATGCTTCGAATTGGGGGCCTAAACACCGAAAAATGGACATTAAAAGCTTCCTTTTGGAAGCAAAAACCGTATAATTTGCTGAAGCATAGGGGGATGGGAGCAGGATTGAGGGAAAGGTCGGCATAATTGGTGAGCGGGATCACTTTGATTTTTTTATCAATATTCATGGTTTAGTGGTAAACATTTGTATAGTTTTGTAGTTTCTGTGGCGACTCGGCTAAAATCAAACTAAAAAAAGAAAAAAAACTCAGTTCATCCATTTCACTGCTTATTGAAAGATCCATAAGCAGGTTCGTGCCTGCACGACGAAGCGCGCCAGATCGACGTCGCTTGGGGACTATAGGCCACTGACGTCACCACGACGCATGTAGGCCAAGCAGCATGGCACGTAGGCCATGCACCCTCATTGGCTCGCACGGGTACTGAGATGCTATGTAAGGCGGACTCACACCAGACAATTCATTCAATCGGGATTTGAGGGCCACATCGATTAAAAACTTTCAATAATATATATATATATAATAAGAAATTAGAAGCTTGTGCGTGAGTCACGTGAGGCGAGCATTATATAATTCAATTTATACACATCGAACCTCGGAAGGCGGAATCGGACGGATCGAGCTAGCCCAACGCAACAGCGCGGACCTTGGAGCGAGGCCAGCTTGCAACTGACGAAGTTCACTATTAAAGAAACCATTACCTCTGGAAAGAGTTACGGATTCTCTGGTAAAGCATTTTATTATTTAACGAGGCCACAGAACAACCTGCGTGTAAAATCATTTTAGATGTAGGACAAGGGACCGCTCCAAAGCAAAATCGCACTGACACTGATTTTCCAAAAATTTGACGACAAAATGAGTGGGCCACAGAGGAATACGTGGCCAAAAAGCAACATACCCAAACCGACGCAACCAAATACAATTTTGGAGAAAATACCTCCGACCAGGGGCAACCGGAACTTACCAGTGAACAAAACCACATTGACAAAAACCCAAGCAATGGAAGCTACTGCAACCACCAGCACGGCAGATGGGTTCGAGATAGTGCGATCCAAAAGAAAGAATAGTGCCTCTCCAAACAGCGAGTCATGAGAACGCCAAACAAATTGAACGTAACATTCGAGAACAAGAACAAGTTCTCGCTGTTCGACACATCTGACGACATGGACGAATCTAGGAACGAGGAAACCACCACATCAGAGCCAAGAAAAGTAAAGGTACTACCAATAGTTGTCACGGATTCATTATCGGACCACCTACAATTTCGGCAGGCAGTCAAAAGCCGCTGCAAAGGGGAGCTGCACCTCAAGTACACACCCAATAAAGCGACCATTTATACAACCAGCTTGGAGGACTTCAGCACCATCCAGGACGAATTAAAAGAAAAACAGTTTACTTTTTATTCCTATGCAGATAAGAATAGAAAACTTCACCAGAGGGTCATCAAAGGATTCCCCACCATCCGCTCAGAAGACATCATAGCTGAACTAACAGAAAAAGGGGTGGAACCAGTGAGGTGAGTTTTCCTAAAACAGAAAACAGCCAAAAAACGACCTTTTGACTACCCAATATACATGGTAACATACACGACAGCAGAGATGGCAGCCAGAGCCACCGAAATTAAGACCCTGGCCTACTGCAGAATACGCTGGGAGAAGTACAGAAACGGCAAGGGAGCCACCCAGTGCCACAGGTGCCAGCGGTTTGGACACGGTTCGAGGATCTGCAACATGGGGCCCAGGTGCGTCAAATGTCCGGGCAACCATCTCACAGCCGAGTGCAAGAGAACGCGAGACGAGGGAAAACCAACCTGCGTTAACTGCGCAGGCCAACACCCGGCCAAATACAGAGAGTGCCCCGCATATTTGAAGCACATGGAGAGGGCCCAGAATGACAACAACAGGCACATTACCAAACCGGTACCATCCGCGTCCACGCTTCGCCGACTTGACAGCGCGAGAACAAACAGAAGGACGACGTACGCCCAGATGACTGCGGGTACACAACAATCAGCCGAGATGATTGCCAAAGTATCCTGCGACCACCAACTCTACGGGCCACAGAGGACACCAATCACGGAGGATCTCAGGACACTAGAGGACATCAGACTAGAGATAAGTGAACTGAAAAATATGTGCGACCTCAAAGGGGTCCTGCAAGCAATAAGAGACTTAAAAAAACAAATACAAAGTTGCGCAAGTCACCATGACCCAATGATGGTTTTTTTCAAATGTTTCAATGAAGATGGATAAAAACCACAAAGTCAGAAACATGAAAATCTCTTTTGGAATGCACGATCCGTCAAGGATAAAAAACACGAGACACAAGACTTTCTCTATGAAAACGAAGTTGATATCCTTTTAGTGGCCGAAACTTGGTATAATGATCGAAGTAACGTCAAAATTCAGCGTTATAATTGCATAAAGAAGAACAGAGATACCTATTCCGGAGGTGGGGTTGCAATTTACATAGCAAAACACATAAAATTTCAAGAAATACCCATAGACACAATAACCATCGAGTCAGTAGCAGTGAGGGTCGGTGATCTGACAATAGTATCTATATATAATTCACCAGCAGCCAGCAAAACCAGACACAAACTGCCTCCATTCAATCCCAGGGAACTTGACAAAGCCTTGAGGTTGGGTGGGAAAGTTTTAATATGCGGCGACTTTAACGCTAAACATAAAAACTGAAACTGTTTCGACAATAATGGAGAAGGTGTAAAACTTCAAAATTTTGTGAGCAATTCCAGTGCCACAATAGAATACCCAAACCAACACACGCACTATCCATATACAGGAGCGAAAGTTTCAACAATAGACATAGTAATAAACAAAAATGTAAATATAACTAATCCAGAAGTGATCAACGAGCTAAGTTCAGATCATCCTCCGGTCACTTTCAACATTCACAAACAAAACATACAAACAACAGAAACTAAACTTTCAAACTATCAGACGTGCAATCAATGAAGCAATAGAACTAACGATTCCCAACAAGACCATGCATGATAAATCGCAGAAACTAGCTCCCGAAATCAAAGAGTTAATCAAGCTTAGAAATAAATCAAGGGCTGAATTTCAGCGCACCGGAGATGAGTTCTGGAGAATCATCAAAAATAGGCTGACTAATATAATTAATAAAAAAATCGTATTCCATAATAAAACATTGTGGCATAACAAACTGTCCAAACTAAATGTGCGGGATCAATCTCTATGGAGATTGGCGCGTGCATTAAAAGACAAAAACAAAAACCAGGTCCCAATACTACACGGGGCACAAGGCTCAATTTTCGATGATTCATCCAAGGCGAAATCACTCGCAGACGTTTTTGAAAAAGTCCACAAATTAACACTAGATTTCGGTAATTCAAAACAGGAACATATTGTCAAAAAATGTTACAAAAAAGTGAGCCAGGACAAGATAAATCCACATGATATAAATCAAATTAGTAATAAAGAGATAATAGAAGCAATTAAAACCCTGAAACCAAAAAAAGCCCCTGGTATTGACAATATACAAAACATAATACTCAAAAATCTCCCCACAAAAGGAATATCATTACTCAAACGAATTTTTAATAGTTGTCTACATCTTTCATACTTCCCAGAGCAGTGGAAGGTAGCAAATATTCTACCATTTCCTAAAGTAGGGACACCCCAGCTGTTCCCCCAAAACTATCGACCGATAAGTCTTCTATCTACGCTGAGCAAACTCTTCGAGAAACTACTGTTCAGCAGGATTAAAAATCACCTAGACAAAAACCACATACTGATTCCAGAGCAATTTGGTTTCCGTAACCACCATAGTACAATCCAGCAGCTAGCCAGATTAACGGATCATATCTCAACCAACCTCAACATCAATAAAAACACCGGAATGATCCTGCTGGACATCGAGAAGGCGTTTGACGCAGTGTGGATCGAAGGTCTTATTTTTAAATTATCAGAAATATACTTACCATGGTTTTTGATTAAAATCTTATGGAATTATCTGATCAACAGAAAATTCACAGTGAGAGTTGATCGGGAACAATCAAGTCATAGAGACATAGAGACAGGGGTGCCGCAGGGGTCAATACTGGGACCACTGCTATTTTTAATATACATTAATGATATTCCTAAGAGACCAGACACAAACATTGCACTGTTTGCGGATGACACAGCCATCTATGCGTCATCCTGGTCGAATCGAGCCATTACCAAACGCCTCCAGAATCACTGGGAGCTCCTCGATGAGTATTTCAAGAAATGGAAAATTAAAATCAACACAACCAAAACAGAATTCATCATTTTTTCTAGAAAGATGAGCAAAAATAACTTAAACTCCATCAAGGAGAGGCGTTTGATTGTGGAGGACTCTGAGATTGAGCCGTGTAATGATGTCAAATACCTGGGGGTCATATTAGATAAGGCATTAAATTATAGAAAACACGCAGAAAAAGCTCAACAAAGAGCCTATGGCATGAAAAACCCAATTAATCATTTAATTAGAAGAAACAGCAAAGTGGACTTGAATAATAAATTAACAGTCTACAAAATGCTCATAAGACCAATTTTTATGTACGCGGCTCCCATCTGGAGCAACACGAGCGACAATAACATTAAAAAACTACAAATAATCCAAAACAAATGTCTCAGGGCTATAAATAATGCTAAACTACGTACTAGAAATACTATAATACACGATAAACTTAACATGAAAACACTAAAAGACTATATATACGAAAATGCCAAAGAATTTTATGTAAACAAAATGAACGACTTGGAAATACTCAAAAATACGTGCAAGATAAATAACGATAATGTACATTTTAAAATTAGATATAAACTGCCACAGTAACTATTGGTGGAACCAATCCAGACGAAGCCTAAGCGCTGATAATGTTGACGTAGTCCGTAAGTGTTAAAATATTAAATTATTTATTTATTTATTTAATTATGTATGTATGTATATGTTAATTAGTTGTAAGATAAAGTATTAAAAAAATAGGAGGAACACCAACTCACCCTCCTGTACAAATATATATCAACAACAAAATCAGGAACAAGCTAAAATGTATCACAGAACTAATAAGGATAAAATTGACGAATGTTAATAGGCACCTAAAAATAAGAAAAAGAAAAAAGTAAAATGTACATGAAACCACAGAAAAAAAATGAATAAAGAGTTTTTCAAAGTCAAAGTCAAAGCAAATTATCATCCGCAGATCGTTTACTTCGAAGTGTTCAGACGCATGTCGCCCTGTCCCTAGTTCAACGTAGTAGCCACGTTTTTCATGTTTATGTTTAAACTTATTCAGTCAGTATTACCCTCCCTCCACTGTGATCCATCATATACTCGCTCTCTCTCTCCCTGACGTGGACGCCGCATGGTGATCGATGCAGCTCTCTACAGTTTGGTGAGTATCTCATACATCGTAGTATAATTCAACCATGACCTCGCATGCCATCGTCTCCCCACCCAAAGGTTTCTCCAATGATTCCTTCATCCAACTACCCGCCTCTCCGGATCCCTCCCTTACCTACGAACAAATCATGTCCATAATCACCAACTTACGTGGTGTGCTTCTGTCTTATGAAGCGATAATTCCCCACTTAGCCCATTCCAAGGTTGCTCTTCCCCCCAAAAGAAGCAAAACTCCAACTCAGCCAATTGAGAAAACGACCCCCCTAGCCAGCCCCGCCATCAACCCAAAGACTGCGCCCTGCAGCAAAGACAAACCTACATGCCCCTCTCAGGTCACCCCCCAACCTTCCCCTCATTCATTGCCAAATAACACCCAGCCCTCCGAAATGGAAATCGAAACACCTACCCGTCCCAATCTCGAAACTCCCCCAACCTTTACCGTCAAACGTAGAAGAGCCCAGGACTCGCCTTCAAACTCCTCCGATGATTTGTCCCTCCCTCTCCGAGTCCTCAGACGACGACGAAGAACCTCAACCCCGCAACCCCCCACCGATCCGCATCTTGCGTAAGGAACTCTGGCCTAAAATTGCTTCTGCAATCCAGAAAGCGGACATTCCAATACGCTTCTCCAGAAACACCCACGACGCCATCTTCATTTACCCGGAGACAGTAGACGATTTCCGCGCCATCATCGCCGAGCTCGAAAAGCACGACATCCCCTACACCACCAAGCTACTCCAACAGGACAAGGACCTCCTTGTTGTCATTCGGAGCATCCCTGAAACTCTCCCCGACGAACCCATCCTCAGCGAACTCCAAACAAAAATCCCTGCTGTCAAAAGCATCCACAGGACGAGGAAAGGCGACATAATGTGGCCGCTCATCACTGTACACCTAGACCCCTCCGCCCCTTCAACCAAAACCATCTTCGACCTCAAAACGCTCTCCAATCTGAGAATCAAAGTTGAACCCAAGTGGAAATCTTCCATCGTCCCCCAATGCCTCCACTGCATGAAATTCGCTCACACCTCCAACTATTGCCACGCCCCCTGGTCCTGTGCCTTCTGTTCCCAAGACCACGCCACCGCTGCATGCATCGTAAAGAACAAAAAGACGCTGCCCCACCTGCGCTAACTGCAAGGGCCCCCACCGTGCCACTTACCGTGGTTGCCCAAAAGCAATTCCATTTCAGATATTGACCTGGCTGATTGAATCACTCACCGTCGAAATGCAAAAATCTGTCGAACTAGCCACCTCCCAAAATCCTCTCTCCTCTCTACAACAAAACTGTTCCCCCAAGATAATCTACATGATCAAGGAGACGAACAAAATCCGCCGTAGATGGCAGTCCCTTCGCCTCCCACACCTTCGCCGTCAACTCCGTTCACTTCAAAGAGAGCTGAAAACCGCCCTCCAATCCTCAATCTCCTCTGCCTTTGAATCCTACATCGCCGAAGCTGAATTACACTGCAGAAGTTGTTGGAAGGTCATCAGATCCCTCCGCAACCGCAAATCCCACTGCCCTCCTCTAATAGTAGATGGCAAAACCTTCGCACTAGACGAAGAAAAAGCTAACATCTTTGTTAATCCCCTCAAATCCCAATGCTCCCCATTTCCTAGTCGCCAAAAATTCACAAATTTTCACACCCGAATTTCAAACATAGTTAACAATTTTACAGTCTCCGACAAAGACTTCGTGGTTCCCACCTCCCCCAATGAAGTCCTCAAAACCATCCGCTCCCTTAAAAACCGCAAAGCCGCCGGCATGACACCATCAGCAACAGCACGCTGAAAATACTCCCCCGCGAGCATGTTGTTGCTCTTTGCAATATAATCAACGCAATTATGCGCTTCCAATACTTCCCTACATCCTGGAAGTCAGCCACTGTCATCTTCCTCCCTAAACCCGGTAAAGCACCCAGCAACCCAGCAAATCACCGTCCCATCAGCCTCCTCTGCACCCTCAGCAAAGTTGCTGAATCGATCATTCTTACCCGTCTTGATAGCTTCACTGACCAAAATAACATCCTTCCCGACTTCCAACATGGTTTCCGCAAAACCCACGGCACCGTCCACCAACTTCTCAGAGTTTCTGAATATATTTCAGACAAACTCAATAAACGGATGCACACCTTCATGCTCCTCCTTCACTGCAAACACGCCTTCGACCGAGTTTGGTACAACGGTCTTATCTTCAAACTCATGCAGCTCAACTTTCCCCAATACCTTATTGGAGTCACCAAATCCTTCCTTACCAACAGAACCATAAGTGCACGTGTAGGCAAAAGCCTCTCAGACCCCCACCAAATCACCACTGGAGTCCCCCAACGCTCCAAACTCGCCCCCTCTCTCTTCAACCTTTACTGTTATGACTTACCCACTAACGACATCTTCACCGTCCAATATACTGATGCCGTTGGCTTTCTACAGTCTTCAAAAGTCATCACTCATGGTACGTGTCACCTCAACAAATTCACCCCGACTGTTCTGGACTGGTAATGGAAATGGCGTTTCGACATCAACGACACCATCTCTGAAGCAGTCGTTTTCTCTCGCCGCTAACGCACTCCCCCTCTTCCAATCGTCAACACCACCCCCATTAAATGGAGCACCTCAGCCAAATACCTCGGCGTAATTTTCGACAAAAAACCGTCCTGGTCCAAGCATATAAATGCTACCCGGAGCAAAGCTATTGGCGCCTTCGTTGCTCTAAAACCCGTTTTTAGCAACAAGGCAATCTCCCAATCCACCAAAACTCGCGCCCTCAATGCCATCATCCGCAGCATCTGCACCTACGCTATCCCTACTTGGGGGTCGGCTTCACCTAACCAAATTAATAGACTAAATCGAACATACCTCCACCTCCTTCGATCTGCCCTAAATTTCCCGTGGTTCGTCCGCAATACCCAAATCCTCTAAGAAACTAACCTCCCTTCGATTCACTCCGCCGCGAAACTATATGCTAAAAATCTCCGTAACAAAATAGTGAAACACCCTAATCCTACCATAAATACACTCTGCAGCTATAAGTGGAAAGCTTCCGACCGATACAGAAGACCTTGCCTTCTCGTCTCTCCTACACTAATCGCCTGTATAGGCCTCGCTCTTTAGCGTTCATACCCCAATGACCCATACTGGGGTCTCTTCTTCTTCTTTGGGTTTATAACCTCTGGTTGGCAACCCCTGAGGAAGGGTTTTAGTCGGTAGGTACACCGTGAATAAGACACTGCCCTCTTCCCTCCCTGGGGGCGTCTTTTGAAGATTTCCCGTTCTTAGCCCTTCCAAAAAAAAAAAAATCCCCAAATTATCATTCACTGATGAGCAGTCCAGTACGCTTCGAGCAAGGAAGCCCTGCAATCAGCCCTGCCAAAGGAGCCGACACAAGCGGACCAGAGAAGAATTTCAGTAGCCCCGTCAAAAACCCGCGCCCTGAACCTAAACTGTACTTGTCAGTACAACTGTTCGTTCACCCGTACTTCTAAGTACGATAAACCACGCATATGTACTTTTTAGTGTAAATATATCAATTCAATTAAACCTCGCCATCGTCTCCTTCTTCTCACACCTACCGTTGACACCCACAAATTGGTGACCCTGACGTGATTCGTAAACGGTGGGAAGTGAACAACGGTGAAAGGAAAAGAAATGATCTTGGAACGTGACGGAAGCAGCCAGCAGTTGACCCCGCAGTCTAGCCAGCAGCCCAGCACACACGCATCAGCCACGCCACCTGACACAACCCACCATTTCGCTGGACCAGACGAGCCTGTTCACAGCCGGACTGGCGGAAATCGGCCGAGTAGTAGTGAAAATCCCGCCGTTTACACCTGCTGACCCAGAACTATGGTTCAGCATGGTCGAGCGCAGCTTCGAGGATCCCAAGCGAGGGTACCATCACCAGCGAGGATGCCAAGTTCGGACACGTCTGTGGGAGCCTGGAGGCCAAGTACGCCATGGAAGTGAGGGATATTATTGTGAACCCTCCACCGGCGGACCCATATACCTTCCTGAAGGCTGAGCTGATCAAGCGTCTCAGCGCAACTCAGGGAGAAAACCCGTCGATTACTGGAGACAGCGGATATGGGTGACCGCAAGCCAACCCAGTTTCTGAGATACCTCTGGGAGCTAGCAGGACCAGCCTTCCCAGAAGGGACATTGAAGACGCTATGGATCACGCGTCTACCGCCCGAGGTGCAGGCACTCATCGGTACCCAGGGATCCGCCACACCTGGAACAGGCCGCAGAATTTGCCGACAAGACCATGCAAATTCTGAAGCCTCGGGTCGTCCTCCAATAGGGCAAATCGCCGAAGCAGAGTCCCACGGAGTAAAGGCTCTACTCAAGCTGAATGTCCCAGCTCCTTCTCAGCCTGGAGGATAAATTCAGCGCGCTACGAGGTGAAATAGAGAGCCTCAAGAGATCCAGCCGAGCGGACAGCAGCAACTCCAGGCGTGCTCGACCCAGGTCCAGGTCAAGGAGTCGTCCACCTGGCGCCGAGGGACCTTGGTACCACTAAAGATTCGGATCGAACGCCAGGAAGTGTGAGCAGCCGTGCGACGCCCCGGGAAACGGGCAGTTCGGTCACTAATGGCGGCTAGTGACTCCGCATCTTCGACCCGCCTTCATCCCCGACCAGGGAAGCAAAACTAGGTTCCTGGTCGACACCGGAGCAGATCTCTGCGTATTTCCACGCCGATTAGTTCGTGGACCGCAGAGGAAATTCACCTACGAACTCTCGGCAGCGAATGGCACGGTGATTCCCACCTACGGCACCATTCCTTTCTCCAAAAAACCGACATCTATATTTTCTTAATTATGTTTTTTTCAACTGAAAATACTAAGATGTTCACTGCAACATACTTTTATAGGCAGACCGAATCATGAAAAAACTTATACATTCAAATTACAGGGGATAAATTTGAGGCGGAAACTTTTTCTGGAGCTTAATAACCGGCAACATTATCTCGTTTGATGATGACTGTATGAACATTCTCCATATGAGTTTTGATGGAGGCATAACTTAGTAAGTATCATGCGCGGGTAAACCATGAGTTTCAATGACAGTGAACTCTTTTTTTATATGACTTGATTTGGTTACTAAAACACTGCATAAGTTACATTGAAAAAATTGATCGAAAACTGGAGACATTAACTGTATACTACATGCTTTAAATCCACTAGTTAGAAACGCTGTGGATAAGTTTCTGACAGATTGTAACTTGAAAATGACAAGTTTATGCACATAGTAACGTATGACGCAGCAATCAATTCGCTATGAAATCCTGCATGGATTCCTATACCATGAATATTAAAAAATCTAGAAAAACCTGACATTTCGGTCAGAAAATTTTCGATCACACCATGCCTGAAGATGTGATGAATATCTCAGGAGAGACAGACCATCCAGTCAAAAGCACACCAGAAGTGGCTCATGGAAATGAGTTGGATGATAGAGCTACCCGAGATTTGCAGAAAAATAAAATCCTTGAGAAAGAGCTGTTGACTCCATCTGCTGAATCAACAGATAATACAGATGATCCACCTGCAGCTTCTATTCTTGGGCTCAACGGAAAGGAAAAACTGCAGACAGCTATATATACAAACTACAAGCCTACAAGTGTGTTGGTAATGACAACAGAACGACCGTCCAGCGTAAGTAAATTGCATTTTCAATTCAATTGGCCGATCAATTCAATAATTATCATCACTTATTGCATGCTTTGGTACGACAGGCCAAAAATTGTCCCATCTAGACCTAATAACTCCTAAGACACAGATCAGCAGAGACCGGCGCGTTCACGGACCTTTACCATTGTCATCGTAACTTGTTACTGACCATACATCTTTTCTCTGCGATCTTTTCTCTGTTTCTGATGATACATCTAAATAATTCATTCAATTCGATAGTAAGCCTAGATTTTCCAATTCATGACGTGATTTTTTTCATAAGTTTCGTGGTTTGTTCTTCAGAAAACCGAGCAGTTTAGTTTGGAAGCATTTCAAAAAAGTAGATAATTCAACGGCAAGATGTCTGCACTGTGACAAGCTTTACGAGCATAATCAGAATACCAGTAATATGTTGCAACATCTCGAGCGTAAGCATTTTGATTATGTGGTACTGCAGCATCCCAAGAAACGGGAAATTGACTCGTTTTCGGCTAACCCTTCTCATGAGCCGCTGTCGATGGGAAAAAGTGAACCTCCGTTTCCGCGGAATCTGCCTACCATCACCAGTGCATTTACACGTCAAAATTCTTATGCAGGTTCGTCATTTATCATTTGGATTCCTATCTTTTGAGCCCTTTCATGAACTGTCCCTTCATCGCTCATACTTTCAATTCTATTACAGATAGTGGAGAAACCGCCAATCGAATCACCAGGGTTCTTTATTTGATATGCATTGCCAAATTGCCTGCTTCCATCGTGGAGAATGAGGCCTTTAAACTCTTCAAGTCAGTGCTGGCCCCCCTGTATAAAGTCCCTAGCCAGAAAACCATTACGACTAGAATCCAAGCTCGATATGAAGTATTAAAATAATCATTCAAGGAGACTCTGGCACGAGCTGAATCGTACACACTCATGTGCGACAACTGGACTGATATCGGGAATACCAGTTACCTTGGCGTGACAATCCATTTCCTGACTTCCTCTTAGCAGATGAAGACTGACTGCTTGGGGGTCCCTCTCAATACTAACCACACCATTGCTTATTTACTCGAAAATCTGTCAAAGGTGACCCATAACATTGCATTAAACAAAGATAAGCTCATGGCAGTTGTCCGCGACAGTGCTGCGAACATAAAAGGTGCAGTTAAACAATTCGTTGGATTTCATCGACAACGCGCTTGTGTCGCTCACATTCTGTCACATCTCATACCGAAGACACTGGCGTCTTTGGAATTCTTAAACGGAATAATTCTAAAGTTGGAGATCATTGTTAGCCTGGTGAGGCACAGCACAATTGCGACTGATGAATTGATCAGACTGCAAGAACGTGATGGTAAAGTCCCCCTGAAATTTATCATGCGTGTTCAAACGAGGTGGAATTATACCTTGACAATGATACGTAGGTTTCTTCTGTTAGAAGCGTACGTGTACCCAGTGACCATGAAGTGTAACAATCGTCCGGATATGTTGACAAAGGAAGAAATAGAGATACTGAAAGAGACAGCGGTCATCACAATCAGTGGTAGTAGCTATGCTACAAGCAGTATCGTCATTCCGCTAGTTCGTGGGATTGTCAGTGTCATCAGGAAACTGTCACCAGCAACAACAGCTGCATAGCAGTTCCAGGAGGCACTTTTGAAGCGCATTGCGGAAAAATTTGAAGACGTTGAGTTCATGCCATCGTTGGGGCAAGCCACGCTATTGGATCCAAGGTTCAAGAAAATTGCCTTTGAGAAACCACTGGCAGCTACTGCTCATCGGAAGAGAATTGCCAAACTACTGAAAGTCGAGTCGAAACAGGAAATCAGTGACAAAAAAGGAGAACTCAGAAGTGAAGCCTCAGAAGACACCTAGCGTGTGGGATCTCCATGACGAATTGGTGGAAAAACAGGCTCCTGAACAGGACAAGGAAGGATACCACTCCGAGCTACGCCAGTATCTACAGGCCAAAATCATATCTCGTAAAGAGAACTCATTCAAGGGATGGGAGGAATTGAAGCCTGCCTATCCGACACTCGCTCCTATAGCCACGAAATTTCTCAGCGTCGTCGTAACATCCGTTCCTTCTGAAAGGTTTTTTTCTGATGCTGGGAAAATAAAAAATGACCTTCGCTGCAGAGTAACTGGCGAGAATTTTGGAGGAATGGATATCATTTTCATAGGTAATTTGCGTCAGTTACCTCCAGTGCGTGCTACACCCATCTATCAAGCAACAAAACGACGCATAGCAGGACCAACACTTTGGCGTGACTTGAAGTTCTATGAATTGGATAAAGTCATGAGACAAGCGAATGCTGATTTCTCCTCTTTATTAACTAAAATTGGAAATGGCGAAGAATTGGATCAAGAACAGATACACCTAATCGAATCTCGTTTTTATACAAGAGAGGATGCAGATCGTCTTTGTCCACATGGAATTCGGCTATATTTGACAAATAATGCTGTAAACGAATACAATTTGACAATTCTTAATTCTGCAGAGAATAAAACAGTCTCAATAGCTACTGATGTATTCACCGGCTGCCATAATGCTGAGCAACAATAATTTGTACGATAAAAATTGCATAAAAAACCGGTAATAGACACTGGAGGTCTGCCCTACGAGATAATACTGGTGTTAGATGAATGGTATATAATAACAACCAATCTGGATGTCTCGGATGGTTTAGCAAACGGCGCAGTTGGTAAACTAGTTCATATCGAAACTGATGAGGCAGGGGCAGTAACTCGTGTGTGGCTGGAATTTCCAGATTCACCAAAGACGGGGCAGAAGATCCGGAGAAAAGCTGCTGCGTTCATCAAAGCAAACAACATCAGCCACACGGCAGTTCCCATTGCACGAAGAACTTCTACGATATATATGAACAATAATAAAACGATTTTCGTCAAAAGAAATTATCTGCCATTGGTATCAGCGTGTGCTATTACTATCCACAAGTCTCAAGGTGGTACGTTTAATCAAATCGTCTATGAATACGAAAAGACACATTCACAACAACTCCTTTACGTAGCCTTGTCCCGTGTCACAAGTATACAGGGATTGTACATCGTTGCGAAGGATGGAAAGAACGAATTTTATCATGGACGGAAAAAAGCTCAATCAATGGACAAGCTACAATCAGAATTTAGAAGATTATCAACAAATCCATTGATAACTTTGACTGACATTCTCCGAGAGTTCATCAGCAGACCAGGCTTATCAATAACAACTCTCAATTGCCAAAGCTTAGGAGCTCATAGCGGAGATTTCAATGATCCGGTGATTCTACGGTCTAATATATTGACACTTTCACAGACGTGGAAGGAAAACGATCAAGAAATTGATGTTCCCAATTTTAATTGTGTCGAACAGTTCAAAAACATAATGTGAGAGCAGGGGGTGTCGCAATACTTTGCAATACTGCTCATGGAACGAACATCATGACACCCAATATGGACCCGAACTTGAAACAACTAGAATCGCTTTCAATTGGGTTGTCATCTGTTGGAGAAATGTGTGCAGCTGAATGCCGCACAGAAAGCGGACAGCGGATTATGCTTATAGCACTCTATATTTCACCAAATCAGAAGATGGCGAAAATAATAGAGTTTATTCACCTTCACTTGCTGCCGTATACTCCAGTGGGGGCTGCAGAAGTTGGAGTAGAGCTGGACAAAATACCTATGATTCTAGGTGGAGATTTTAATGTTAATTTTGCTTAAGAGGATTCCAAGCCATTAATTCAGTTCTTGCAACAGAAATTGTCATCGGAAATGAACAATTCACCAATTGAATCGACTACACGCCATGGTACCACGATCGATGCAGTTTTCTCACGTTACATCGAAAATTTGGAGTCAAGAGCCTTCATTACCTATTTTAGTTACCACAAACCTATCATTTCATTCATGAAGAGTCTACCAGAGAATGAAGGTGAAGCTGATTGAGATTTAATTCATCATATTCATACTAATATTATTGTATCTTGAAAAAAGTATAATTAATATTTACTATCAAGAAGTGTTTGACACGTGATTAAAATGATTCCTCTCCCTCTAAACATAGAAAATTAAATAATCCTTGCCGATCCAATCATTCAGTTTCACTTCTATCGCGTGTCTTCATGACACACCATTTTTTTGCAATTTTCGGGTTATTTTTCTTTTTTACCCGGAGAAAGATGACCGGAGACCCTGGAAGAATAAACCGAAAAATTTGCTGAAAAAAAGGATTGGCGGTGAAAAAGAAAATACGAAATTTCAAAGTTTCCCCGCCAGAAAAAGTCCCTAGCTGAAAAGCGTACGCAAAACAGTTCTATGAACTGTAGTTCTGCTGCGAAGCAGGGGACGGCGCCACATGACGGTAAACGTCGCAAAGCGGAAGGGAGTAAATGCTTGATTGATGAAATATCAGTCACACTTACTTGTCGCCCTATATGCAAATATAGGACACAGGACGACAGGTGGGACCACCGGCGGCGATTTCAATAATTGAAATGCGCCCTGTGATCCCCCCCCCCCCCCCGAAAATGCACACATGGCGAGAAAAGGGGATTCGGCCCTAAAAATCTCCTACAGCAAGTGTTTTGCAACCGCAAAGTTGCAAAACACGAATTTTGGGTACACGGCGCTATCTAGCGTCTCTCCAGAAGACGTAGCCCTTCTGACGGAAAAATAATTCCGTCAGATGGCGCCACTGGTCAGATTGGCATAACATCCTTCCAGAGCGCGCGAAAATTCAAAATCGAATGAAACTCGATATTTGAATAGGGGACGGTATTTAAATACCAATAGGCGGCGCCACTGGACGGATTGAAATATCGAAAAATTCGAGGTTTGGATATCAGACGGTATTTAAATACCGATAGGCGGCGCCACTGGACGGATTAAAAGAACATCCTACCAGAGCGCGCAAAAATACAAAATCGAATGAAAAATTCGATTTGAATAAAAGGCGGTATTTAAATACCGATAGGTAGCGCCACTGGACGGATTGAAATAATATCCTACCAGAACGCGCGAAAATTCAAAATCAAATGAACAATTCGATTTGAATAAAAGGCGGTATTTGAATACCGATAGGTAGCGTCACTGGACGGATTGAAATAATATCCTACCTGAGCGCGCGAAAATTGAAAGTCGAATGAAAAATTCGATATTCGAATAAAGGACGGTATTTAAATACCGATAGATAGCGCCACTGGACGGATTGAAATAATCTCCTACCAAAGCGGATTGAAATATAATCCTACCCGAGCGCGCGAAAATTCAAAATCGAATGAAAAATTCGATATTTGAATAAAGAACGGTATTTAAATACCGATCGGCAGCGCCACTGGACGGATTGGAATAACATCCTACCAGAGGAAGGACGAGACAAGCTGCCGAAGAGGCAGCAACGGAAAACGGAGCTATCAGCAAAGGCTCCGGCGAAGTCGTCTACGATGAGGAACTCGCTGTGGCCGAATTAGGTGTGGAGGTAGCACACGCTCTCTCGAGACGTGGCGTTCCTCTAGGGAGGGGTGGAGGTCGTGGATCTACCAGACCTATGTTGGTGTGTCGCAACTGCGACAAGGTCGGCCACACCTTCAGATTCTGCAGTGCACCCAGAACAGTTTTGTTATGTCTGCGGTGAAAAAAGGGTACACACGCCAGAGTGCCCAAAGTGCAATCCGGGAAACGCCAAGACGGCGTAAGTGAAGAAAATTCACCTATGCCGCTGGCAACCTCGGATATAGGAGGCCAAAGGGAATTGAGATTTCCGGAGGCTAAAGAGAACGTATCCGAGAGTGTCATGATTTGCCGCAGGCTGGACACCAAGGAGTTGATAAAACCGGTCAACGCCTATCCATAAAATATTATTGGCCAGCGATGTTTGAAGACGTGATGGCGTATGTGAGCACGTGTCACGAATGCCAGCGCTGCAGAGTGCAACAACGAGTGCCGGTTGGGCAAATGGGTCCTCGTGCAATCGAGAAACCTTGGTCCAGGATCTCGGCAGATATCATGGGGCCGTTTACGCGCAGTAAATCAGGTCACATGTACATCTTCACGAAGTGGATCAAAATTTGCGCACTGAGAAAAGCGGCAGTTGCGACGATACGGAAAACATTGGAGGAGACGATTATCTATCGATGGGGTGCTCCTCGAGAATTGCTAACCGATAACGGTACCGAGTTCATAAATAGGGTCTTGAAAAATTTGGTAGCTTCAACTAACATGAAGCATCGGACGACGCCCCCATGTCATCCGCAAGCGAACCCCACTGAAAGGGTGAATCGCTCGCTGAAAGCAATGATACGAGCGTACGTCGAATCAGATCACCGTGAGTGCGATTGTCACTTGGATGCGTTTCGCTTCGCATACAATACAGCCCAACACACGTCTCTGAAAGCGACGCCCGCTTTCGTCAATTTTGGACGAGAGCCAGAGTCAGCAAATTCGCTAAAACGAAAGCTGGAAGGCGATGTGGAAGTTGAAGAAACTCCAACGGAGGACGTCTGGAGGACGTTATTAGATGATCGCCATATGGGGATTCCGCTCTGTCGCGGAGAGTTAAAGGCCGACGTACAGGCATCCCAACCTAGCAGATCCACAGGCCATGGCGAGGTAGACTAGTGACCGAGGGGCTAGGTGAAACGAGCGCCTCCGTGATACCGTCGGGTTGATTAGCCGTGGTGGGGTAACGTAGTTCCCATCCCCGCCGAGATATCCAGACTAGGTGGAGAAAGGCTCTAGGAGATTTCGTGAGAGTCGAACGCGGACGCTTGAGCCGAGTGGTTGCAAACCTCGGTGAGAGCAGGCTTAGTGGCACTGGCTTGCATAAGGCCAGGAAAATGGCGTCCCTTCGAGTATATCGATCGTGGCGAGCATAGGGAGATGCACCTGCATCTCCCAATTAGAGAAAACGGATTCTTTGAGACGAGAGATACACACCTCTCTCTTCTCAGAGTTATCTTGGCCCTCATTGAACCCCTGAGTGAGTCGTGATTCGGTCGACGGGAATATGAAGATTCTGGCAGTCAGACACGTACGGCCAGGTTAGTAATAAGGGCAAGTGACTCGCGTTGACAGTGCGGTAATTGGTGGTCAAGAGTGTGGGTTTTTTTTTCTACTCTTTCTCTATTCGTATTCACCCACGTAACCGCTGGTAGGCATTACTTCATGGGCAATACTACGGATCAGAGTACCCACCCATTGCGGCTGGGGCCGACTTCGCCATTTCGGCTCATCGTATTTCTAATCACAGGGTAAACTTCCAGAAACCCCTGTGATACGATGGCGGGCGTCTACGATGGAACCCTCCCCCCCCCCCGCGCGACGGGTCGCGTTCGGTCCCGGCTCACGGTCTCACTTCATGGATACCGCCGATAACACACACGGAATGTTCCTGCCATCGGTCGGAGTCCGTGAGAAAATATTTTTCAGAAAAATATTTGCAGTGAGCGGGAATCGAACGCGGGACCTTTAGAATGGTCGGCAGACACTCTACCCACTACACCAAAGCTCCGGCACACGAGTGTGGGTGGTCGTAAAGAGGTTGGGCCGATAAATTTTTGGTCAGATCAGCCTCTTGACGTCCCAAGCCCTGAGGGGTCCCGAAGGATACGCAAGTGATCCGGACCTTCTCCTAGAGTCAAGCTACCTAGGAGAGGAAAAAACCATCATAGAGATAGAAATATCTCTAATGGAAAGCACGGGTAATACCCGTAAAAAAGGCTATTATACGTTGTTGCTATGCCACGTCCTGAAAAGGCGCGTGGCACCGACGCATGATACACTCCGGACTTGGTGGACCTCGCCCCTCTACCGTGACAAACTGATGCTAGCTCGGCATTGCGAGAGGCCACGTCGCAAGTCCTCGGGTAGATAATTTTCCCCAGAGGCCGGTTTCTGTCTAACTCCGGAAAAGTTGGACTGGCGCCCAACTATGTGCTTTAGAGACGGCACTATATAGTTCGGTCGATTGTCCTGGTGAAAGACCCGGGAAAATCCCCTTACAGTTGTTGATGTATTACTATGGTTCTTCTTGCTATTAAAAATTATTTGTTCCTTATCTCTTCTTCCACTCATTTTCCAGCGCCTCAAAAGCTCTAAGTAACTAAAAATAGTATATTTCGATACAAGTACGGCAAAGGACACCTTGCCACATATGCGTCGAGCTATATTTTCCGTCACAATGTGTGAATGAGTTACTTGAGCATTTTCCCAAAAGCCAAGAGTGCCTATAAAGTCACTTCATCCAGGCAGGGTGCTGGAAATGAATAACAAATATATTTCTAGACATGTCATGGAGTTTCATCCAATGGTAACAAGGCAAATATGTATATATAAATAAGTAATTGAAGAAAATACCCGGAAATATCTCTAGAAATATCTTCATTTGATCGAGAAACATGAATTAATACCAAATTTCCTGCAATAAAAGGCATTTGTAATTTCAACTAGTGGTGTACAAATGTGTTTGCCCCAGGCAGGGCACAAACAAAACTTCCCGATTTGGTATTTAAGCACAGCATGAGAACGCAACCATGGTGATGAGCAAACGCAACGACGATATCAAAAATGCGAGTTCAATTCTAGCAATTGAAAATTGAATTATACTAGTTTTATACACAAGCTTACCAGTATCATTCGAAAAAAAGGATATAATGATTCGGTTTTGTCATTGGTTCATTGAGAAGTTATGAACAGCTACGTTTTTTCTTCTCGTAAACGGCCATACCTCCTTAAATATGCGAATTACGGAAAAAAGTCATTTAGCATATAATGTGTATTTTTGCATGCGGAACAACTATTGTTCAGTGATCATTCCGCTAGCTCATACGATTTGAGCCATAGAGCGTTATAAACAATGGGAATTATTTATAACAATATATATATACGGTCAATTGCATTCAAAATCGAATCCTCTCCGAGTTACATTAGAACACTCCAATGCAGACCCTAATGGCCTGAATGGCTTCATTCTTTCACTTATTACATACATAATTGTTCAAACGCCCATACCTCCTTAATTATGCAAATTAGGAAAAAAAGTTATATTACATAAAATGTGTATTGTTGCATGAGGAATAACTTTTCTCTGAGAAATTTTTCGCCAACGTTGATAGTTTAGGCAGTAGAACGTTATAACCAATTGAAATTGTTAATAACAATATATATAGTGCCTCAATTCGATCCAAAATCTAATCCCCTCGATTCTGCATGGAGATGTTTCGATTTCGACCTTGAAAACCTCAATAGCTTCAGTCGTTCGCGAGGAACCTACGATCAAACTTTTGTGCACACACATTCACACACACACACAGACATTTGTTCAGAATTCGTTGGGGATCATTTTGGTATACTTATAGCCCTAGTTACAGGCCGAAATGAACTAGTGGTATGCGAATGTGTGTGCCCCATACGGGGCACAAACAAAACTTCCCGATTTGGTATGTCAGCACAGCGTAACCATGCAACCATGGTGATGAGCAAACTCAACAGTCATATCAATACTTGACCCTTGTGACTAATAATTACTGCACGCGATCGATTTAGTTTGAACTTTAAGCCGCATAAAAATATTCAACTGGAATTCGTCCGCCTAGTTACCCTCTCTACCTCTGTACGTTCCTAATTATCCCGCTGTTTGACATCCTTCCCGCAATTGTCGACATATTTATTCGTCAAGTATATTCTAGTTCAACTCGCGATATGGTTTAACCTATATTGAAAAAAGTCATACTGAATGTGCAGTTTTGTATAAGGAACGACCCTGGTGATATGCATTATTCCCGTATTTCAAAATGCTCGGACGACCATACCTCCTTAATTATGCAAATTATGAAAAAAACTCATTTTACGTAAAAGCTGTATTTTCATATAAGGAATAGTTTTCTTCAGATAAGTTTCCCGCTAACTTCAATATTTTACCCAGTGGAATCGTATAAACAATTGCAATTGTTAATAACATTGCATGTACTGCACGAATGCCATCCAAAATGTAATCCGCTCCATTCTGAACGGAACATTTTCGATTGAGACCTTCATGACAGTGCTGGGTTCATTCATTTACTTATTACATACATAATTGTTGAGACGGCCATACCCCCTTAATTATGCAAGTTATGGAAAACGTCATTTTACATAAAATGTGTATTTTCATATAGGGAATGGTTTTCTTCAGATAAGTTTCCCGCTAACTTTAATATTTTACCCAGTGGAACCGTATAAATAATTGCAATTGTTAATAACATTGCATCTATATTCCACGAAAGTCATCCAAAATGCAATCTGCTCGATTCTCATCAGAAAGGCTTCGATTGAGACCTTCATGACAGCGCTGTGTTCATTCGTTCACTCACTACAGACATAATTGTTGAGACGGTCATACCTCCTTAATTATGCAAATTTGCGAAAAAAGTCATCCTACCTAAAATACGTATTTTTATATGGAGAACAACTTTTCTTATATAAATTTTGCGGTAACTCTAATAGTTTGTGCAATAGAACGCGATAAACAATTAAAATTGTTAATAACAATGTACATACTACACCAATTTCACCCAAAATCTAATCCCCTCTAAGTTATACGAAAACGCGTCGATTCCAATATTGACGGCCTCGATAGCTTCATTCGTACGTGAGAAACCTAGGATCAAAATTTCGAAAACACACATACATACAGACATACACACACACACACACACACACACACACACACAGAGACATCGATACAAAATTTGTTGGGCATCATTTTGGTATACTTAAAACCCCAGTCACAGGATGAAAGGAAAAATATCGATTTCGGGGTCATTACAATAACTTCCCGAATAATCGGGAAGTTAAAAAACGTAAAGCGCTACGTTGGTTTCTTCGAAAACGTTAAACAAAGTTTTTGGTCACACACACACACACACACACATACAAACACTTTTCTGAAAACGACTCAGGATGATGTGAAACTTCGAAAAAAGTGAAAATATCATGAAACTTTCTCTTTCGATTTTCCGGGTCATTACAGTAACTTCCCTATATCGGGAAGTTAAAAAGTCAGAAGTTCGTGAAAACTTCACGTTTAATCTTTTCTGTAAAATACTTGATGAATTATGAGTCCTAACGAAAAAAATCACAAAACACGAAATTCCTATTTTTCAATATGGAATACAATTTGTTGGAGATGTTTTTCCGTATCTAGAATATTTCGTGAGATACAGCGTTACAAACAATTGAAATTATTATTAACAATAGGACTAATTGTTATTTCACTTTGGGACTTCATTCCGGCCTAGTCACCACGGAGAGGCATCGATACAAAAATGAAAGGTTCGAGTTCGATTTTCTGTCTTAGATAATTAATTAATTAATTAATTATGCGTGTTCAGAAAAAAAGCCATTAAATATTAAATGTGTATTTTTTTGCGGGGAACAACTTTTTTTCCATACCGTTTTTCGTATCTCGAACCGTTCTTGCGATAGAGCGATATAAACACTTCAATTTGTTAATAACAAGTGAACGAATTATTTGTTGAAAAATCACTCCTTTCAGACCTGGACATCACTGACACGCGTCAATAAAAAAAAAGGAAATTCCTCCCGTGGTTCCGCCGGAAACGTTAAACTAAGTTCTTTGTTTACACACATACACATACACACACACATACAGACACCTCTCTGAAATCACTTCAGGATGATGCAAAACGTCGAGAAATATGAAAATTTAATGGATCTGGCACTTTGCACATGAAAATGCTTCGATTCCAATACTAACGGTCTCGATAGCTTCATTCGTTCGTGAGAAACTTAGGATCAAAATTTCGGAAACACACATACATACAGACACACACACACACACGCAGACCTCGATTCAAAATTTGTTGGGCATCATTTTGATATACTTAAAACCCCAGTCACAGGATGAAAGGAAAAATATCGTTTTCGGTGTCATTACAATAACTTCCCGAAAATCGGGAAGTTAAAAAAATAATATAGAAAGGAAATATATAATAATACAGTTAAGGGTCCATCATTCGTTGGTAGTAAATAAAGACATTTTGGGTACATAATTACAGACAAGGTTCCAACATTCTCTGTCTTCGTGCACATTTACCGTGTTCGCTTAATCGAAATAAATCCATACAAGTAGTTACAAGAAAAGTGTAATACACAAAAAGTACATAAGACAATAAATACGAGTGGGGAACGGTCCAAAAAGAGAATGAAATTTATCAATTGAAAAACATGGTCTCAAGATACGCGTAACCAGAATGGTACTGGAAGAGATTGACAAAACATAGTTCAACTGATTCAGATTGATAGGTGTAGTCCGTGGCCTGGATAGCTTCTAACATGTGAATTATTAGACAGTATTTCCTAGTGAACTAATTGGGCTTGGTAAATTTATTTTTCAAATTGGCTTAAAGTAATTTGTGATGAGATTGAGTTTGGGTGAAGGAGCCGGAGGGCTTAGTGGAGGTTGATTAGGAGCTGAGAGTCGTGAGCGTGGTCTGGGGAGGCCTCGGACGAACAGGAATAAGTTTCGGAAAGCGTTAGGCTCTTTAGAATTTAGTACTTCTGTGAGAGCTTGAGAAACAGGAAGGATTGGTGGTCGGAGGAGAGAGTCACGGTATCTGGAATAAGTGGGACAGTTGAGAATAAGTTGGGGCATTGATTCATTCTCCTTCTCCCCTCCTGGCAACATGGGCACGGCTGGTTGGGATCGATTCTGTAGAATTTCTTATTGACAGAGATAGACAGCATACGGGTATTAGCCAAACGGAGTTGAGCTCTCACTCTCGTCATCGTCAATGGGGAACGTAGTATCAGGTACTCCGCAGGGAGACCCGAGCAGGACCTCGGGAGCGAAACCTGACAGAAAGTCGAAGTCGATGCACGTGCGAATCCTTCTCCCTAAGCATCAGCCTCAACTCGTTTAACACTCTCGTTTTTTGTGCTGTCCAGTACGCCGGATCAGGAATTGTGACGTCAAAAGAAAGATTGTGAGATTTCAGCAAGGAGTCCAGTTGAAGCAACGGGTTGTATCGACGAGCTCGACATTTGGTCAGGTCGGAGCCATTTTTGTTCGTTTCATTGATGTCACTCAAGAAAAGGAGGAACAGAGTTGGACTAAAGTTTTCTCCCTGTAACACCCCCTCAGTTACTTTAGTTCTTCCCGTCAACCGCCCCTCGGATCTCACTCTCAGATTGACATGGTCGTCCAGGTCCTGTAGAACCCATGAGTAAAGGGCTTGATTACCCTTTACTCATTAAATTGATTACCACAATACTCATTACTCATTTACAAGCTACATTACCTTGAGGTGATGTAGCTTGTGCCATATCAGAGAATCGCTGACTGAGTCAAAACCTCTTCTCAGATCGACGAAAAATCCAAAAACCTTCCTACCGCCAAGTCGCAGTTGGAGCTGAATTACCGCTTGGGCAACAAAGATGTTGTCCAAGGTTGAACGTCCTCTCCTAAACCCAGCCTGACAATCTGAGTATAACTCTTCCGATTCCGCCCTCTTGTCCAGTCTTTGGCACACGATTTTGGTGAATAGCTTCGTAATTGCATTCACAGGAGCTATACCTCTGTAATTTGCAGGATCGGTTTTTTCCCCTTCTTGTAAATCATTGTCATGATGATATCGTGCCAACTATCAGGCATGACTCCTTCCGAATGAACTTTGTTGAAGAGTTGACAGAGATAGCTCGTTGCATTGGAAGGTAGGGCTTCAAGGAATTCTGCTGGCAAGCCGTCAGATCCTGCGGCTTTTCCACATTTCGCTTCGACCAGGACCCTCTCCAGCTCCACAAGGGAAATAGGACCGTCGAGGCAGGGAACTGGTTGACCTTCAAATGCCGTCGAGGAGTATATCCTGGGTGGGAAAACCTTGACATAAAAAGCCTGCCAGATCTCGACGGGTGCCCCGGAAAGTAGGATTTTGTTCTGCAGGACTTTACTGCCTTCCAAAATTCAGTTGGATAACTGGCGTTAGCCAACTTGTCCCGGATTGACTGGAGGTACTCCTCCTTTTTGGAATTAGTTGTTGCGTAGTAAAGGGCTTTAGCTCTACGGAGGTCTTTCACTGCACTAGACTGAAAGTGATCCTTGTGACAGTCCAACAAACGGTCTGAGGCAGCTTTCTTAGCGGCCAGGCATTCCCTATCAAACCATGGTTCGCGTCCAACGGGAGCCCTGGTGTTGGAAGGTGGCAGTAGCATGCCTGCATGAGTAGCGGCCTGGGTGATTGAGGATAGCATGTACTCCATTGAATGATTGATGTTCGCGTTGTGGTCGAAGATGAGGTCTTTGGTAGTTAGAAAATAATGGGTATAATCATCAATCCTGTTTCTCCGCCATGTGAGTCGGGCCTGGGAGGGATGGGACACGACTGAGGAGACAAGATGGGGGTTAGGACCAAAAATGTCGCGCTTGAGCGGAAAATGATCAGATGGAAGCACCTGTTGGTCGACAGCGAAGTCCTGGATTATATGGAGGTTTGTAAGATCTGTAAATAGGAGATCAATTGTGCTGCTACTGCTAGGGCCTACGTAGGTGATGTGGGCAGAAGAGCTTCCAGGAGTTCGGGCATTCAATATCAATAACCCCTTTTCATTCATAAAATCTATCAGGTGCCTGCCACGTCTATCGTAGTCAGAAGAGTTGATTGATCTGCCTGTGGACACCGAAGTACCCTCGAATAGCTCATCCGGAAGTTCGCCATCCAATCCAATTTTCGCGTTCATGTCCCCTCCTATGAAAATGGGGTCGTTAGTCCTGCGGTCTTCAATTTCTTCAATTACAAGTTGGAAATCCGGAAGATATCCAAGTTGTCTTTTAAGTTGGGATTTAGGTAAACCAGTCTCACAAAAATATTTAGTGGTCTGGTGGAGCTCATCTGACGGTGGAACCTGGTGAAGATCCAGTGGGTGGTTATGCTTACAACCTCCACATCAAAGCTGCGGTGGAAATAGAGAGCGAGACCTCCACTTGTATGTCCAGGGGTACTCGGGTCCTCTTTGCACGCAGCTGCCGATAGTACCCAAAAATCCCGAAAAGAACCAGTCGAGTAGGTTATAGGTTCAGTACGCCAGGTTTCAGATCAGCCTATAGTGTCTGGGATAATATTAGGTTTGTATACCAAAAAATTTTTGAACCCATTGGAGTTCCAGAATGAGATCCTGACATTTATTAGTTTGTTGGATTTTCATCGGGGGTATTTATATTGCGTTGGGTGTTATGGTTGGTCTGGTTTGGATTCACAAGGGTAACTTTCTTTGTAAATGGATCCCAGCGATAAACAGAATCTCCCAGGGAAACTGCCAAACGAGAAATTTTGGGATGAAGTCCTTCTCTGATTTTGTCCTTCACAAATTTTCTCAGGTGGAAACCTGCTTCTTGTTCGGCCGAAGTTTGGTCTCCCTGGATGAAACTACCCTGGGGGCATGATGCCTGTTTTAGAGCAAAAAGCTCATTCTTGGAGTCCAGGGAGCCCAGCTTGACGCTGCCATTGTTTCTTTCAAAATCCTGGCCTCGAGTATTTTTCCCTTGAAGGTGGCAAAGTGCTGTGTGAAGAACTCCGTGATAGCAGGTATTGGGTTTTCAGTTTGTGGGAGGTTTATACCATTGAGCTTTTTCAGCTCACGCTCTTGGAACTCAATTTTGGTGATGATGACATTCATTGGGTTGTTCTTGTTTGATGGGTCTGTAGTTACCCCTCCAGAGACCTGCTTCTCCAAAAGTTCCTGTTTGGTTTTTAATTTATTCACCTCTCGTTGAAGGGTGGAGACATCTGTGGAGATCTTGTTCCTCCAATCTCTGAACTCGGTCCACTCGTTGTTATCACTTCTGAAGGTGCTGAAGTTATTCGATAATGAGCTCAAATTGTTCGATAGTGAGATGAGGAAGCGGTTTGTGGGATTATCCTCCATCCCAGTGCTTTGCAAGATTTCTTCCATTGTTGGTGGGTTATGCGTTGGCGGAGGATCAGTAGGTTCTGAGTGCTGAACGCTTAAATCCGACCTTAAGGGCTTTGAATGATTCTCATCTGATGAGGGGAATATTGACGAGTTCTCGGCTGAGGAAGAAGCAGGACTGGTGCGAGTCTTTTTATGGTCAGTATCATCGACGGGGTCGCTTACCCTCCTTTTCCTGTTGTGCTGGGCTTGTGGGGTGAAGTGATTTTTTATGGATGGCGTAGAGTCTCCAGCTGACGCCAGTAATTCCGCCTTCGAGTCTCTCCCTCGTCTTCCACTTCCACAGCAGGAGTGCTGGATTTTATCTGCGATAAAGCATAATATTTTTCAAAAATATTCTCTTATGGATTCCGATCGATAGGAACGTTCCGTGTGTGCTATCGCCGGTGTCCCCTAAAATGAGAGCACCCGGCCGAGCGGGAACCTAACCCGACGCAGGGGAGAGGGAGCGTGGGTTCCATCATAGGCGCCGCCCATCGTAACCCAGGGGTTTCGGGAGGTTTACCCTGTGTTTAGATTTTTTTTTTCATTTATTTCGAAGGTATTTATTTATTTGAATGCACTCTAGTGGCATGGCCACAGTACATGGTTTGGGGGATACAAAGTGAGCTTTGCCTCATGGGGGGTGCGACAGAATGGCATAAAAGCAGTAAAAAGAACAAACTGTTGCGTCAATTTAAGATTAACGCATGGGCAATATTGAAAAATACTACTGAAAAACAAGAAGATGCGCTAGTCCCCAAAGTTTGGATTAAAACCAGATCAGCAATTCAAAGTGTATTGTTTCTCACTAATTGAGTCAAGTGCCTACAATCCTGAAGCGTAGATTGATCAGGTTTTTGATAAAAAGGAAGAGAACATCTGCTTCCCTTGGCGTACCAACATTCAGAATACCCCTCACTGTAGATCCCAGGCTGTCGAACTTTCGTCTGATTAAATCAAAAGCGGGACATTCAGTCAAGAAGTGGTGAAGATCATCTGGACAATCCCAGCAGCACACTGGACAGTAGTTGTCGGGAACGAGCCTAATATGGAGATCATTCCAGCGGAATCTGGTTTCCCTTTTAGACGATACTGTAGCTTGACTTATCAGGGCTAATTTATTGAAGCTCAAGTTGAAGTGGAGGTAGTTGGAATCCTCCTGGATGAGATGGTGGTATAGAGGACAGTAAGAAGAAGCCAAGGCCAGAGCTAGGTTTTGTTGCCGAGATTTTGCTTCCTTCGCTGATACAATAAGTTCTATGTGTGCCTCAAGTGAGCCCGGATTTTGGTCTTCAAATGCTGAACCGAAACCCAGAGATGCTAGCTCCCTGTGGAGAGCGCTTACCCAGTTTAGGTTTTGGGCTGTGAGATTTCTGGCGAAGACCATTTATAGTCTATTGTAGCATTTGCGAGGGATCCTGGAATCGTCGATATTCAGAACTTTCACTAGCCATTTCAGTTTCCTTTTTAGGAATTCAGTGTCTAGTCCTGGTATTCCTGTTGCTAGCTGTACAACGTAGTGAGGTGTGGAGCGGGACCATTCGTAAAGCTGTTTAAAGTATTTGGATTGGGCAGGGCGCAGGGTATTTTCATACCTGTCAGCCCAGAATTCAGCAGCGTAGAGGAGAGTGGCACTGACGACTGCGTTGAAAAGTTTTTCAGCTCGTAATGATGATCTAGGTTGAGCTTTTCTGAGTTTCCAAAGCGTTGAACCAATTGCCTGGTTTGCCTTGGTAACCCGGTCGATTACCGCCTTATTGAATTTCCCAGAACTCGAAAATATAATTCCAAGGTACGTGTAATCTTTCCTGGTCTCTAGCTTCTTTCCATTGTAATTAAACGTAGGCAGAATGCGATACTTGGGGCTCTTGTGAAAGATAATTACCTGGGTTTTTTTTGTGTTGACTGTCAAGTTTAACGATGAGCAAGAGGCGTGCAGAGCGTTTGGAGTTTTCTGAGTCACTTTGCCCGTGTCTGCTAGAAACACAATCTCATCGGCGAAGGCTAGAGCAAATGTAAGTCGTTCGAAAGTAGTTCAAATGTCCCACCTAGGCAGGTACCGAATAACCCAGCATTACGGAGATGTTGTTCAAGGCCACCGATGAACAATATGAAAAGCAGAGGGCTGAGCGATTCGCTTTGAGGAGTGCCTCTAGAAATTTTCATTTTGTTGGATTTTACGCCATTTATTTCATAAAACATTTCCAGTTTTTCGGATAGATCAATGATTAAGTTCAGAGCCCGTGATTCCAGCCTCAGTTCTCTCAGTTTGTCCCAGAGAAGTCGATGTTGTACCGAGTCGAAAGCCTGTTTGAAGTCGACGAAGATACCAAGTAGGTATCCACCAGGCTGGCTGAAGGCCAGTTGCACGGCGGATAGAAGACTGAATAGATTATCGGCACAGCCACGGCCCTGCAGAAGCCACATTGGTATTCCGAATGATGGAAGAGATTGTTTCACCTCGTAGATCATGTGGGGAGATCTTGTGCAGTTAACGCTCATTCCCCTCTGGTGAATATATGTGTGTTTCGCTGGAAAATCAGATGGTATTCTACCATTTAAAAGGGTGAAGCCGAGGCTGCTGAGCTCATCCTCAACCAGTTTCCCTCTGTGGTCAACCTTCTCGTCGAGGCTTGTTCTCATGTCGTTTAAGAAAGAACCCTCAGTGATGTGCGAGTCCACTTGATTCAGATTTCCCAACTGTGCGGTGAAGTCACCCATGATGAAGAACGAATATTCTGGATTTCTCTGGCTATATATGGTGACGAGGTCGGAGATTCCGACGACAGCATTCTCGTCATCTAGATCCGGGCTTAGGTAGACAAGGCAAAACAGGAGCTCAGAGTTGCATAATGCTAGTGATAAGTATGTAATTTTCTGACCTCGCCAGAAGGGGGGTGCATGCTAATCAAGTATTGTGTGTACACGTGCAAATTTATCAATCCGTAGTTTACTTGGTTTACATACCTGAATATAAGTTATAGTGTGAGAACTAAGCAGTTATTTGTACAATATTTTCTACGAAACAATTTGAGATATTATTCAATACGTGCCGTTTCGTCGTGTGGACTATTTTTATAATCAAAGGTTGCGCAGGTGCATTTTTGAGGTTAATGTTTTTCGACACGCGGTAGGCCTAAACCCAGCTGGCTATTTACCCAATGAGAAGCAGTGATTCCTCGGAGGGCTTGGCGAACTCGACAGTAGTTAACATAGAGCTCTCTGTGTCGCCTCAGGGTCCCTCTCCACATGACGATACCAAATCCACCGATCAACACAAACGTTCAACTGTCAATGACAAGCGTAAAAGCCCGCCAGTGCTCAAATCCAGTAGTTCGTTGATACGCAATCGTGTTTCGCTACAAGACGTTTGCTATGGTAAGCGCAAACGCGACAAAGCCTTCCATAAATCGCTTTCGCCAGATTCAAGCCCTGAATCTATTGCCTTTAAAAAGAGAAATCTAGAGCAAGAACTTTTGAAAAGTGCAGCTGACAACCCATCAAAAGAGTTCACAGACATGGATGAATTATCGCAAAAAATAGAGGATTTGACCAAAGCCACTACAAACCAGTTTGACCAGCTTTCGAAATTGATTCTCGAGACCTCAAACGCTTACACTACAAGTCTAAAATCAATCAGAGATGAATTTATAGAGTACAGAAATTCAATTGAAATTCGTTGCAATGGACTAGAGGAAAAATTGAAAGATGATGCTTCAAAAAACTGTGCAGCTAATGATGAGATGAAAAGAATGATCCAATCAAAATTTGACCTGTTGGATGCTAAATTGAACGCATTGAAAGCAACGGATACTTCACCAGAAATACAAGCTCTCACTGCAAAAATTGGAAAGCTGGAAAAAGATTCGCGCAAGTTAAATATTGTAATTAAGGGCCTCAAGACATCATCATCAACGGTGAGGTCGGATACAATTGGCTTTATCGAACAAGCTTTCAATCTCCATGATATAATTATTGATGCCAGGTTCATTCCATATCGCAAAAACAATGATGTCATTGCGCAGATTAACTCTTGGGAGACGAAGCAGCGAATTCTTCGTGAAAAGGGAGGTTTCAAATCTCACCAAGTGTGGAATAAAGTGTTCATTGAACCAGTCTTCACTGCCAAGGAGCGTCTCATCGGAAAAAAAATTCGTGATGCAGCCCGAGAGCAACGCACAAATGACAATTCAGTTCTAGTTGGCTATAACTGGTTATCTATCGATGGCATTGTTTACACATGGAACGAAGCTGAGCATGAGATCACTCAAGCAAAGAAACAGAAACAAAAACTCAGCGCCAGGAGCTCTGAATCTTCCAAAAACGATTAAACCAGAAGACGAAAATTATCTACTGGAATTTACACGGCTGTCCTAATCTCGCTGATGTTATCAATCTTCCCGATCACGACCTACTGTACATCTCTGAAACCTGCTGTCTGAACACCCCTCAATTCCTGCCCGGAACGCTTGGGACTCTCAACTCTACGTGGGTGAACGCCACCTTGGAAGCTGACGTAGGAAGACCTAATGGGGGCATTGCCACCTTTTCTAACACTCAAATGGAAATCATCGACACCTGTGACCAATGGATCTTCACTAAAGTAGTTGTAAATAACCTTTGTGTTGTCTCCGGTAACGTATATCTGAAACCCTGTGCAGATGTTCAGCAGTTTTTAGATGAATTACAAGCCTTATTGGACAGTCTCGAATTTGACAATACAATTGACTTGCCTTTGTTAGAGGGTGATTTCAATGCCAGAGTAGGTAAGTCCGACTTGATTAATAACGATATCTTTGAAGGAACTCGATTATTTGCCGACATAATTAACAATGACAAAAAAACTAATAAACGCGCGACGCCTTGATCAAACTTTATGAACTCCAATGGTTTTGTTCTAGTAAATGGCAGAATATCAGGGGATAGACTCGCTAACTTTACTTATTCTGGCTTCAACGGCTGTAGCGTAATTGACCTGGTCTGGGTGAAATCATCGAACCTTGAGCTAATAGATAACTTAATAGATAACTTAAATGTATTGCACGAACAGTATGGTTCCGACCACTTTCCAGTTATACTTTCCTTGGTGAACAAACTCACCGATACACCTTCATTGCCTTCATTGAAACCACCCACGCAATTTAAGCGTAAGTTATTGAAATGGGACTACTCAATACCGAATTTAACACAGAATTTTGCGAGTGAAATGAATTCCTCTCTTCTTTTACCCCACTGTCTTTCTTCGACCTCCCCAATCGAAATTTATCATTCACTCACTCAAGCAATCCTATCCTCTTCAGAAAAGCTACACTTAATCAAAAATATGAACGTTTTTCACGATAAACCACCGTTTCGCGATAGTAATAAACCATGGTATGGTGGAGAATGTAAGTCGATAAAGAATTTATTAAATCAAGCCCTCCATAAATGCAAGCTCTCTAGTTTTAACCCTGAATACAACACGAATTATCACATTCTCAAGCGTAAGTACAAGGCCATTAAGAAATTCAAACTGATCACTGCTGTGTTCAATAATGTAAAAGACCAATGTGGCTTTTAGAAAGCAGTAAAGCTCATGAGACCTAAGCCCCCGCCCGTAAAATCCCCCCCTGTTGCCACCTGGAATGAGTTCTATAAGAATATCTATCCTGCTAGATCCCCTCCTGAATTTATACCAACAATTAACGCCATCGATCAGCTTGAAGCGCCTATCAGTCTGCTAGAATTAAAATCAATCTTGCGTAAACTTAAATCCAGCAAAGCCTCCGGTCCTGATGGCATATCTAATGAGTTCTGTAAGGCTCTTCCCGATAGGTGGCTGGATTGTCTGCTTAGACTATTTAACCTTATTTTAAACCTAGAAACCTGCCCCTCGGATTGAGCCAAGGTGACTCTCACTATGATCCATAAGAAAGGAGACACTGTAGATCCCGCCAACTACAGAGCAATCGCCCTTGTCAATCATATAACGAAATGTTTTACATATGTCATCCGATCACAGCGGAGGTCAACAAGATACTCCCGGACTCTCAGTTCGGTTTTCGGGGGGGGGGGGGGGAGGAGAGGCGGCACAGAAGCAATTTTCACTCTGCTGTCTGCAGTCCATTTACAACTACGACTCCCGAGGCGTGAGGTACATGCAATATTCGTTGACTTTCATCGGGCGTCCGACTCTATACCACATGACTTGTTGTGGACGAAGCTCAACAAATTTGGTGTTAGTTCTAATTTGATCAGAGTGATCAATTCTTTATATGATCAAGCTTCCATTAAGATCAAATGTGTGAATAAGTTCTCAGGCGAATTTGAAGTAACTGAGGGTGTTCTGCAGGGCGAAACCCTCAGCGCACTCCTTTTTACACTGTTTATAGCAGATTTCGCATGCTTTTTTAGAGAGAGAGGCCTAAGGGGGGTGAATATTAATGGCTTTGATGATATCGTAATAATTCTGTACGCGGACGACACGGTGATTCTTGCGAAATCTCACATAGACTTGCAAATAAAACTGCGGACTCTAGAGGAGTATTGCGACCTGAATAGTCTCTGTGTCAATGTGTCAAAAACCAAAATTATGACATTCAAAAAAGCTGGTAGATCAAAAAAACTTGCATCTAAATTCACGAGATATCAAAATTCTTATATAGAACTAGTCAATAGCTATATATATCTTGGAGTACCACTATGTAAATCTGCACTGGGAAATAGTGCAGCGCTGGCGGCAGTCGTCAAAGCGAAAGCTGCCTCCAGCGCTGCCCTAGCGGGTCTCGCTCGGGTGGGTGCTAGTGCTTGGGATACATTCAATACTTTGTATACCAGCAGAGGTGACCTCCACTCTACTATATGCGGTCCCTGCATGGGGGCTTCAAGATGGTATGGATCTGGAGAGGGGCCAATTAGACTTTTGCAAGCGACTCTTATTCTTACCCAAATGCACACCCAGTTGGGCGATGCGCCTCGAACTAAATATGCTACAACTAGAATATCGAACTATGAATTGTTCGAAAATTTTAAGAGGGTTTCAATTAACAGAGATCTAAAGCGATGGAATGAGTCCTCTTCATGTCAGGTTAGGATTATACGTAACATGCCATCTGACAACTTAGCCACTCTATATCTGAGTCAAGACCTCTCCCTTTTCAATAAGAGAATCCTTGCGCAAATAAGACTCGCCAATAAATACTATTGCACCTTTGATTTGTCAGATCAGAGGGTTAAATTTGAACCTGATGCAATATGTGCTGACTGTAACCTAGCTGAACTGGATAATCTAGATCACTTCATCTTACGATGTATCAAATATAATGATTTGCGTTCTGAATTTCTCACAAAACTCACTGTTCCACCCTTAAATTCCTTGCAACATAGTTCATTTCTTTCCGACTTTCATGTTCCCAACACAAAGAATTTCTGTAATTTTTTCATGAACTGCCTAGTCTGAAAACTCAAGACATAAGCTCAGCTCTGTGATTACTTCCTAACTTGTTCCTCATAATTTTTGCGCTGCTTAGGAACAATTATTACATTTAATTTTACTTATATTTTACGTTACTTGAATAAGTCAAATTTATTACACTTTGTATAAAATCCCCATGCAATGGGACTTTGTATTCCTATGCATTTATAAATAATAAAAAAAATAAATAAACTCGCCAGAACCGCAGGGGGATTTGCAGAGATGTCTTTTTTGACGCAGAGTATGATGCCTCCGGAGGGTCTGCCAGCAGAGTTGGATCTCCTTGTCATGACTTGGAAAGTTTGAAAACATGAGAGAAATTCTGGGAAGGTCGTGACCGCGTGCTCCCTCCAGGACTCCCGGATACCGATGAGATCTACTTTGGAAAGATATTCCATCATGAGCTTGTCGAGTTTATACATATTTTTCAGACCATCGATGTTCCAAGTGACATACGTGAGTGTACGAATTGAGATAGGGGTTGGTCGTGTTCCGAAATGGTTTGAAGACGGGAAGAGGGGCGGCGAGGGGGCAAGAGCTTGATGATTTATTGCTTGCAGTGGGGGCCTCACGGGGTGGACGGGCTTATTTATCGTTGACAGGTGCTGTGTGGGTTGAGGGACGAAAAAATGCGGAAATTGGCGTTTTTGGCGTTTGTTCAGTTTCATCTTTTGGTTTGTTCTTGGTATCGCTGTTGCTGTTATATGAATTGCTCTGATTTCGCTCATCCCTGGGCCTTTTTTGATTGATAAAGCTTCCTCTCTGGAGATTCTCTTATTATTCAACCAAATGTTTGTGCCCTTCAGCTTAGCATCGAGATCTCTCTGTTTTGAGCTTTGAACTGAAGGAATCAAGCCCTTGCGTGTTTCCATATCATTCATGTCATAATATTTTGAGATAGAGATGTTGGAACCTTTCAACTTGAAAGCGCTTTTAAGAACAGAAATTTTGGTGTTTAGAGATATAAAAGAAACTACTATTGTGCGCGGTTTGTCCCCACGAACTGCTCCAATGCTCTTTATAAAGTTTGTTTCCTGCGGTTGGATGGTGATTGACAGCTTTTCATCCAGGAATTTGAGAAAAGTGCCACTGAGATCGGTTGTTGGACTAGCGTCAGCGAGGCCATGAATAATCAAATTATTTTGACGTCGTCGATCCTCAATCATCTTCGGCTGTCCTTACACTGTCATTTGAAGCTTGTGATTTTCCTCTTGAAGCTGACGAATGCTCTCTGTGTTGTCATCAACTTGGGTTTTTAGAGGCCCAATGGCCTCCGCTACCGCCG
This sequence comes from Asobara japonica, assembly GCA_026005395.1. Lineage (NCBI taxonomy): Eukaryota > Metazoa > Arthropoda > Insecta > Hymenoptera > Braconidae > Asobara > Asobara japonica. The sequence continues at coordinate 267,423 of BQMI01000170.1, forward strand.
AAGATACGGTTTCTTTTAATTTGGGTCAAGGATGCTAAGAAGTTGACCAACCGTAATCTCGCTAACAGATTTCTCTAAAATGGGCATGGTGATTCGTGAGAAATCTGCTGGATGGAGCGATTCAGTGATGTCCTCAAACTTGGGTTCTTCTTAGCACCAGCAGATGACTCCAGAACTCAATTTCAGGGTACCGATGGTATAGTAGATATTGACAGTAGCCTTTCTCACCGTTCCAGTAGATGTCATTAGTGCACCAGAAAGTGACAGGTGAAAAGAGGAGGTTATGTGCAACGAACATTGTGTTTCGCAAGCCGTTGAAAAGCAGAGGGGCAACCAACAGTGAAGATTAATGTCTTCAAACGTCGATCGCAAGAAGGCGCATGCAACAGTCTACAAAAAAAACCGCGCGAGGGCGAGAGTATGCAAAAATATGTATTCTAGCGAAGAGGCAATAAAAGCGCGTGTGTCTACTTACAGATCAAGGTGGCGCCCCCGTTAAACCAAGCTTACCCTGTGTTTAGAAATACGATGGCCTTAAAAATGGCGAAAGCCGACCCCAGCCGCATGGGTGGGTGTCTGGTACGCCCCCTGAAGGAATGCTTAAACGGCCAGTACCCGGGGCGTACAAATGAAAGGGACGGAGAAAAGAAAAAAACAAGCCGGCTGTCCTCGGGTCCCCCATTCGACTGTGTCAAATATGTCACCGTTTTTGTTTATTTCCCGCAATTTCATTGGTGGTAAGCTTCCGAATGGTCCGATTGCCCACAAAATCAAAATGTTGAAGTATTCAAAGACCTTTTTTCAGGCGAGCGGAAACAAAAACAGGAATACCTCAAATTGCCCAAAGTAATTGACTCAATGTTGTTCAACCAGTTCATAGATCTCGTTACGGCTCATATTTTGGAAATGAAATGGGATGAATACTTATCGGGAATGAAGTAATAAAAGAACCGTAAATATGAAAAGATTGAAAGCTAGAAAATTAATGATGCAATTGAATCACCATTCAATAGGGTTCGTCGCCATAACAAAAGGAACCTCTGTTTAAAATTCCAAGTTTTTATCTCCATTTTTGCGAACGCTAGAGTCCGAACAAACAACAAAAGTACAACCAAAGTCAAAAATTGAAAAATAGGAATATCTCATATTACCCAAACTTAGAGACTCAATGTTTTTCAACTATATCATAGATCTCGTCAAGGCACACATTTTGAAAAAAACAACAAAATCGGTTGAATAATTATTGAGCAATAAAATAAAAACCGTGAAAATGAAAAGATTAAAATCTAGAAAACTAATGATACGATCAAATCGTGGTTTGACAGGCATCTTTACCACAACAAAAGGAACCTCTGTTTCAAATTTCAAGTTTTTATCACAATTTTTGCAAACGCTGGAGTTTGAAAAGCAAAGATAACTGTAAAAAACAGAAAAATTGAAATATGTCCGATTTCTTGGGAGCAACCTACTAGATGTTCTTCGACCATTCCCTGGATCTCGTTGAGGCGCACATTTTGAGAAAAAAGAAATTAAAAAATATTCATTAGTTTCAGAGATATGAACAATCGAAGAAAAAAAGGAAAAAATCGATTTCTAAGAAACTTAGCGGCAGATTTCGCTGAAAGTACGCCCACAGCTAGGCGTACTCAATACCAATAACTGACAATTTTTTTCGGATTTTATCCTCAAAATTTAGTCCTTTTTATGTTCAATTTTGTAAGTGAAGATTTTCGAAAACAATTGATACATACAGACACTATGCTCAAACTTCGTATTTTTACGTTTCAAACCATTATATATCGTTTACAAGCATAATTAGCGAAAGTGAAAATTGACCGATTGTAATGCTTCCATACGGAAGCAAAAAAGACGCTAACTTAGAATTTGACGTGGATCATTTTGGTATACTTATAACCCTACCCATGTAAGGTTTACCGATGTAAACAACATGGCCGAACATCGGGCCTTGATCTAGTCGCCGATCATCGCGTTCCCATTTTATGGCCGAAGATCGGGCCTGGATCTAGTCGTCGATCATTGCCATCCCATTTTATGGCCGAACATCGACCCGAACGGTGGATGCCCATCATCGACACCGGATCATCGGGCCTCAGAACACTTGCCGATTATCAGCACCTCATATAAGCGCCGAACATCGCCCGCACGGAAAAAAAATATATGTCCAAATATATCTCGCATATATCTGAATCATACCACATATATTTCGGGCAAAAATGTTGTATTTAAGGTCAAATATCAAATATATCTAGGTTTCTATATCAAATTCTAAGCGAATTATATTGTCGTTCATATATGAGATAGATGCCAATTATTTACCCCAAGTATAATTCATATTGTTGAGAAATATGAAAAAATATATATCCTCATATATCGGTAATTTATGCAGATTATTCATTTAATATAGAAATTATATATTCGGTAATATTTAAAATATATATATAACCCATTACTTATAGCACATATATGCTGTTATATATCTTATAAGTATTTGGCAAATATTAAAAATAATATTTAGATATATATCCTACATATATGTGAGTTATATGTTAAATACAGTCAAATAATTCCCATAGTCACTCGAGGCCTGAGCTCGATTTACTCCAAGGATGGAATGGAAACAGTTGTGATGAAGGGGTAAGTGTCAATGATTTAATAACGTCCCTCATCTGTCTCAACCTCATTACTCATGTGACCCTTCGCCTCACCTGGCCCTAGCGGCTCATTCGATTCCTACATTCAAGTAACTTATCGAAATGTACCAATGATGTGAATTATAACTACAAATTATGCCGATCTCTGTATCGGTGGAATAGAGGAAGGAAAGAAATACACATTAATCATTCGTTATTAATATTTACATATTTTATTCGTATTTGTACATTTATCAGTTCCACGATTCGTACTTGTTGGGGTGACCGCAAGCAATGGACATTCCCTGCTTTTCTAGGGACAGGAGTGTAACCTTGTCCTGAATTCCCTGAACATTAATCGAAGCTAGATTATGATCTTGACTTTGTAGGAAGGTCAAGTGTGTTAATCGTCGATTTCAAAACGGTGAATTAATTTTCTCGTAATATTTTCCGATTGCATAAATTTCTCTTGAATGACCGTAGGAAAGAATAACAAATATTTCGATCTCAAATATTTCCTGCTTCGTGGTGAGTACAATATAACTTTTTCGTTTTTGGGGCCTTTTGTAAGATTTTGAATGAATTACTTCGCCATGTAGCGAAATTCTTGTTGCTGTATGGAACGTAGAAGCCAATTCTGCATTAACGTCAAGGCGCCTGAGAGCCAAACAGTAGAAACGACTTAGAACCAAACTTGGTTTCATTGTCCCTAATATACGAACGTCATTAATTCGTATGGTGAATTTTGGTCTAATGTTACTGTATAACATCCTCGACAAAAATTTTCCTTGAGACCGAGTTAAGCTCTCCTCACAAATATTTGTTAATTTTAGCACGGCGATTTGAAATCTGAAGGAATTACATATTTAGAGAGGCACGCCATTGGCGCTATGAACGCAATTTTTTAACATAAAATTGAACGACTCGTACATGAACGCGCTGTGCGTCCGAAGCGGGCCCCATTTCAGTACACTGTCTGGTAGATGAGTAAGCAGATGAATATTGAACGAAACATATTTAATCCCATATCAATCTTTTACTCCTTTAACGAAATCATGGAACGCATGATAGAAGCCTTTAAAAGGATGGAAATCGCATCAACAAGTAACGCCCAGTGTTCCACATATTTTCGTCGAGCGATTGCTCGAAGGATCGGTAAGCTATAGAAAAGTAGCCAAACACTCCATTCATGAGCCTTCCAGAATTTGCGTTCTCTGATACTTCTCGTCGTTCGAGAAATTTCCAGTGTAGGGGTAAATGACTCTAGCATCGCATTTATTTGGCTTTCATAGTGATGTAAAGAGAATGGCTCGGAATTGTGTTTAGAATCTAACCAAAGTTTTCCGAATTGTTTGGCTACACCCAGCGTAGCGAGGTGCATCCAATCCGCAGGGAGACCATCAATTATATTGAATCCTGGGAGACTGTATAAAACTGATTTTCCCCTCACCCCCTTCTCACCTTTCTGTGCGTGAATGAAAGTGTCTTCGTGGTTGCGAAGGCCCTCTCCAAATGGATTTCCATTATCGTCGATAGGGTAGACTCTTACAGTGCCTTTTCCTTTCGATACTTGAATCCCACGGTGTAAACAAAGTCCGCACCCGTAATCACCATTGAATTGAGACGTATTTCTGACGACAGGTCGTGCTACAGAATCACATATTCCCAACAGACATTTGACGTTTTTATGATATTTTTCTCCACAATGCACATACTCCACGCCGTACGTTTGCAAACCTTGCAGCTCATTGACGAATGGTTTCAAAAATTCGTTCATATGGACGGGCTTGCCTGGCCCGAACCATAAAGTGCATAATATCATGTTTTTTGACCTCTGTTTGGGTGGTATTTCATTCATTGAACACAGGACGGGGTACAGCGACATGAGAGAACTTTTATGGACTGGTGTACCATCTACATTAAAATTCAAAGTGATTGTATTACGAGGTACCCTTTTTTTATACTCAGACCCATCGAATATGTCTTCAAGGGCATATTTATTCTCTTTCACTCGATATTGTGGATCTATCAGGCGATTATGATTCAATTCAAGAAAATATTGTAGCTGATCCTCGAGATTTAAATACAGGACGACATTCCCACTTCTCCAGTTATTCGTCATATCAAGCACCGTATGACATTTCGAACAAGAATATTTTGCTCGCTCACAGAATCAGCTTCCCTTCCCACATAGACGTGACATTCATCACAAAAGTGATGAATTGACATAAAATCGCAGAGACTATTTGCAATTTTCTTCCACTGATACTTCGAACTGTACTTGATTCTCATATCGTTCAAAACCTCTGCAAGTTCTACATAATCTTCGGTTGCCTTATAGGAAAAACCATTTCGTAGTTTGGTGGCGAGGGCTAGGAGTGGAGCCACTAAGTCTTCAGGAGGATACTCAGATATAGCTGGGAGTGAAGCTGTGAGAGGTGTGCCTGCTCGAGTTGCAGCTGTTTCTGCATCAGAAATATCTTCATCCTCACTGCCTATGTTGTCACTGCTCGTACGTTGACTAGCATCAGCATTGGATTCACGTCCTTCTGAACTCTCACCGTCAGAAGAGTCTTTAGTTAATTTTCCATTATCAGGTTCATTCGGAGTATCTCCACTAGAAAAATCTTGAGTGTCATCTTCAGTGTGAATACGAGGAGCAATTTTTGATAATTTTCCCAAAGTTAACTAAGGAAAATTTTCTAGAATGAAATGAAGTTTTTTCCCCAATTTCTCAAGATTTTTACAATTTCTTCAAAATTTTCCAAACATGTCCAACATTTCCAACAGTCTTCCACACTTTATTGAAAATTTTTCAAACTTTAATTTTAAATTTTTTCCACATTTCTTGAAACGCTGCAGCGTATTTTGATATGCACATACTACTCGTGCGCTTTGCCTTTGCGTCGATGGCAGAGAAGGGGCGATGGGTAAGCAGTGGAGTATATCTATATATTTTCGTCAAGGAAAGTTCCCTAACCCGAGAGCAAATTTTTCCGAGCCCACCCGCCGCATTAGATGTTTCACATAAAAAATCTTCAATCCTACGGCTCTGGCATTTCAGTGAAGCATCCCATTGAACTCATTCCCATAAGAATCGAAGTCAACATCAATCCCAGAAATGAAATAAACGGAATGTGGGGCTGACCCTCTACGAGTCGAACCAATAATTTCCCAATCGTTCCCCCGTATAGGTTATATCCAAAATTTATGTTCATGTCTCAAATTACCAAGGTTTCGAAAATTTCCAAATATGAAAAAAGTTTATAATACTCAAATGCCCCGGCGATTCAACTTCCACGCAACATCCATGCTACCATTCACTGTGAGATAAACGAATCCTTGTGGATTCCTTTGGAGTCCTGTGGAATGGATGATGAATGTTGAAATCAGGGGAAATTTCCGATTTGGATTTTCGGACGCATAACAATAACTTCCCTCGAAATGGGGAAGTTAAAAATAGTTTGGACACTTACAGTGACCATTACAGGATAATTCCTCTGCTCATCGCATTCTCCAGTACGTTCAGTGCTGCAACTGCAAATTAAAATTTATTGTTCAATGAGTTCAAATCGATTTGTGAAATTTCAGGATGTTTACGCTAAAAAATAACTAACCTCTTAATTTTGCTTCTGGCCATCCATCGATATTTGGTACGAGCCGGAATGTTACTGGGATTCCCATACCGAGTATATAATTTATAATTACGTTTGATTCTTAGTTGACGATCCATTGCACCGCACTTTGTCGAATACCTTCGTCAAAACCTTTTACGGCAAAAACTTCCATAAAATATGGGCTCAATTTTGATATTCAAAGAGTAATCCTTGAGTGTTCCTACACCTGCGCACATTTACGACGCGGGAACTCTTTTGAACGTCTGAGCCAATAGAATCACATTTCTCTAACGCGGGGAAGATGATGTGATACTAACCTCGACAAAAGTCTATCTTGTCAAGTACAGTATTTCAAAATCATCCACATTTCGGATTATTCGGAGCACGCTACACTGTGGTATTTTTTCTGGAAATATTTTTCAGAGTTGATATCACTGATTTAACATAAAAAGAATGGATTAATCGATTGTCAGATCGTGATTGACTGATGAACTGTAGTTTTTCGACGTTCTGTTGACTCTAGCCATGCATCCGCCATTTTCGTATTATTAAATGGCGGAGGAACGAGCGTTAGTGCGCGTCTCATTGCGTCAACAAAACGTGTCTGAACCTGTGTAACGGATTAAGAATCTCGTTTGAATATTCTGTTATCTCTACATAAATTTTTATCAACCAAGTGTTCTCTACAGTACTACAGGTGAGTATATTTTTCGTATTTTATTCAACGAAAACAGCTTGAAATGAAATCTCAAAAAACTAGTTTGTTTTTTTCTAAAAACTAGTGGAATTTTTCTATCACCTTTCGAGGCCTTTTCATGATATGCATGTCCGTCCCGTTAATTTTTTGCTGATTGAATCAGCGCTATTAATTATCGATACCCATTAAAAACCACCCCTGCCAAATAAAACCCACAGTTGACGGGGGAGGTTAAGTCTTGATACTTCAAAATGTCCAAAGTTCTTTTCGCATCTCTGGCTTTTGTTTACCGTCAACTCAGAATTTATTATGGATTTATTAGGGTCATTTCTTGATTTAATTGGGTCTGACAGAATGCCAAAATTATTTGCCAATGTCAAATGGATTGGAGGGGAGGACAACGGGAAAGTTACAGTGGGAGTACCAACAGATTGCATCATGAACTTCAATCATCAAGAGTATCTGTCAGAAAACTTCGATCCTGACGAGTCATTTCTGATTGAATGGCGAGAACCCGGACGAAAACCGGCAGGAGGATGGCCTAAATTCGATGGCTTAGTTCTTGATGTTGCAGGTGAGTTGTAGAGTCTCTAAGACTGTCATGTGTTCTGGTATTTCTTTTCTCCACACATACCAAAGTTTTGTGATCTCATTTGATATGAATTTTTACACATTTAGCAACCATTCAAGCATGAGAACGCAAGAGTGGAAAACATTCTCATGTTGAATCTAAAGGCCATGCTTCTGGATCAGCAATAACGAGACGATACTCTGAGACACAGATAAATTCCAGGAAAAGCAAGGTGAGATTGATAACATGATTGTAAAGAACTGCGATTAGAAAATTTCATGATGGATAAAAAAGTTGTGATTTGCAGAAAAATTCTAGAATACTTATGGCATTAGGTGGGCAGGAATTTTAGGGAAAATATGGAAATGCATTAATTATAGATGAGAAAATTGCTTCTGAGCAACCATATATTAATCAATATGAATACGCATATATTGAAGTTCAATTAAAATTGCAAGAGAATTGTAAGTATAGAGTATACTGGTGAGTCATTTAAGTGTAGTTAGGCAACTTTTCGAGGAACCTTTTCAGGTCCGTTGGAACAAATTTATACTCCTCGAGGAAATTTCCGATTTTTAAAGATATTTGAAAAAAAATTAAGAAATTTTGAGGAAATTCGAACACTTTAAAGAAATGCCGCGGGAATGCAACGAGTTGTCAGGAAACTCAGAGATTTTTCTGAGTTTTCGAGATAACTCACAGAATTCCTTGAAACATATTTAAGAAATTCACAAATTTTCTAGGGGTTTTCATTAAATTTTATCAATTGCTTAAAATTTTGACGGAATTCCAGAAATTCATAGATTTTCTAGGGATTTTCATTAAATTTTATCGAATGCTTAAACTTGGACATAAATTGCTTAAGGCCATAGCATCCTAAGAAATTTGGGGAGATTTGTTTGACTATTGGCTTGACATAGAAGTAGAAAGGAGCTTAGTTTTGGTCGTCACTGCTATCTAATTGTCACTTCTGATATTATTTGATGTTTTATACTACGACTCTAGAAACAGAAGCCGAACAGCCATCAGGATATCTGCTCATCGAGTGATGAAAATGTATCAGACGATGAAGAAGTGTGGTCAGAATGCACTCCTCTCTCAGCCTTGGATCAAAACACCTCGCAGAAGAGCACAAAAAAAAGAGAAGACTCAACTACACCAAATGGTATTTTTTTTCAAAATGTTCACTCCATCAAGCGTTTACGGTTATCACATGAAACGTCATTAACCTATTGAGTTGACAAAAGAACCGATGCCAGAGTCCAATTCCGCTCAATTCTGAGGATAATGACGTATCAAGTGTTGCGCTTTGAGTATCATGTATATTTTGTTTATGACGTTTATGAATAATTTGTATTTACTTTCAAGATGAAGTTATTGACGAAGGCGAGCAGCAGAATCCACTTGAGCCCACTATCGAGATATCAACAGGAGAATTATCACCTCGTAATGGTATCTATAATGGTCCTTTAGATGCCCTTCCTAATTAGCAGACGTCACATAATTCGCGAGTTATAGATCTTAATTGTATTTTTTTATATTGCATGCAATTTATGTTTATTTCATGAAATATTTTCATCCACATCAGCTGCAGTTCGAGGTAATGATGAGTCATTGAATGGAAGAGATCGACCTAATGTACCCAACCCGATTACAAGAGAGTTGAATCCCAAAGGTATTTCTTAGGATTATTTTCGTTATCGTCTAATTTTTTATTCACTTCATGAGAAATTCTTTTTCATTGTGTCAGATGTGATACCTGATGTAATTAATCGACAACAACTTTTGGAGATTAGAGATTTACTTCGACAAACGGTGAGGAATCAAAAGCAGGCAGGTGAAGATGAAGAACCAGAATCGGAAAAAAATCATTTGGAAATACTTATAATGAGTCGCTCAAGCGTAAATATCCGAGATATGTGTGGAGTTTTTTTCTCATCGCGAACGATATTGCATATCCGTGTTACAGTTGCCATTTTCGCCATGGCTATTACTTATTATCATTATAATCTTGAAATAGTCACGTTTTGAAATGCTAATTGGCAATCGGCCTGCCATTGGAAAAGAACAGAATTGCTTTACGATCTAAAATGAAATATTATCATCTAATTCCTTGAGGTTTTTTCTTCTTATTTTTTTCAAAACTTGATAACGTTTCTCAACGTCATAGGTGAATTTGAAATCCTTTCGAATCTTACTTAAAAGTGAGTGGAAAAGGAACCACTCGGACAATTGAATTAAAATTTGAAAACAACAGTTTGAGAACCAAAAAGGACTTTCAATTGCTCCAACGCGTCGTTGGTCAACTGTTTTAGTTTACCCAATTGTCTCACTTGAACCGGTTTTTCCCTGTTCGACTATCGTTCAGCCATTGTATTTTTATCAACGGAACTAAACTCTATGATGTTAATGAGCCGACTAATATTTTTTTGTAATTTATCGCAATAGGTGGAGCTCGGTAAAAAGGGAAGTGGAGTCATGTTGCCAATATTACAATGGGAAGTAGCGAAGGAGCAAAAAACGTTTACTAGTATGGCTACATGCCTTGTAATGTCTCTTTTTAACCATGAGACATTACTCAATAGTAACGTGAAGGGTGGGAAAAGTAAAATTAATAAACCTCCTGACAATGCACCTAGACGTCGAGCATTGGATCCCAATATCCTCAATGCAATTGCAGGTATCTATTTGATATGCCCGATTTATTATTAGATTTGGACTGAGTTATCATCGTAATCTAGTGTCCTTCCTTTCACTAATGTAGTCCTCATACAAAAATTTCCGTGTGACGTTTTTCTCACAAGTTTTTCCCCCTCCTCCCACTAAAAAAAGGTGGGTTGAATTGAATCTCGTCCATACTGCAGTTCATTTGCAGAAAACTGATGATATTTTTCTTTTGATACCATAGGTAAAAGTATGCGAGTTTAACCTAGCATTTGATTCATCCTTGCTCATTGCTAGCATCTGAGACTGTCATTATTTTGATCTCGTTTATGAACGTCATTTGATGTCGCTAACGAACTGCTCTTTTAGTAAGCCACCTTCTCATGGATAATCATATTGTTAACTCGTATTTTTCAGCTATTTGTCGGCAAGCCATTTTTTCAGACTGCAGAATAGGGTGATGTCAGATTCTGTTTGTTTTTTTTTTTTGAAAGAGAACATTATGTGATTAAGAAGAAATGTTCGTTTATACTTGCTTTTATCAACTGAGATTTTTTTTAAGACAATTTTCGTATAGTAATTAATGATAAGAACAGGGAAGTAGCAAATATTTTGATATAACTTTGATGTCGGGATCGAGTACACCTGCAGAATGAGATCATTTTTGAATCGTCTCATTCTTCAACAATCTTGTTCTAAATTTTTATTTTCATTTCATTGAATAAAATATGAATGAGTGCAATTCTCGAGCAATAACGATGAAATACCTGGTGCTACTGTGTGTTCGTCCTTTCAACTTCCGAAGATGGATACATGATGATCTAATTCATAGTGTAATATGTAATATGAATTTAGTTTTTGTGTATGAAAGTCGATAGATAAGGAAAATTTCATTCTATTATTCTGAAAGCACTCAATTAATAATTAAGCATAAAAGTGTTGAGAACCACTTTCTATGGAAATACCATGTTCATTTCATGTGTTTTTGTAACTTCCGGACAGGGGAAGTTATTGTTCTAAATGTCATTTCTGAGTTGACGTAATTCACACTGTGATTAATACTAAGCGATGTTCCAAACTCTAAAAGTGTCTGAAAGTAAAAATTATAAGTGAGAGCATCCTTAAACCAGCCTGCGAGTTCATAAGTTCAACTGTATTCATTGGTTAATTATACGGTATGGAGGTATTGTATTTTTGTTCAATAAATCAATGGAATCCAATTGTGCTATGTAGTTCTACATGTATCTACCAAACAAATAGAATATTAATTTCTTAAGCAATTTCTTCCATATTGAGAACATATATTCAATTCTCATGTATACTATATTTGAAATATATCTCGGATATATCTGCAGTATATCCCACATATAGTGGAAATGTATGTTGGCTCGCAATGACAGTATAATCGATGGTAGGTATATTTTATATGTAAAATTTATGTTTTAATCTATGTAAAATATAATGGATATATATATTGGAAATTGTCCGAATATAAGATTCGCATATATCGTGCTTATATATGTCGATTGAAAAAATCGGCCAAAAATGTCGTATTGACAATATTAATGAAATATATGCTGAATATATTGAAAATATAAGCATATATTTGCAACATATTTTTGGCATATACCCGATATCTATTTGCAGATATAATTGATGCATATATAATTTTCTGTGCGGGCGGGCCTAAGCCCACTTGCCGATCATCAGTGAACAATTCCATGGCTTGCGTATGACAATACCTCTAAATCTATTACTATTCATTTTACTTATTATTAATTTTATTTGCATTATTTTTTTTTAATTTTGAAGAACCTTGAAACCTGTCGAAGAATGACAAAATTCCTAAAATTTTCAAAATTTTAGCGTTATGGACTTTATGAAGTCCTCTTCCTTTATACTATTGCATACTCTATTTTATTCATCTTCCAGTGATGACGAACATGTACTGTGTTCTTATTGATTTAAATTATCTGGAAAAGATCTATCAAATAACTGGTATTTGAGTTCTAAGAAATAGCAAAATTGTTTGACACTATCATTTTATGAATGTTGACTCAACTATAATGTTTATTTCGATGGACATTAGAATGGCACGCAGTCTTAGAGCTGACGCTTGGGGTCCTCAGTTCAAATCCCCAACAGGGTGAGAATTTTTTCAAATTGTCTGATGAAGGTATTCAGTGGAGTGTATCGCCCTCAAGCCCCCTAACGAATCAGCGACTTCAAAATTGATAATTAACAAAAGAAAAGTTTATTCACTTTTATTGTTTTTCCGCGTCAGTTCTGGTCCCATTGTCGGCCATATTTTTAGGCCAATAGTGTAGTCAAAGAGTGAGCATACATTGGCATTTTCAACATACCACGTAACACTCCAACATTGGCCGGTTCATCGGGCGATCATCGACGCCGGCATCGGTTTCTCGGCGGCGCTTTTGGCCCGATGTTCGGCCGCATAATTCAACCCTACGTGACAGTTAGATGGTGAAACAACAAATTTAGATTTTGGGTGCATTACAATAAAATTCCGAATGATCCGGGAAGTTAAAAATATTCTGCGGCGGTCGTAAGAATAGTCTAACCCAGCATTCCCACAATTTCTTACAATTTAAGATTTGTTCTATAATTTTCACCTCTTAATTAGTTTGTTTCGTAGAAAATCAAATTAAAATAGGTGGTATGGGTGGATGTTAATCGAATATTCAATACTTTTAATATTTTTAATTTTTATCCATTCCACGGGGCAAAATTCTAATGGCCGTGCCAAAACGTCATAATACAGCAAATGTGTATTTTTGGCGGGGAACAACTGTCATTAAAGACTTTTTTTTCGTATCTCGAACCGTATCGCGATAGAGCGATGTGAACAGTTCAATTTGTTAGTAACAATTGAAATAATCAGTTTTTCGACAAATCGCTGCTTTTGGACATCAGTTTTCGACAAATCGGACCTCGAAAGCAGCGAGACGCGTACATAAAAACAGGGAAATATCTTCTGTCGTTCAGCCGGAACGATGGACAAAATTTTTTGTCTACACACACATACATACAAACACTTTTCGAAAAATGACTGAGGATAATGGGAAACATTAAGCAAGGTGAAAATATACCGTCGGTCGTGTTCTGTGAACTGAATTACACTCGGTGAACTGAATTCTTTTGAAGATTTAAGATTAAGTATTATTTAGCTCTTTAAACTTCCTACAATTGACGCCGGGCATCTCTTGAAGAATATATTCATTTTCAAATGGGTTAAGAAGAATGGTTACTTCTACCGCTCGCGTCGCGCGCGAGCTTACTTTTCAATCCAATTACTTTTTAAGGTGTCCTCAATTTACACCCACAAAAAAAAAGTTATAAATGCGAAATGCAATAATCTGGCTAGAATTTGCATTTTGTGAAATAATGAAACAGAAAAGTAGATTTGCATACCGGTAGAAATGTGCACTGGAAAAAAATTAGTAGTTATTATTTTCTCACCTTTATTCGTCAAACGCAAATTCTGAGTGTCTGCGGGAGGGAAAAATAGAACTGATTAATGATTCAAAATCATTCTTTATCATTGACACCTTTGAAAGTTTTTGAATGGAAAATAAATGCCGGTAGTGATGGTAATGAACAATTTGCCCCCCCCCCCTTCTCCCTGCATACCAAAGAGGATAGAACCCTTAGGGACCGTTCGTCTAAACCTTCACGCCAACTAGTGGACATTATCGTAACTAGTCGAGATGATTGATTAACGTTCAATGGTTGATCTATTCTTTATTAATTATTAATGAAATCGATTCACATAATTTGAATTATGTCAACTTCGAGAAAAATCTGCTGTAAGTGAAAAATTATGTGTAAGTACCATATGTGGCCGTCCGCATGAAACCAGCCCTTTGTTGCCGCTTCTAGTTTTCGAGATATTAGCATTTAACTGAAATCTGGACAAAAATGTCATTTTTTTTTATCCCCCCAATTGTAACTAACACTCTTTCCGCGTCGAATGAGACCTATTGAATCTCATTGTCATACGTATAGGGGAGGGTGGGGCAAGATGGACACCTGGAGTAAGATGGACACCCCAATTTTGTTTTCAAAGTTTTTTTTTCTCAAAATTTTTTTCAATGTTGTTTTTTTTTTATTTTCCTCTTCCCAGGGAAGAAAACACTGATAATCCGGAATTCGGAGGCAGCGGAAATAGACATCTAGAGGAAAGTGGGACAATATGGACGCTCGAATTTTTTGCAAACGTTTACACTTCAGAACCAAATTTGAAAGTTGAGATAAAAGCTAATTTTGGAGAAGGAGAAGCGTATTTTAAAGTGCAACCAAATTATTCTATTTTATAAATAATCGAATGAGGTATTACCATTAAAAAAAAAAGTCAAAAGTGTCCATATTGCCCCACCCTCTTTTATAGAGTTTTCAATTGGGTATAATCAGCTTTCTTTTTACATTTTATTAAGAACAAACCCTTGGAAGATACCGTTTTATTTTATCTCTCGAAGATTGCAATAGTAATAATTAAATTAGCTACCATTGCATAACAAATACAAAAACTCCGACTTAGAAGTAAGTAACATGACTCATTATTTTCATCTTTCATTATTAATTTTTTATAGCCTGTTGTCGTCGTCTCCCTCAGCACATGTCACAGATGAAATCGGGATTTTCCTCATCTGAAGGCACATCCGCACAAGAATTGTGCGCCCATTTATGGCAGGATTCGCACTCGATCCATCTTGCATTCGACTCCGAGTACAACCCTTCGCAATAAATGCAGGCTGCATCACTGTCGTCGGCATCTACCGTTTCCGAAATCTTCTTTTTTCTGCCCCGGCTTTTTTTCTCAGTATCTTTTTTCTCCTGTTTTTTCTTCTTGGTTTCTTCTTTCTTCTCCTTTTCTGCCTTCTTACTGCGTAGATCGGCGATGTAACTAGAGCTAGTTAAGAGGGCGGTTCTGCCTCTAGTTCGCCTCTAGCGTGTTGGCCTAGCTGACGACGTAGGAAGGGGCTGGACATATCCTGGAGGGATTTCAAACTGACGATTCCTCAATGTTTTTTGTTGAATCAGAGTACATCCGTATTTTGAGGGAGGAGTGATGGCATGAGGCTCTTCATCACTAGACTCAGAAGTGTCTTCAATTGCAATCCACCTATTTGAATAATCTCGTAGACTGTACCGTGATGGTCCTGGTTTTGGCTCCTGGTTTTCTTCAGTTTCATTCTCCACACGATTGCCAGATTGAGGCAAAGATCGAGATGTACTCTCATTCAAAAGCAGGGGTGTAGCCATCAAGCCAGATGATTCATCTGAACTTTCATGAAAAGTGCTCTCCAAGTCCACAGCGTTTTCTGAATCTTCAGACTGATGTTCGGATGTTGATACTGATGGCTCCAGACGATCTGTGGTCTCTGCTGGGGCAAAATCAGTGTCTGAAAACACTTCGGAATTGAAAGGACAAATTCCAGTCTTCCTGAAGCCATTCTTAATGGTGGTTGGAGTGGCAGCACGTTGCAGAGCTCCTCCAATCAGCAAGCAAATTGAATACTCCGTTAAAACTTGCCCTGGATGTTGTCGCATCCACCTGTTGACTTCGTCGGAATAGTAGTTGGATAAAGGCTTCATCACGGCCACATCCAGAGGCTGGAGTCGATGAGTGCAATGGGGAGGAAAGCAGATGATGGACACATGGTTCTGGCGAGCGAATTCCAGCATTTCATCGTTCTGAGTGTGACTAGTGTGCCCATCAACCAGAAGGAGTACTGGACTTTCTGATGTTGGTTTTACTCTGCCCACGAACCACTGGAACCATTTGGTAAATAGTTCAGCAGTGATCCACCCACTGGGATTCGCCATTCCCCAGGAACCCTCCGAGCCACCATCCAGTAATGAAGAATTCATCTTCTTGCGGGGAAAGATAAAAGCAGGAGGCAAAAACTGTCCATCTGCTGAGATGCATAGCTCAACAGTTACCAATTTGCCCCGATCGCTAGGGACCAGTTTACCTACCTGCTTTTTACCTTTTTGCGCAATAATTTTAGATAATTGCTTAGGATTGATGCTAAATCCAGTTTCATCCAAGTTGTAGACTCGTCCAGGAGGAAATCGTGCTTCCAAGCCTGGTTCTGTCGGTGGTTCTATATTGTTTGTTAGTTGCTTATAAAGAATTTGGAAGAAATTCCCTACAAGAACTTTGTTGAACCACATACCCCTTGCGACAGATGTTGCCTGTGGTTTCCTGATGGACAGGGTTTCAGACCTTTGGAGAAATCCTCTCAACCACTCCTCCCCAGCGATGCCTCCTTTGAAGGGATGGATTATCCCATTCAATTCTGCCATTTGATAAGCCAATTTCCGCAATTCTACCGTAGTCAATCCTGCGAGACGAACCTCTTGATCTTTCAAGTAAGCAACCAGTTCTGCTTCTTGAACAGGACTGAAGATGGTCTGACGTCCCCCCAAACCTATTAATCAAAATAAATTTGGTCAATAGAGGGGGAAAAAATAGATTGATTCATAAATTGCTATGTACTACACTGTTAGAAACTTTTTTAAATTCAAGTAACAGTTTCACGTGAATTTCCAATGTTGCGAATTTCAATTTGATTTAAGACCAAATCAGTCATAAAACTTCCTATTTATGTTGAAAATTCGAAAAAAAATTTGTTGTTCACAGCAAGAAATCGGTGATATTTCAAAAACAGCTTTAATTTTAAAATTCATTCTGGTAATCGAACATTAAATTCTACTGAATTTTAAATAAATTGAGAATTCAGGACCACAAATGTTTGAATTTTTCTCATTTTTCTTAATTTTCGCTAATTCATTTACCGAAAAATTGGAACTTCATCGATAATTCTAAAAATTTACTGATTTGTTAATAAGAACATTTAGTTAAGTTTCATGTGAACTGTTGATTGTTAAAAATTTCAAAATTTTTTATTTCAAATTTAAAGAGTAATTTTTCAACAGTGTAGTTGAGAAAATGTATTTCAATTTTCAATTATTTAGAAAGGACTCAAATTATTTAAGAAGGAACACAAAAAAAGAAGAGAACAATGACGTTTTTGTTTTTTCATTACGCTGTGCGGAAAAGTATGCACGCTTCGCGTATCGAAGATTGCCTAAAAAACCGCTTTTCCACACATTGTAATGAAAAATATGGTTCGATACACGTGCGGACAATGTTTTTTGGTTCGTGGAATTGTACCACTCGCCTGAGGCTCGTGTTACACGAGCCAAAAAACGTTTGTCCGCACTTGTATCGAAATCGACTATTTTTTTAACAGGCATTGTGAATCTGTCCTTGTACTTTATTCGCCAGAATGAGAGCTTAACAAATGTCGCTTACCTTTCGCCACAACAATTTCCATATCGGGAATTTGCTTGAATAACATTACGGGACGTCGCAGGGTAGTTCTGGAGACATTATGGTTTTTAGCAGCAGTTAGTAAAGGGCAGTTGTCCTCCAAAACTGCTTCTATCGCTCTTGCCATCGGGATATCGTCCCATGATTGTCTCTCCGACTTTCTTTTATAATTCATCACCATTCTCAAGTCAATTCGTCGTTTTTTACACCCTCAATTCCACAAACAATTGCACTTTAATGTGATCATGAACGCTTGTAAGGGCTTTGTTCGGATCACAAAGGAAAATATGGCGTATAAAAAACGGATAGGGCAGAGGGGGGAGGTGAAATTTGCAAACACAACTTCATAAGTCAAATAATTTAAAAATTAAAATTACGACTTGCGTTGTAGTCATGTTTTGCGCGTGCGCAATGAACCATTGAATGGATTAAATATTCAAACACGAATTTTCAAAACGAAAAACATGAGTTTGTGCAAAACTAGTTATATTACGTAATGAATTAAAAAATGTTATGAAGGTTGAAAAAATCCAGGTGTCCATCTTACCCCATTTTCTCGTTTTGCTTAATTTATGCGGATGTGGTCTCATGGTAACGTTGTCATCTTTCTAACCCCCAAATGAAGCTGTGACAGCATCCACGGTTAATTCACGACATTACTTAGATCTAGTGTCCATCTTGCCCCACCCTCCAAAAATTCTCTCTTCGAAAGAAAAACGGAAAACCAGCCCTTGTTGTCGCTCGCTGCAAACAATTAAGTTTTTGAATTATTATCCCGTATTTAGGGGCTGGCGCACTTATTACAGGCATGAATATTGGTTCTACAGTCTGCACCGATGTTCAATTACATCTGAAGTTTGGTTTCAGAGTAAAATTGTGTGACGGCAGTAACATTCATGTCGAAAGTAATTCAAAATACATTATTCGGGTGATCCCGGAATTTCCGTTACCAACCAATTTTTGTTTTTTTCTTGTGGCTCCCGTGATTCCCCACCCGTCTGTCTGTTAGTAAGCATCGAGCTACCATGTTTTTGTTTTTCTCAGCACCGGTTGAGTGTTACATATACGGCAAATAAAAGAACAAAAAGTTAAATGAATAAAAAACAGTGATTTTGAGAACCAAAAAACAAAAGTGAAATTAAGAATTCAGAATCTATCGTACACAACAGAATCTACACCTCGCTATATTCAAAAACAACAATTCAACACCCTTCCTAGAGTTGTGAGGTGAGTCTCTAAGTATAACCAACATTTACGAGACAATCATTCCCTATAATTAGATTAGTAATCGTGATTCTCTCCAGTTCGGTCAACCACTTAGTTTTTTTTAACTTTATAAATTTTCTGGTGATTTTAGAAATTGCAAACTTTATGAACGTTCTCAAAGTACTACTTCGGAGCTACTCGACGAAATTGGAAATTTTTTAGGTTAAAAATATCTCATTCTTGACATTTCAAAAATTTGTTTAAATGCTTTTGATTTTTTTTTAATGAAATTCAACATCTTTCACATTTGGCATTTGATATTCCTAGAATTTGAAATTTGAAAAATATCGAAAGGTTTAAAAAAAAAAGGAATTTTAAATAGAATTTAATGTTTTGTAAATGTTTGTGTAGTTGAACATGTCTCATTTTTGTTGATTTTTTGCTATTCTTTCAATTTGAGCTTCCGAGAATTCCAAATTTTAGTAAATTTAAATTTAAACAATTTCAAATTTCAAAAAAATTGAATTTCAGAACTTAAAAAAAATTCGAATTCTACAAGTTTTTAATTTCAAAAATTTTGAATTTTTAAAATTTCACATTTTACCCCTGTTGAATTGAACAAATTTCAAATCTCAAACATTTCAAATTTCGAAAACATCAGCTTTCAGAAATTTCAAATTTCAAAAACTGCAAATTTCACAAATTTTAAACCCTTTCAAAACCTTTAACTTCCAAAAAATTTAAATCACGAAAATTTAGAAGTTCAAAAATTTCAAATTTCAAATATTTATATCACAATTTTAGCTTTCAAGAATTTCAAATTTCACAATCGGCAAATTTTAAACATTTCAAATTGAAAACAATTGAGGACGCAGCCTCTCGTGAACTACTGTCCAGTCCTACACTTCGGCCACCAGCAGCCAAAAAATCTCGAGGTAAAACAGCTCAGCCATCCACGCCAATGCCAGATCTTACAGAAGTGCCTCCAAAGGTTCGAAAAGCTCCAAGATGAGGATATTGTCAAGAGATTGGACATCGCAACATCGTCAAAAACGATAAACCCCTATGTCCAAGACGTAAATCTGCGGAGTCCTAATGTAAAGAATAGCAGTGATAGTTTCGATATTTTTGTACATTATCCCCAGACTATCGCAGAAATAACCATAAAGATTTGAAATAACAGTTCGTCTATCTGTTTCGGTTATTATCTACCTCAAAGTCATATTAGAATAGCAAATAATATCATATAGTTGTCAAAACTGGAAATTGATAAAGTAGCTTTGCACAACGCTATGCCTATAATACAGCAAATTTTTATTACTGTGTATGTAAAGTAATGACCAGTTAGTTTTTTTTAGATCTAGATGACCCTCCCAATCAATTGAGACCAAAATCCTACTGCCTAGTAGGTGCCTAGTAGAATTCCGACAATTTCGATTTGCAACTTTAATTTCGTTTTTCTGAAAACTGTGTTTTTTGGGTTTTCGACTTCAAAACTGCAATACTTCACGAATTTTTAACCTGGAGGTGTTTATTTGGGCTCAAAAGTTTCAGAGTGATGTCAGTAATATGGCGATATGCATAACTCCATTTCGACAACAAGGGCTGGTTTCATGCGGACGACCACATATTAATTAAAGAATTTATCACATAATAAAAATTAATTTTTAGATTATTATTTAATTATTTAGCCTGGCAAATTTAGGTGGGACAAATTTAACCTGTGACAGGTGGGTTCCAATCATACAATATTACAAAATGCGTGTAAAATAACAGACTGAAAAGGAATTAGCAGCTCTCACGAAAGGAATTTTGTAGGTAACAAGTGACCAATTGGCCAAGTCTTTATCAATAAGATTCTTGCGGTAATTGCCCAGCATCTCCACTTTGTGTTTGGTCCAATCGTTTGGGTCAAAATTTCCCCAGAGCTCTCCGAAATTGACTGAGGATAAGAATTCTTTAATCTCAATGGCCCAATTGAATTTGCGAGGATCTCTAAATGGATTTGGCTCGATCAGCTTGGTAAAAGATGGCCATGAGTCGCACTTGGAACTGGCCAGTAAACTAAGCACAGTTCCGTTGGCTTGTTTGCCCTTACGTATTGCCTCGGGGGCAGCCAAAGAGCCCAATGACGAACTACTAAAAACTACTCCTGCATATGTATATGAAGAGACAATCTCAAGGACAGAGTCATTATAATAGAATTTGAGAGAACGACTGAGGCTCCCCCCCTCCCTGAATACCACTGCTTTAGTTTTATCAGAGTTTACGGTGAGGTCATTCCTCTCACAGTAGCTGAACAGAGCATTCACAATGTTCTGTAGCTTCAATTCAGAGTCAGTCAAAATGACCAAATCATCTGCATATAGTAATACTAATACGTCATCGCGGCCATTAATATTGACTCCTGAGAAGCCAAGCTGTCTCAAATAAGATTCCAGGTGAGAAATGAATAAGATAAATAATAATGTTTTCTTCCCCTACTTGGGGGGGGGGGGGGGGGGTAAGCCAAAAATGGGCTTAGAGTCTCACCCTGAAGAACCAACACCAAGGACGATGGAAAATCCTGACCGCCTGAACTCAAGCAATTGACCTCTTTCTTAAGTTGTTTGCACTCGTCATCATACCAGTTTTTCTGATGCCAGTGGGTGCTAGGCTTTACACCACCTCCGACTCTCTTCACCATGTTTACCTTTTTAACAGCGTCAAGAATCGCTAGTTTCAGATTAGCTGATTGACTAATAATATCCGAGGAAGCAAAGTCAAATTGAATCCTTCAGAGGGTAACATGGCACCCGCATAGTCGACCTTCAACTCATTCCTCGAAAAAACTTTCTGAACCCGTGAAGAATGAGAAGCCTTGCATGACTCCTCAACCAATATGACCCGAGGGACATCAAAAGAACCGGAAACTGGAAAATGATCCGAATACGTAGAAGTCATAGAAACAGAAAAATCATTAATTAAATGCAAATCGCATGTGTTAACCCAAATAAAGTCGACTGTGCTCTGACCAGTAGGGGCTAGAAACGTTATCTTCCCCGGGAAATCGCCACCAGTCCGGCCATTAAGACAATAAAAGTTTCTCTCTTCCATAAATTCTAATAATTGATAACCTCTCTTACACATAAGGGTAGCAAAAGACTTCCTAACTTTATACAAAATCGTTCCCTCTAAAAATTCATCAGGAATGACTCCATTAGCGCCTAGATGGGCATTGAAATCCCCCCCCCTAAAATAATTGGAATATCTGAGTACAAGTCAACAAAAGAGTCTAATCAGCTACCAAGCAGTGCAAGTCCTAGCTCAATGTCTACAGTAGGAATAAAAAAAATGTACCAACAATAAAGGGATCCCCGTAGATAACAGTCTTTATAAGAATCCAATTTTCGCTCCGGTGTAGAAACACAGAAACACCATGAATTTTCTTCACCAGCATCAGGATACCACCGCTAGCCCTGCCACGATCGAAACGTCTTATTGCAGGCGACCAGACAGGATAAAAGGGTCTTTAAGGTCCGCTGGAAGCTGCTTCCACTTGAACCACAGGAAGGTCTCGGAGAGACCAATGATGTCATAATCCCCTTGGAGATGGCAGCTGGGACAGATTCCTGGCAATGTTCTTTACATTCCAGAAGCACACATTCCATTGGTTGAGGGATAAGAACTTTACAGTAGGGGAAGAAAAGGCCCTCCTACTGCTTCTGCTAGGTCTTGAAAATGGGGGACTGATCCACAAGCTACACAAGCTTTTGCCAAGTCGTTGATAGGATTGAACTTGTCGTTTCTCTCATCCCAATACCAAGCCGCGCCCTGAATCTTTATCTTGCAGCGACCAACTTTAGCGATTGAACCCTTCATCCTCTCTGCGTTGGCCTGATGTCTCAACTTAGCCTGGACTGTTTTTTCCTGTTGAGTCAAGTCCCCGTCAATAAATATAGACTGGGAAACCAAAATTGCTTTCTTGTATTTAAATATTTCAAGTTTGTCGTTAAAATTATACAGTTTGACAAGCACTGACTTACGATCGCTGCCGACAAGTCTAACGTCTTCAGAAGGCTGTTTGCCTAAGCCAAAATTGGAATGGAGAAATCAGTCAACCTCAGCCTGTAAAGAGTGAGACTGGGAAGACCATCCGCTGATCACGATGTGGTTCTTTTTGATCAGTCGTTCCTGAAACTCAACCTTCCACTTCAGGTCACAGAAAAGTTTCGAAAACGAAGGGTCCAGTAGAGTGGACACCCCGTTGGCTGCCTTCTCAAGGGTGCTGAATTTGGAAATCAGATCATCGCTTAATCCAACAGCATGTAGATCGGCCTTGCATTTGTTAATATCTGCCCGGAGATCTGACATTTTCTTGTTAGTTGTTTGGTGGGCAATCTCCATTTCCTCTTTGAGGCTGACTAGTTTGTTCCTAAGGTCTCCGATCTCTCTGGATCTTTTAGAATTTTGCTGAAACATGTCTTCTCTCAGGCTCTTATCTCTATCTATGTTGTTTCTTTCCATGTAGCAAGGGTCGATAAAACATCTTGGATTATAGATGTTTTTTCGCATCAGTGCCACAAGTAAAAGAAAAACCTTGGCTTACCGCCTCAGGTGGGGAGAGATTGGAGCACAATGCAAGTGAGCCCATGATGAACGAAGAAGTCGAAAGAGAGCGATGAGTAGAAGGAGACCGTTTAATAACGGGGCCGGAAAAAATCGAATCAAAGTGGAGCTCAGTTTCCATTAGTTTGCGTTTTACCGAGGAAACGGGGGGACAGTTGCTGAAAGAGATGGATTTTCCAGGTCGGCCTCTCCTCTTCATTAAACCTGGCGTATTCGTTGCACTGATCGGCTGTAAGGAGCCACTCAGACCAGTAAGAACGGCTCCTTGAGGTTGAGTTGTAGCAGCAGAACTATTGACTGGATCTGCATCCTCGTCAATCAACATACCCAAGCTCCACAGTACACCATCCATGGGTTTAACCTCCAACCAAGGTGCGCCACGTGGCGAGACATCAGGTGAGGCAAAAAAAAGAAACAACGTTTTTGTTTATTTCCCCCAATTTCATTGGTGGTAAGCCCCCGAATGGTCCGATTGCACACAAAATCAAAATGTTCCAGTATTGAAAGACCTTTTTCCAGACGAGCGGAAACAAAAACAGGAATATCTCATATTACCCAAAGTAATTGACTCAATGTTGTTCAACCAGTTCATAGATCTCGTTAAGGCTCATATTTTGGAAATAAAATGGGATGAATACTGATCGAGAATGAATTAATAAAAGAACCGTAAATTTGAAAAAATTGAAATCTAGAAAATTAATGATGCGATTGAATCGCCATTCAATAGGGTTCTTCGCCATAACAAAAGGAACCTCTGTTTTGAATTTGAAGGTTTATTTCAATTTTTGCGAACGCTAGAGTGCGACCAAACACAAAAAGCACAACCAAACTCAAAAATTGAAAAATAAGAACAGCTCATTTTACCCAAATTAATAGACTGAATGTTTTTCAACTATATCATAGATCTCGTCAAGGCACACATTTTGGAAAGAAACAACAAAATCGGCTGAATAATTATCGAGAGATAAAATGGAATCCGTGACACTGAAAAAATTGAAATCTAGAAAACTAATGATACGATCAAAGCGCCATTCAGTAGGGTTCTTCACGACAACAAGAAGAACCTTTGTTCCAACTTTCAAGTTTTTATGACAATTTTTGCGGACGCTCGATGCTTCGAAATCGATTGAATTGATTATTAATGTGTAATTATTCAAAAAATCTCATTGTTTGAAACTACGTCGTAAGATCACACAAGTAGTTCAATACAAGTGTAAATTCGGAGTTATGATGTGGTAAATTTGGTCTGTGAAATAAAATAATTTGAAATAAATTGTTTAGTCTTCTTCCTTTATTGATTTTGCAACATCTGCGCTCTTCAATGTCCGTTCCTGGGTAACTGTTAATGCCGACTTCACCTCACTGAGGTGTGTGTGTTGATACTTAGCCTTCATATGGATGTACGAATTTTGAAACATTTATCGCACTGAGGCTGAGTTACAGAGTTTTGTAATGTACATACAACCTTACCAGCAGTCAGTCATCATACTCTTCTAGATATTCAAGTGTGTTCAATTTCTTCCTTCGGAGCCATCAATGTTTCTTATCATGTCCCCGAGACTTTCTGCTGTCCTCGGTCATGTACGGTGGACATTGATCATTTATCGTTAGGGTGTGAAGGACGTTTTTATGTTTTACTGCAATTCCTCAAGACCGTGCGGGTTCGTAGGACCCGGTGTCTTGTCATAAATGACCGCCCAGCATACGCGCAGATGGCAGAATATCTCGGGGACCTGATGAGAGACATCACTGGATCTCTAGGACGTCACCAAAGACACTTGAATTCGCAGAACAACGTGAGGACGTCCTTCGGACCCCAGCGATACCC
The DNA here is from genome assembly GCA_026005395.1 of Asobara japonica. NCBI lineage: Eukaryota > Metazoa > Arthropoda > Insecta > Hymenoptera > Braconidae > Asobara > Asobara japonica. Next base: position 292,625 of record BQMI01000170.1, read on the forward strand.
CATCGCAAAAGCCGCTGGAGATGAGCGAGGACAATAGAATGGCTCGGGGACATGCTGAGAGACACCACTGGGTTTCTGGGACGTCATCAACGATATTTGGATTTGCAGACAAACTTGAGGACGTCCTTCGGACCCCAGCGATCAACCATCAATGACCGGCGGACATGAGCGAGGACGACGCAATGTCTCGGGGACATGATAAGAGACATCGCCGGGTCCATAGGACGCTATTAAAGACACTTGAATTCGTAGAAGAGCATGAGGACGTCTTTCCGACCTGAGTGCTTCGTCGGTAATGGCCGCCGGAAATGCGCGCGGACAACACAATGTCTCAGGCACATGGCACGAGACTGTGATGAGTCCCTGGGACGTTACCAAAGACTTTCTCAAGTCCTCGGGTTATTATTGCGGACGCCTCGATGTCTGGCGGACATGAATAGGGACGCATATATGTTCCCCAGACATTACCAAGGACGCATAGGACATGCATAGGACGTAGTCGGGGACAAAATTGATGTCCGTGTGGGCCATCAGGGGAAAACGAAGCAAAGATGTTTCCAGAACCTTTCATCGATGATGCAACAAGTCCAACAGGTAGGTAAATACTGTTTCTGTTTATGGGTCTGATAAAATGTTATTTAAACCTCTCTGCGTTTGGTCAAAGCAGCATGGTCATAAAACGGTTGTCAAGAATTTAATATTCAATAATTCTTTAATGAAAGGTGATTGTTGATGATATTTATAGGTAACGACCCCGGCTTCATCTTTTCACGCACAACCAGGTTGCATTGCTGTCGTCCATGAGCCCATCATCGATGAAATGACTATAGGTAATCATTTGAAATTGCATTTAAGAATGACCCTGAAGTTTGCAGACGAAAATGGTGAACAGTGCATACCTCGGTTGTGAGTTGTAGTATCGAAAAAAAAATGTACATATAGTTTGTTCAGCATGCAAATATCTCAATGTGATGTTTGTCAAATATTCAAAAATATATCATAATATAATAATTTTAGCAGTTCAACTGCCAAAAAACTTTGACATGGCGTATCTCTGCTCAAAATCGCATAAAAAAAGTCACAATTTTCTATTCATGCCTACTTCAGACGACGATGTTATATTTTCAAATTCCATAACTTACTTTCATATTGACTGTTGAGTAAAAAACCTTTGTCAAGCTCGACCTCATATTCGAGTCGCCTAATCCCCAAAAAAATGTCTATCGCGTTTGAAGCTGTCAAAAGGCTTTCTGCGATGATTTACATTTTTTTTACCAGGATGTCCTGGTATGTCATTTGAGGACAATCTAAAGACAGAGTGAAAATAATATGAAATTTATCTGAGACACTTCCAGGACGTCATTAAGACGTCTTAATCATGTCCTCATCATGTCAGTCTGAATTTTTCTCTGACATTGAGACATACAGCGGACGTGCCCGGAGACACGTGAGTAGAGTGGTCGGGCCGTCGAACCTAGGCATGTCTAACCTAGGATCAAAATTTCGGTCACACACATGCATACAGACACACATACACGCACGCGCATATACATCGATTCAAAATTTGTTAGGGATCATTTTGGTATACTTAAAACCCCAGTCACAGGACGAAAGGAAAAATATCGATTTCGGGATCGTTGCAATAACTTCCCGAAAATCGGGAAGTTAATAAGCAGATTTAGTGTATGATACCTTAAATGGGATATGCGATCTGGGCAGTTTATCTTCTAGATATTTTGTGATAATTAGTTGGTCATTGGTAATAGGGCATTTCACCGAACTTTAATCAAGATACGGGATAGCGTATGGGGCCAAGTCCATGTTTCTTTTGAATTTCCCTCTCTCGCCCCTCCAGTCGGCCCGCATACGCTATGAGTATCTTTACGCCTCAGAACTTACCCCCTCCACTCCCACCAAATTATAAAAATTGATATAAAATTAACCGAAACTCCTAGGCGAACATTATGCTTAGTTACATTATAGAATGTATCCATTAGCTGTCCGATGTCGGTAATTTGAGAAAAAAATGACTTCACTATAGTTAGCGGGGGGGTTGGAAGATAATTAAAACAATCATATTGGTATCTATTCCTTTTTCAATGGTGAACAATGGTACGTTATTTATGAATTTTTGGTATGCGTAGTTTTCGGAAAAACAATTTATGAAAAAATGACCTATAGTTAGCGGGAGGGATTGATGCAAAAATCTGAAAAAAATTAGTTGTGTAGAGAATTCAATGGTACACAATGGTAAAATATTATTAACGCTAAACAAATTTGTTAACTATGGTCAAGTGCAATTTTTACTGATGGGTTCTACAGTTCCGGAATCTATGCTGAACGAGGAGTGGGGGTAAGGCCAAGTGAGAGAGGCGGAAATCCGAAAATGCGCTCGAGCGACAGAGGATAGCTGTCAAAATCAACTCCAAATTTTGTGGTTGATGTGTTAGACAATAAATACCATATTCACATTCAAATCCAAGATAACGTTGGACCATTTTTACAGATTCAATGGAATATACGCGTGGAAGGGGGGAGAGGAAATCAGGATTAGTTAATTAACAATTTTAATTGTTATCTGGTGGCCTTCAGAAAGGCCACTCTGGAGTTTTCCTCATGATGTAGAAGTACACAAAAGTTGATTAACAAACCATAATTAATTAATCAACAATTATTATTGTCATCTGAAATGATGGTGGCTTTTGGAATGCATCAAAACTTGGACAAAATAGGTGGAGCTTCAGCAGAGCTCTCTAAAGTTTTGTCACCACCTACAAGGGCACAAAAGGTAATTAGAAAATCATGATTAATTAATTAACAATTTTAATCATCATCTGAGACGATGGTGGCCTTTCTGAATGCAACAAAACTTGCAAAAAATTAGTGCTCATTAAAAAGCCCACTCGGGAGTTTTGTCACCACCTACAAGTGCATAAAAGTTAATTAGAAAATCATGATGAATTAATTGGCAATTTTAATTTTCATATGAGGTGCTGGTGACCTTTTTGAATGTGAGAAAACTTGAAAAAAATAGGTGGTCCTTCAGAAGGCCACTGTGGAGTTTCGTCACCACTTATAAATTGCACGAAAATTAATTAACAAATCATGATCAATTAATTAACAATTTCCATTGTCATTTGAGGTGATGGTGGCCTTTCTTAATGTGACAAACCTTGGCAAAAATAGGTGGACCTTCAGAAAGGCCACTCTGGAGTTTTGTCACCACCTAGAAGTGCACAAAACTTAATTAGCAAATCATGAATAACTAATTACCAATTTGAATTGTTATCTGAGGTGATAGTAGCATTTCTGAATATGATCGAGCATGGAAAAAAAGGTGGACCTTCAGAAGGCCACTCAGGAGTTTCGTCAACACCTAGAAGTGCACAAACGTTGATTAACAAACCACAATTAATTAATCAACAATTATTATTGTCATCTGAGCAGATGGTGACCTTTCTGAATGTGACAAAACTTGGCAAAAATAAGTACACCTTCAGAAGAATCATATTTGTCTGATAGAAGACACCAAGTTAGGGCAAACGCTTATATCTCTGAAGAGTTTGAGGTCACATCTGGTGTGCCGCAAGGGTCACACCTAGGACCCATACTTCTCATGTATGCTGATGATTTGAAAATCTATCGGGAAATTGCAAGAGAAGAAGGTGGCCGTATATGGCAATCAGACCTGAATGAGCTACATAATTGGTGCTTAGCGACTAGTCTTAATCTGAACATCAATAAATGTGCCAGTATGTGTTTCTCGTGATCTCGATCTCGATCTTCCAGGCTTGCTGAGTATTTCTTACGAGACCAACCTCTTCTAATTGCTGAAACTATTAATGATTTGGGGATTGTTATAGACAACAAACTCAAATTCACTGAATATATTGATAAGACTATCACTACAGCATATCGTATACTTGGTCTAGTTCCTCGGTCTGGAAGGGGGAATTCATCAATCCCCATACACTAGTTCACCGTTACTCGACCCTCATTAGACCGATCTTGGAATATTGCACGATTGTGTGGTGTCCCTATACTGCTGTCATTATCAAAAGACTCGAGAAAGTACAGAACAAATTCTGCCATTATCTGCTATCGTGGCTTCGACGAAGAGGACAAGAGTCATCTAAGGGAGAGTTACTTCATGATCTTCAACTGAGTAGCCTGACTTGTCGACGTCTACGAAATGATCTGTCGTTTTTCTACAAAGTGGTAAACGGACTGATAGAATCTCCTGAGATACTTCAAAGTGTGGGTTTCTGCTGCCCAAGACCTGGATTAAGAAATAATAACATCCGTTTACTTTATACTGCAAAAACTAGTAAAAATTATATCCAAAAACGCCCAGGTAATAGAATCGCTGGATCAGTAAATGATTATTGTATGTCACTAAATCTTCTTGGGTGTTCATATCAAACTTTTGCGTCGAATGTTGAATCTCAGATCAAATACTGTGATAATCTGAAATGACTCATGTGCAATTATAAAGTTACTTCTCAAACTTTGTTATATCGTACATTATCAGTAATAATTATATACGAAACTACAAAGAAATACAGAAATTATAATATTTCCGTTTGTATACAGCCGATTGGCGTTAAAATAAATAAATAATTTGTTGATTAACGTTTGTACACTTCTAGGTGGTGACGAAACTCCAGAGTGGCCTTCTGAAGGTCCACCTATTTTTTCCAAGTTTTGTCACATTCAGGAAACCAATCATCACCTTACATGACAATGGAAATTGTTAATTAATTAATCATGATTTGTAATGAAGGTCCACCCAGTTTTTAGAAGTTTTGCCACACTCGAGAGACCAATCATCACATCAGATGACAATAATACCTGTTCACTAATTAATTATGGTTTGTTAATGAACTTTTGTGTACTTCTATGTGGTGAGGAAAACTCCAGAGTGGCTTTTCTGAAGGCCCACATATTTTTTCCAAGTTTTGTCACATTCAGAAAGGTCACCATCACCTGATATGATAATTAAAATTGTCAAGTAATTAATCATGATTTTCTAATTAAGATTTGTGCACTTCTAGGTGGTGACGATACTCCAGAGTGGCCTTCTGAAGGTCCACCTATTTTTTCCATGCTGGATCATATTCCGAAATGCTCAGATAACAATTCAAATTGCTAATTAATTATTCATGATTTGCTAATAAACTTTTGTGCACTTCTGGGTGGTGGCAACACTGCAGAGAGCCCTTTCTGAAGGTCCGCCTATTTTTTCCAAGTTTTGTCACATTCAGAAAGGCCACCATCACCTCAGATGACAATGGGAATTGTTAATTAAATAATCATGCCTTGTTAATTAATTTGCGTGCAATTTGTAAGTGGTGACGAAACTCCACAGTGGCCTTCTGAAGGACCACCTATTTTTTCAAGTTTTGTCACATTCAAAAAGGTCACCATCACCTCATATGAAAATTAAAATTGTCAATTAATTCATTATGATTTTGTAATTAACTTTTCTGCACTTCTAGGTGGTGAGAGAACTCCAGAGTGGCCTTTTGAATGACCACCGATTTTTTCCAAGTTTTGTTACACTCAGAAAGGCCACCATCATCTCAGATGATGATTAAAATGGTTAATTAATTAATCATGATTTTCTAATTACCTTTTGTGCCCGTATAGGTGGTGACAAAACTTTAAGAGCTCTTTTGAAGGTCCACCTATTTTGTCCAAGTTTTGTTACATTCAAAAAGGCCACCATCACCTCAGATGACAATAATAATTGTTGATTAATTAATTACGGTTTGTTAATCAACTTTTGTGTGCTTCTCTGTCGTGAGGAAACTGCAGAGTGGCAGTTCTGAAGGCCCACCTATTTTTTCCAAGTTTTGTGACATTCAGAAATGCTACCATCACCTCAGATAACAATTAAAATTGTTAATTAACTAATCCTGATTTCCTCTCCCCCCTTCCTCGCGTATATTGCATTGAATCTGTAAAAATGGTCCAACGTTATCTCGGATTTGAATGTGAATATGGTATTTATTGTTTAACGCATCGAACTCAAAATTTGGAGTTGATTTTGACAGCTAACCTCTGTCGTTGGAGCTCATTTTCGAATTTCCGCCTCTCTCACTTGGCCTTACTCCTCGTTCAGCATGGACTCCGGAACTGTAGAACCCATCAGTAAAAATTGCACTTGACCATAGTTAACAAATTTTTGTAGCGTTAATAATATTTCACCATTGTGTACCATTGAATTCTCTACACAACTAATTTTTTTCAGATTTTTTGCATCAATCCCCCCCGCTAACTATAGGTCATTTTTTCATAAATTGTTTTTGCAAAAACTGCGCATACCACAAATTCATAAATAACGTACCATTGCTCACCATTGAAAAAGGAAGAGATACCAATATGATTGTTTTGATTATCTTCCAACCCCCCCCCCCTCCCCCGCTAACTATGGCGAAGTCATTTTTTTTTTTCAAATTACCGACTGCGTGGTAATGTAGGAACTTCGCAATGTGAAGTGATTGACAGGGTTGCCAACACAACCCGAAACATGTCACCCATAATCATAATGATATCGCGAAAATCCGGAAAATTGAGCATTGTCCGTTGCTATGGAACCGGATTTTACACTAGTTGACGATAAAAAAACAAATTGAAGGTGACATTGGACAGCTAATGGATACATTATATAATGTAACTAAGCATAATTTTCGCCTAGGAGTTTCGGTTAATTTTATATGAATTTTTATAATTTGGAGGGAGCAGAGGGGGTAAGTTCTGAGGCGTAAAGATACTCATAGCGTATGCGGGCCGACTGGAGGGGAGAGAGAGGGAAATTCAAAAGAAACATGGACTTGGCCCGATACGCTATCGCGTAGCTTGGTCGACACAAAATAGAATTCTGAGTCGATTGGTGCCTACGAATTTGTCATTCCATGGGCTTGCAAAATATCATCTATTTTGTCGGGAAATGACATGAAAAAATTCGTCAAAATCGGTCATATGTCATAATCGGTGCGAATTTACAGCTAGTGGTTTGCAAATGTGTGTGCCCGATACAGGGCACAAACAAAACTTCCCGGTTTGGCACTTCAGCAGAGCATAAGAACGCAACCATGGTGATGAGCAAACCCAACAGTGATATCAATAATTGAATTTGCGACTAATCATTACTGCACGCGATCGATCTAGTTTAATTTTTAAGCCCCATAAAAATATTCAACTGGAATGTGGGCGCCTAGTTACTTTGTTAATTATCCCACTCTTTCACATCTTTCCCGCAATTGTCGACATATTCTTTCGCTAGGCATATTCGAGTTCAACGCGCGATATGTTCTAACCTATATTGAAAAAGTCATATTGAATGTGCAGTTTTGTAGGAACAACCCTGGTGATATGCATTGTACCTGTATTTCACATAGTTCAGACGACCATACATCCTTAATTATGTAAATGATGGAAACAAGCTAAATGACGACCCCTGCCACGTACGGCGCCATCGTGAATGCCCAGGGCCGTGAGCGGAGACCAAAAAAAGGTCTCGCCAAGTAGATCTGAATCGACTCAAAATCGAATTCTATTTTGCATACCAATTTTGACACTTTTTTGGAGCCCCTACTAAATATTTCCAAAATGGGGGACGCTGTTTTCAAGAAGTATTCATTCGGCTATTACATAAAGTAGTGTTCCGGCGGCTGTACCTCCTTAATTATGCAAATTATGAAAAAAAGTAATTACATATAAAATGTGTATTTTTGTATGAGGAATAACTTATCTTATATAAATTTTCGGCTCACTCGAATAGTTTGAGCAGTAGAGCATTATAAACAATTGAAATTGTTAATAACAATATATACGCTGGACCGATTGTAGCCCAAAACTAATGAGATCTAAGTGGCTGGGAAACACTTCGAACACGATCTTAACAACTTCAATAACCTCAACCGTTTGTGGGAAAGTCGAGCGCGAAATTTTGTCCACAGACAGACCTACACACACACACACACACACATGCTTTTACTCAGAATTTCATGGGAAGCATTTCGGTATACTTGAAACCCCTGTAGGACGAAAAACAGAGGAGTTCAAGTTCGGGGTGATTACAATAACTTCTCCCATCGGGAAGTTAAAAAATGTTGAAATTTGACATTTTATGTCATTCCATGAGCTTACAAAAAATTATCTATTTTGTCGGGAAATTACATGAAAAAATTTATAAAAATCGGTCATATGTTGACATACTAATTTTTTCATGTAATTTCCCGACAAAATAGATAAAATTTCGTAAGCCCATGGAATTACATAAAATGTCAAATTTTGACATTTTTTGTAAATTCATACCGATTATGACCCTGGCGATTAAAGAACCACCGAATTCGGTCGCTAATGGTGGCTGTTCGTGGTTCCTCGCTGGTTAATTTTTTTATCGTTTAGAGCGTGGAAATTGGTAAAATAACCTCTGTAATATTATTTAAGTAAATAGTATTGACAAATCGATGATATTTCGGGACCCGTAGTTAATTATTTTTTAATTAAAGAAGTCATATGTTTTTTCAACAATGTAGGTAGACCGATTGTTACGCCCTCGTGTCTTGCGGCCAATCCGAAAGCTTTATCTCATAATTTGCCAGGTCGGTAACAGAGGGTTGCAGATTATTTATCGCTACTACACTTCCATTAATGAAGTAACCAGAATCATCAAATTCATGCCCAACAAAACCTCCAGCGGAATTGATAAAATCCCAATAGTCATACTCAAACACCTACCCGCATATATACTAGCCGATATTACCGTCCGCTTCAACAATTGTCTGAACCTGAACTTCTTCCCTGAACTTTGAAAACAATCCCTCATCATACCAATACACAAGAAGGGCAAAGCTGAGAGTGACCCCTCGAGCTATCGCCCCATCAGCATGACTCCCAGCATCAGCAAAGTTTACGAAGCTATCATCAATAACATTATCCTCAGACACTGTACCAAAGACAAAATCATCCCAGATAATCAATTTGGATTTAAACATGCTCACTCCACAACCCATGCCATCAACAAATTCCTGTCTGATGTAAACCAAGGACTCAACACCAATAATTTAATAGGAGCCACGCTCATCGGTTTAGAGAAAGCCTTCGACTCAGTATGGCTGAATGGTTTACTTTTTATTCTACAAAAAAGGAAATTCCCCACCCAAGCCATCCACCTCATCTGGGACATGATCAGAAACAGGACGTTTCGAGTTACCGATGGGCCACACGTCTCTTCCATTGAATTCACGATCAAAGAACGCCTACAACAAGGAACCGTCAACTCTCCCTGCCTGTTCAACATATGTACCAGCGACATCCTAAACGCCTTCGACCTCAACTCCTCTGGCAACACCCACTCCATAGCATACGCAGACGATCTCATTGTGTACGTTGTAGACAAAAAACCATCGAACATACAAAACAAGCTTGAGACACTTGTGAACAAAATCAACAATTACTACTCAATGTGGAACCTTCAAATGAGCCCTCTCAAATGCGAGACCATCCTCATCAGGAAACCGTGGGATTTCCTGAGCAAGAACACCAGATCCACCATGAACGACTTCTCCATCACCACCCATAATCCAGATACGAGGGAACCCATTGTTATCCCCACAAAAAAAGAGGTAAAGTACCTTGGCATGCATATAGACCATCTCGCAAGATGTACCAAACACATTGACGTACAAATTGAAAAAGCAAGAACCAGATTCAGGTCCCTAGGTTTCCTTTTTCATAACAAAAACATATCCAAAAGAGCCAAGGTAATATGCTACCTACTCCTCATCAGACCTCTCCTAACCTATGCCTGCCCCGTATGGTGGAATCTGGGTGCGGCCCAGTATCAGAAAATCCGACTCTTGGAGAGAAAATGCCTGAGGACTTGTCTCACACTATACAGGACCGCCCATAGCAAATACCACAGACAAGTGAGCAATAAACGCTTATATGACACTGCCGATATCCCCAGGGTGGATAACTTCATAGTCAAACTCACTCGAGACTACTACGCCAAACTAAGGACAATCAAAAACGATATCCTCAATAACCTCAGTCATGTCGATCCTGAGCCCTCAAACATGCACGTATTTCGATAGACACGGCTACATTCAAGACGCCTCTAATACCCCTGTCCTCTACCACCTGAAAAGGCATAAAACAAATAAAAAAATCCCTGTTCCATTCGACAACACCTTGGAGTCCCTATACTTCAAAAAGATCCCAGAATACGACTTCCTAGACGACCATCGTCTCAAGGCTGGATACTGGTGGCTAGACCAAACAGCGAAGGATATACCCGAGCTTACCCATAGACTGGGCAAGACTGGAAGACCTCTAGATCAACTCCAAACTCGAGGCAGGAGAAGAGTCCGCCACAGATGAAGATCCTCATGGAAGATCGTCCCATATGGACTTTTTTTTTTATTTTTTTGGTGTACATATGTAAATAGTCTAATTTAAGTTCAAATACTAGAGATAGCGGAGTACCTTTTTTTTTGCTCGGTCGCATTTTCAGAATTCTCCAATAACCCTTCGATTGATACTGTTCGACAAATTCGCCCACTTGGCAATAGTCTTCATCAACCTAATTGGCAATACAGGCAAAATTTCATTAAATTAAATATCGACCATATGCGAGTTGCTGCCCCGCAGCCACGTATCTTGTAGACACCTTTTTTCTTACCCTGTTCGAGTTATTTTTCGCTGAGTTTGTTCACACTCGTTTATTGTATTATTGATTTTGACTGAATAAATAAACTGTTAAAAAAAAAAAAAAGGTTGCAGATTATAGATAAGCAGGGCCGTACTGGACGCAAATTTGGGGTGCCTAAATTAGTCCGGTTTAGTGGATTTTCATTTTGACTCATTAATTGAATTTTTATCGTAATCTTCATGATGGTAGTGGCATCATAATATTTATTTAAAAAACTATTATCCCATGGGATTCTCATGGGATCCTTATGGAATTCTCATGGGATCCTTATGGGATCCTTATGGGATTCTTACGGGATCCTCATGGGATTCTTATGGGATCCTCATGGGATTCCTATTGGATCCTCATGGGATCCTTATGGGATTCTTATGGGTCCTTATGGAATTCTCATGGGATCCCTATGGTATTCATATGGCATCCTTATGGGATCCTTATGAACTTCCCATGGGATTCTCATGGGATCCTTATGGAATTCTCATGGGATCTTTAAGGGATTTTCATGGGATCCCCCATGAGATCCTTATGAAATTCTCATGGAATCCTTATGGGAGTCTCATGGGATCCTTATGGGATTCTCATGGGATCTTTATGGGATTCTTACGGGATCCTCATGGGATTCTTATGGGATCCTCATGGGATTCTTATGGGATCCTCATGGGATTCTTATGGGATCCTCATGGGATTCTTATGGGATCCTCATGGGATTCTTATGGGATCCTCATGGGATTCTTATGGGATCCTCATGGGATTCTTATGGGATCCTCATGGGATTCTTATGGGATCCTCATGGGATTCTTATGGGATCCTCATGGGATTCTTATGGGATCCTCATGGGATTCTTATGGGATCCTCATGGGATTCTTATGGGATCCTCATGGGATTCTTATGGGATCCTCATGGGATTCTTATGGGATCCTCATGGGATTCTGATGGGATCCTCATGGGATTTTTATGGGATCCTCATGGGATTCTTATGGGATCCTCATGGGATTCTTATGGGATCCTCATGGGAATCTCATAGGGTCCTTATGGGATTCTTATGGGTCCTTATGGAATTCTCATGGGATCCCTATGGCATTCATATGGTATCCTTATGGGATCCTTATGGACTTCTCATGGGATTCTCATGGGATCCCTATGGGATTCTTATGGGATCCTTATGGGATTTTTATGCGATCCTTATGGGGTTCTTATGGGATCCTTATGGTATCCTGATCGGATCATTATTGGATCCTGATGGGATCCTCATGGGATCCTGATGGGATCCTTATGGGATCCTGATGGGATCCTTATGGGATCCTGATGGGATCCTTATGGGATCCTGATGGGATCCTTATGGGATCCTGATGGGATCCTTATGGGATCCTGATGGGATCCTTATGGGATCCTGATGGGATCCTTATGGGATCCTGATGGGATCCTTATGGGATCCTGATGGGATCCTTATGGGATCCTGATGGGATCCTTATGGGATCCTGATGGGATCCTTATGGGATCCTGATGGGATCCTTATGGGATCCTGATGGGATCCTTCTGGGATCCTGATGGAATCCTGATGGGACCCTTATGGGATCCTTATGGGATCCTGATGGGATCCTTATGGGATCCTGATGGAATCCTGATGGGACCCTTATGGGATCCTTATGGGATCCTGATGGAATCCTGATGGGACCCTTATGGGATCCTGATGGGACCCTGATGGGATCCTTATGGGATCCTGATGGGATCCTTATGGGATCCTGATGGGATCCTTATGCGATCCTGATGGGATCCTTATGCGATCCTGATGGGATCCTTATGGGATCCTGATGGGATCCTTATGGGATCCTGATGGGATTCTTATGGGATCCTGATGGGATTCTTATGGGATCCTTATGTGATTCTTATGGGATCCTTATGGGATTCTTATGGAATCCTGATGGGATTCTCATGGAATCCTTATGGGATTCTCATGGAATCCTTATGGGATTCTCATGGAATCCTTATGGGATTCTCATGGAATCCTTATGGGATTCTCATGGCATCCTCATGTGATTCTTATGGGACCCTCATGGGATTCTTATGGGATCCTCATGGGATTCTTATGGGATCCTCATGGGATTCTTATGGGATCCTCATGGGATTCTTATGGGATCCTCATGGGATTCTTATGGGATCCTCATGGGATTCTTATGGGATCCTCATGGGATTCTCATGGGATCCTTATGGGATCCTTATGGGATTCTTACGGGATCCTCATGGGATCCTTATGAGATTCTTATAGGTCCTTATGGAATTCTCATGGGATCCCTATGGTATTCATATGGCATCCTTATGGGATCCTTATGGATTTCCCATGGGATTCTCATGGGATCCTTATGGAATTCTCATGGGATCTTTAAGGGATTTTCATGGGATCCCCCATGAGATCCTTATGAAATTCTCATGGGATCTTTACGGGATTCTTACGGGATCCTCACGGGATTCTTATGGGATCCTCATGGGATTCTTATGGGATCCTCATGGGATTCTTATGGGATCCTCATGGGATTCTTATGGGATCCTCATGGGATTCTTATGGGATCCTCATGGGATTCTTATGGGATCCTCATGGGATTCTTATGGGATCCTCATGGGATTCTTATGGGATCCTCATGGGATTCTTATGGGATCCTCATGGGATTCTTATGGGATCCTCATGGGATTCTTATGGGATCCTCATGGGATTCTTATGGGATCCTCATGGGATTCTTATGGGATCCTGATGGGATTCTTATGGGATCCTTATGGGATTCTGATGGGATCCTTATGGGATTCTTATGGGATCCTAATGGGATTCTTATGGGATCCTAATGGGATTCTTATGGGATCCTCATGGGATTCTTATGGGATCCTCATGGGATCCTTATGGGATCCTTGTGGAATTCGCATGGGATCTTTATGGGATTCTCATGGGATACTTATGGGATTCTTATGGGATCCCCATGGGATTCTTATGGAATCCTCATGGGATTCTTATGGAATCCTCATGGGATTCTTATGGAATCCTCATGGGATTCTTATGGGATCCTCATAGGATTCTTATGGGATCCTCATGGGATTCTTATGGGATCCGTATGGGATTCTTATGGGTCCTTATGGAATTCTCATGGGATCCCTATGGCATTCATATGGTATCCTTATGGGATCCTTATGGACTTCTCATGGGATTCTCATGGGATCCCTATGGGATTCTTATGGGATCCTTATGGGATTTTTATGCGATCCTTATGGGGTTCTTATGGGATCCTTATGGTATCCTGATGGGATCATTATGGGATCCTGATGGGATCCTTATGGGATCCTGATGGGATCCTTATGGGATCCTGATGGGATCCTTATGGGATCCTGATGGGATCCTTATGGGATCCTGATGGGATCCTTATGGGATCCTGATGGGATCCTTATGGGATCCTGATGGGATCCTTATGGGATCCTGATGGGATCCTTATGGGATCCTGATGGAATCCTGATGGGACCCTTATGGGATCCTGATGGGACCCTTATGGGATCCTGATGGGATCCTTATGGGATCCTGATGGGATCCTTATGGGATCCTGATGGGATCCTTATGGGATCCTGATGGGATCCTTATGGGATCCTGATGGGATCCTTATGGGATCCTGATGGGATCCTTATGGGATCCTGATGGGATCCTTATGGGATCCTGATGGGATCCTGATGGGATCCTTATGGGATCCTGATGGGATCCTGATGGGATCCTTATGGGATCCTGATGGGATCCTTATGGGATCCTGATGGGATCCTTATGGGATCCTGATGGGATCCTTATGGGATCCTTATGGGATCCTTGTGGAATTCGCATGGGATCTTTATGGGATTCTCATGGGATACTTATGGGATTCTTATGGGATCCGCATGGGATTCTTATGGGATCCTCATGGAATTCTGATGGGATCCTCATGGGATCCTCATAGGATTCTTATGGGATCCTCATGGGATTCTTATGGGATCCTCATGGGATTCTTATGGGATCCTCATGAGATTCTTATGGGATCCTCATGAGATTCTTATGAGATCCTCATGAGATTCTTATGAGATCCTCATGGGATTCTTATGGGTCCTTATGGGATTCTTATGGGATCCTTATGGGATTCTTATGGGATCCTTATGGGATTCTTATGGGATCCTTATGGGATTCTTATGGGATCCTTATGGGATTCTTATGGGATCCTTATGGGATTCTTATGGGATTCTTATGGGATTCTTATGGGATTCTCATGGGATCCTTATGGAATTCTCATGGGATCTTTATGGGATCCTTATGGGATTTTTACGGGATCCTCATGGGATTCTTATGGGATCCTCATGGGATTCTTATGGGATCCTCATGGAATTCTGATGGGATCCTCATGGGATTCTTATGGGATCCTCATGGGATTCTTATGGGTCCTTATGGGATTCTTATGGGATCCTTATGGGATTCTTATGAGATCCTCATGGGATTCTTATGGGTCCTTATGGGATTCTTATGGGATCTTTATGGGATTCTTATGGGATTCTTATGGGTCCTTATGGGAATCTTATGGGTCCTTATGTGATCCTCATGGGATTCTTATGGGATCCTTATGGGATTCTTATGGGATCCTTATGGGATTCTTATGGAATTCTCATGGGATCCTTATGGAATTCTCATGGGATCTTCATGGGATCCTTATGGGATTCTTACGGGATCCTCATGGGATCCTTATGGGATCCTCATGGGATTCTTATGGGATCCTCATGGGATTCTTATGGGATCCTCATGGGATTCTTATGGGATCCTAATGGGATTCTTATGGGATTCTCATGGGATTCTTATGGGATCCTCATGGGATTCCTATTGGATCCTCATGGGATTCCTATTGGATCCTCATGGGATTCTTATGGGATCCTCATGGGATTCTTATGGGATCCTAATGGGATTCTTATGGGATTCTCATGGGATTCTTATGGGATCCTCATGGGATGCTTATGGGATCCTCATGGGATTCTTATGGGATCCTCATGGGAATCTCATAGGGTCCTTATGGAATTCTCATGGGATCTTTATGGGATTCTCATGGGATCTTTATGGGATTCTAATGGGATCCCCCATGAGATCCTTATGAAATTCTCATGGAATCCTTATGGGATTCTCATGGGATCTTTATGGGATCCTTATGGGATTCTTACGGGATCCTCATGGGATTCTTATGGGATCCTCATGGAATTTTTATGGGATCCTCATGGGATTCTTATGGGTCCTTATGGGATTCTTATGGGATCTTTATGGGATTCTTATGGGATTCTTATGGGTCCTTATGGGAATCTTATGGGTCCTTATGTGATCCTCATGGGATTCTTATGCGATCCTTATGGGATTCTTATAGGATCCTTATGGGATTCTTATGGAATTCTCATGGGATCCTTATGGAATTCTCATGGGATCTTCATGGGATCCTTATGGGATTCTTACGGGATCCTCATGGGATCCTTATGGGAGCCTCATGGGATTCTTATGGGATCCTCATGGGATTTCTTTGGGATCCTCATGGGATTCTTATGGGATCCTAATGGGATTCTTATGGGATTCTCATGGGATTCTTATGGAATCCTCATGGGATTCCTATTGGATCCTCATGGGATTCCTATTGGATCCTCATGGGATTCTTATGGGATCCTCATGGGATTCTTATGGGATCCTAATGGGATTCTTATGGGATTCTCATGGGATTCTTATGGGATGCTTATGGGATCCTCATGGGATTCTTATGGGATCCTCATGGGAATCTCATAGGGTCCTTATGGAATTCTCATGGGATCTTTATGGGATTCTCATGGGATCTTTATGGGATTCTAATGGGATCCCCCATGAGATCCTTATGAAATTCTCATGGAATCCTTATGGGATTCTCATGGGATTCTTATGGAATCCTCATAGGATTCCTATTGGATCCTCATGGGATTCCTATTGGATCCTCATGGGATTCTTATGGGATTCTTATGGGATTCTTATGGGTCCTTATGGGAATCTTATGGGTCCTTATGGGATCCTCATGGGATTCTTATGGGATCCTCATGGGATTCTTATGGGATCCTCATGGGATTCTTATGGGATCCTCATGGGATTCTTATGGGATCCTCATGGGATTCTTATGGGATCCTCATGGGATTCTTATGGGATCCGTATGGGATTCTTATGGGTCCTTATGCAATTCTCATGGGCTCCCTATGGCATTCATATGGTATCCTTATGGGATCCTTATGGACTTCTCATGGGATTCTCATGGGATCCTTACGGGATTCTTATGGGATCCTGATGGAATCCTGGTGGGACCCTTATAGGATCCTGATTGGATCCTTATGGGATCCTGATGGGATCATTATGGGATCCTGATGGGATCCTTGTGGGCTCCTGATGGGATCCTTATGGGATCCTGATGGGATCCTTATGGGATCCTGATGGGATCCTGATGGGATCCTGATGGGATCCTGATGGGATCCTGATGGGATCCTGATGGGATCCTGATGGGATCCTGATGGGATCCTGATGGGATCCTGATGGGATCCTGATGGGATCCTGATGGGATCCTTATGGGATCCTGATGGAATCCTGATGGGACCCTTATGGGATCCTGATCGGACCCTTATGGGATCCTTATGGGATCCTTATGGGAACCTGATGGGATCCTTATGGGATCCTGATGGGATCCTTATGGGATCCTGATGGGATCCTTATGGAATCCTTGTGGAATTCGCATGGGATCTTTATGGGATTCTCATGGGATACTTATGGGATTCTTATGGGATCCCCATGGGATTCTTATGGAATCCTCATGGGATTCTTATGGAATCCTCATGGGATTCTTATGGAATCCTCATGGGATTCTTATGGAATCCTCATGGGATTCTTATGGAATCCTCATGGGATTCTTATGGAATCCTCATGGGATTCTTATGGGATCCTCATAGGATTCTTATGGGATCCTCATGGGATCCTGATGGGATCCTTATGGGTTCCTGATGGGATCCTTATGGGTTCCTGATGGGATCCTTATGGGATCCTGATGGGATCCTGATGGGATCCTGATGGGATCCTGATGGGATCCTTATGGGATCCTGATGGGATCCTCATGGGATCCTGATGGGATCCTTATGGGATCCTGATGGGATCCTTATGGGATCCTGATGGGATCCTCATGGGATCCTGATGGGATCCTTATGGGATCCTCATGGAATTCGCATGGGATCTTTATGGGATTCTCATGGGATACTTATGGGATTGTTATGGGATCCCCATGGGATTCTTATGGAATCCTCATGGGATTCTTATGGAATCCTCATGGGATTCTTATGGAATCCTCATGGGATTCTTATGGGATCCCCATGGGATTCTTATGGGATCCTCATGGGAATCTCATAGGGTCCTTATGGAATTCTCATGGGATCTGTACGGGATTCTCATGGGATCTTTATGGGATTCTCATGGGATCCCCCATGAGATCCTTATGAAATTGTCATGGAATCCTTATGGGATCCTCATGGGATTCTTATGGGATCCTTATGGAATTCTTATGGGTCCTTATGGGAATCTTATGGGATCCTCATGGGATTCTTATGGGATCCTCATGGGATTCTTATGGGATCCTCATGGGATTCTTATGGGATCCTCATGGGATTCTTATGGGATCCTCATGGGATTCTTATAGGATCCTCATGGGTATCTTATGGGATCCGTATGGGATTCTTATGGGTCCTTATGGACTTCTCATGGGATTCTCATGGGATCCCTATGGGATTCTTATTGGATCCTTATGGGATTTTTATGCGATCCTTATGGGGTTCTTATGGGATCCTTATGGTATCCTGATGGGATCATTATGGGATCCTCATGGGATTCTTATGGGATCCTCATGGGATTCTTATGGGATCCTCATGGGATTCTTATGGGATCCTCATGGGATTCTTATGGGATCCTCATGGAATTCTGATGGGATCCTCATGGGATTCTTATGGGATCCTCATGGGATTCTCATGGGATCCTTATGGGATCCTTATGGGATTCTTACGGGATCCTCATGGGATCCTTATGAGATTCTTATAGGTCCTTATGGAATTCTCATGGGATCCCTATGGTATTCATATGGCATCCTTATGGGATCCTTATGGATTTCCCATGGGATTCTCATGGGATCCTTATGGAATTCTCATGGGATCTTTAAGGGATTTTCATGGGATCCCCCATGAGATCCTTATGAAATTCTCATGGGATCCTCACGGGATTCTTATGGGATCCTCATGGGATTCTTATGGGATCCTCATGGGATTCTTATGGGATCCTCATGGGATTCTTATGGGATCCTCATGGGATTCTTATGGGCTCCTCATGGGATTCTTATGGGATCCTCATGGGATTCTTATGGGATCCTCAGGGATTCTTATGGGATCCTCATGGGATTCTTATGGGATCCTCATGGGATTCTTATGAGATCCTCATGGGATTCTTATGGGATCCTCATGGGATTCTTATGGGATCCTCATGGGATTCTTATGGGATCCTCATGGGCTTCTTATGGGATCCTCATGGGCTTCTGATGGGATCCTCATGGGATTCTTATGGGATCCTAATGGGATTCTTATGGGATTCTCATGGGATTCTTATGGGATCCTCATGGGATTCCTATTGGATCCTCATGGGATCCTTATGGGATCCTTGTGGAATTCGCATGGGATCTTTATGGGATTCTCATGGGATACTTATGGGATCCTTATGCGATCCGACATGGGATTCTTATGGAATCCTCATGGGATTCTTATGGAATCCTCATGGGATTCTTATGGAATCCTCATGGGATTCTTATGGAATCCTCATAGGATTCTTATGGGATCCTCATGGGATTCTTATGAGATCCGTATGGGATTCTTATGGGTCCTTATGGAATTCTCATGGGATCCCTATGGCATTCATATGGTATCCTTATGGGATCCTTATGGACTTCTCATGGGATTCTCATGGGATCCCTATGGGATTCTTATGGGATCCTTATGGGATTTTTATGCGATCCTTATGGGGTTCTTATGGGATCCTTATGGTATCCTGATGGGATCATTATGGGATCCTGATGGGATCCTTATGGGATCCTGATGGGATCCTTATGGGATCCTGATGGGATCCTTATGGGATCCTGATGGGATCCTTATGGGATCCTGATGGGATCCTTATGGGATCCTGATGGAATCCTGATGGGACCCTTATGGGATCCTGATGGGACCCTTATGGGATCCTGATGGGACCCTTATGGGATCCTGATGGGATCCTTATGGGATCCTGATGGGATCCTTATGGGATCCTGATGGGATCCTTATGGGATCCTGATGGGATCCTTATGGGATCCTGATGGGATCCTTATGGGATCCTGATGGGATCCTTATGGGATCCTGATGGGATCCTGATGGGATCCTGATGGGATCCTGATGGGATCCTGATGGGATCCTGATGGG